>OX457026.1:3429262-3446762 GCA_949752745.1 Protula sp. h YS-2021 | reverse complement strand
TTTGAACATTTTAAGCACGCTACTTATTTGAATATTCTAAAGTCATAGTAGTGGAAAAATGGTGGTTCTAGACCAATTTTAACAAATTTTGTTTTTTGACAAAATATGATGCATAAAATAAGTTTAAACATTATACAATGGTGTAGTAGAGTAAAAATGAGGGTTCTAGACCAACTTTAACAATTTTTTTTTTGACAAAATATGATGTATAAAATAAGTTTAAACATTATACAATGGTGTAGTAGAGTAAAAATGAGGGTTCTAGACCAACTTTAACAATTTTTTTTTTTGACAAAATATGATGTATAAAATAAGTTTAAACATTATACAATGGTGTAGTAGAGTAAAAAAGAGGGTTCTAGACCAACTTTAACAAATTTTTTTTTGACAAAATATGATGTATAAAATAATTTTGAACATTTTACCATGGTGTAGTAGAGTAAAAATGAGGGTTCTAGACCAACTTTAACAAAATTTTTTTTGACAAAATATGATGTATAAAATAAGTTTAAACATTATACAATGGTGTAGTAGAGTAAAAAAGAGGGTTCTAGACCAACTTTAACAAATTTTTTTTTTGACAAAATATGATGTATAAAATAAGTTTGAACATTTTACCATGGTGTAGTAGGGTAAAAATCAGGGTTCTAATCCAAAATTTAATTTTTTTTTGAAAACATATTATGCTTTTCTTTTCTTAATGCTTTCAGGTATCGTCAGGTATCGTCATCGCTCTCCGCTAGATGTCTCTACAATACATGCCTAGGCGGTATAAATAGGATGAGTGAGACCTACATTTCATCATATCAATTTAAGCAATTGACGTGACAACAACAATGGCATCTAATTCAGACACATCAGTCGTCTGTCATGATTGTAATGTGACATTTCCATCTCTGGAATTGTTCGTAGCACATACATGCAAACAAGCTAAGATGAAACGTGCTAATGAAGAGCTTGTTGAGATGATTGAAGCCAAGAGACGAAAGACGGCACAAGATGGTGTTATCAGACCTGATCCGTTCCTCTGCTGTGAATGCATTAAAATATTTCCATCTATGGATACTTATGAGGCACATGCATGCATACCAGCTGAGATGGAAAATGTGTCTCATGAAGAACAAAGAAAGAAAGAGACAGGACAAGTAGGCAGAGGCAGAAGAGTGAGTCTTGGTGAAAACGCACAGGAAAGACGGTTTGAGCCTGAAGATGGATCGGATTTGCTACTTGAAATGCGACAACAAGAGAATAGAATCAAGAGACATTTGCTAGAAACGTTAAACCGTGGCATGAAATGGTACATTGTGGTACTTGCACGCTTCAAGAAAATGACACCAAATGCTGAAGGCGTGATGGTAGAACAGGTGGATAATGCCTTCATCAGTAGTCCGACATATGCAGCATACAATCCAACAGATATTGAGAAGGACTTACCAGAAGCCTATAAAGAATTGTTCACCAGGTTTGATGAACATGAGCGACAAGGTTCTGGCTGGGTGTTGGATAACATATTATTCATTGAAGTGCATACAGCTACGTCAGCGCCTCTGGAAGCAAGCAGTTTTATCCCACTGCCGAAGAAAGTGAAGAATACATTAGGTGTGTTAAACATTCAGAATAAAGACAATAAATGTTTCTTATGGTCTGTACTGGCTCACCTTCACCCTTCAACAAGCAATGACCCACAGCGTGTGCATCAATACAAGCTATTTGAGAACGAATTGAAGGTGGAAGGCATGACATTTGCAACACCGATTACAGACATTCCAAAGTTTGAAAAGGAGAATGATGTGTCCATTAACGTGTTTGGATATGAACATGATGTCGTTGTTCCCATACAACTCAGTCGAAACACCAGTGCGAGAGAAATCAACTTGCTTTTGATTAGCAATGACAAGAAAAGGCATTACTGCCTCATCAAGAATTTCAGCAGACTTATGTCTTATCGATCAAAGCATAATGGTGCAGCTTTTTATTGTTTCAACTGTCTTCACGGGTTTATGCGACAAGAGCTTTTAGATGAGCATCGTGAAGTGTGTGGCAAGCATGGCGCGCAACGTTTATCATTTCCCAAGGAACCATTCGTTAAGTTTAAGAATGTAGCCAAACAACAGCGAGCACCGTTTGTGATTTATGCAGACTTTGAATGTTTCACGCAAAAGCATGAAGAAGGAGACAAGTATCAACATCATCGTCCAAACAGCTTTGCCTATGTAGTTGTGAGTCAGTACAACACACGTGCACCAGTCGTGTATCGAGGAGACAATGCTGTAAAGGTCTTTTTAGACCATATGTTGAATGAACGTGATCGTATTGTACGTGGTTTAGAGCGACCAAAGGAAATGGTGATGACTCGCGAAGACAAAGAGAATTTTAAGAACGCTGTTGATTGCTACATTTGTCATGAACCTCTAGGAGCAGATCGTGTGAGAGATCATGACCATATCAATGGCAAATATCGCGGAGCAGCGCACAATGAATGCAACTTACAATTCCGACTTAGAAAGGATCAGCAAGGGGATAAAGATTCTTTTATCATTCCTGTGTTTTTCCACAATTTGCGAGGCTATGACAGTCACCTTATCATGGAGGAAATTGGGAAATTCAAAGATGAAACGATTACAGTCATTCCCAACACCATTGAGAAATATATTGCATTCACCATGAGCAATCTGAAATTTACAGACAGCTTTCAGTTCATGAGTACCTCTCTACAGAAGTTGGTATCCAACCTTGCAGCAGAAGGGAAAGATAACTTCTACAACATGACCTCTCACATTTACGATAGTGATCAACAAGATTTGCTGCTGAGAAAGGGCGTGTACCCCTACGATTACGTGGACGAACCATCCAAGTTTGCTGAAACACAGCTACCATCAAAGGACAAGTTTCATAGTCAGCTTAGCGAAGAGGACATTAGCGATGAGGATTATGTGCATGCGCAGAAGGTGTGGGATACATTCAACTGTACCACATTTGGTGAATACCACGACCTGTACCTGAAATCAGATGTGTTATTACTAGCTGACGTGTTTGAAAATTTTCGTCAAGTATGCCTCAACACGTATGAATTGGATCCTGCTCACTACTATACAGCACCAGGACTGTCGTGGGATGCAATGTTGAAAGCGACAAAGGTGAAGTTGGAATTGATCAATGACATCGACATGTACCAAATGGTTGAGCAAGGCATACGTGGAGGAATATCCGTAATCACGCACAAGTATGCGAAAGCGAATAATCCCTACGTAGCAGATTACAATTCTGAGATACCAAACAACTATTTGATGTACCTCGACGCAAACAACTTGTATGGTTGGGCCATGTCACAAAGCATGCCACAAAGAGGATTTATGTGGGTGAGCGAGCCAGAATCCCTCGACTTCATGGATGTGGATGAAGATGACGACATTGGATTCATTTTGGAAGTGGATTTAGAATATCCAAATTCAATCCATGATCATCATAATCACTACCCAGTGGCTCCAGAACGGAAATGTGTCAAAGTTGAAGAATTGTCAGAGTACAGTCAGAAGCTGCGGAAAGATCTAAACATGAAAGAGAAATCCAGTGAAAAGCTCATTCCTAACTTGTCTGACAAGAAGAAATATGTACTTCATTACAGGAATTTACAACAGTACGTCTCACTGGGGTTGAAAGTCACTAAAGTTCATCGCGCCATCATGTTTGAACAGAGCAAATGGTTGGCAAAATACATTACCTTGAACACGGAAAAGAGAAAATTGGCCAAGAACCCATTTGAGAAAAACTTCTTCAAACTGATGAACAACTCGGTGTTTGGCAAAACCATGGAAAATGTGAGAAAGCGAATCAATGTTGAACTTGTTCACAAGGAAAAGCGGTTCAAGAAACTTGTAGCCAAACCTTCTTTCCACAAATTCAAAATTTTCAACGAAGATTTGACCGCAGTACATTTACGCAAAGTGGATTTGCTTCTGGATAAACCCATTCAAGTTGGTTTTACCATTCTCGACCTCAGCAAAGTGCTTATGTTCAACTTTCATTACAACTACATCATGGTCAAGTATCCCAATGCCAAGTTGTTGTTCAGCGACACCGACAGTCTATGTTACAACATAGAAACGGAAGATATCTACAAGGATATGCAGCAAGATGCTGACCTGTTCGACACAAGTGACTATCCGCCAGATCACTTCCTACATTCCAACGTGAACAAAAAAGTGCTTGGGAAAATGAAGGATGAGACGGCAGGCGTCCCTATTGAAGAGTTTGTTGGACTCAGACCGAAAATGTACAGTTTATTGTGCGGTGGGAAAGAAAAACATACAGCTAAAGGCATCACTCGAGCTTGTCAAAGACGTATTAAACATGTGCAGTATAGAGACAGTTTGTTCAACCAAACTCAAACGATGGCTACAGGACACATTATTCGAAGTCATAGTCACCAGCTTTTCTCGGAGAAGATTAGGAAGGTAGCCCTCTCCCCATATGACGACAAGCGATATGTGCTGAATGATGCCTATTCCACTTTAGCGCATGGACATTACAAGGCTGTGGTATAAAAGGGGGAGGTCCTCCAACGGAAGAGTTATTTGAGGTGTGAACATTGAAGTGTTAACATGGAACGTGAAAGTCGTAAGAGATCTACAACTGATATGGATACTCTTGCAGATGCAGTTAAAGACTTAAAAATGAAAAATCCTACCACTACCATCAAGAAATTGAAAGTGGAGACAGCACCAACACCACAGTCGTGGGATGGAATGCTTTCTCTAGGAAATGGAAAGTATATCAAGATTATGAAACAAAGCAATGAAGGAGTGGTAAACATTCGCAAGTACCTGAGAGATGAGGGGACTGGAAAAAACCGTCCAACGAAAAAGGGAATTTTGCTGACAATACCTGAATGGAAAATGCTGAAGAAGCAAGTGAAAGAAGTGGATAAAAGGCTTCGCAGACAAGAAGACAGCTCATAACAAGGTAAAAACATGAATGCACTCATGCTGAACGGTGGTGCTTACCTTACTGTAAATGATAGGAATGAAGTGATACTAGATTCTCAGAGAAGTTATCATCGGTTTAAACCTGAAGTGTGGAAAGACTTTAAAAACATACCACTTGAACCTGGGTTTAAACGTAGACTTGAAAATAAAGTGGAAGTGACGGTGGCTGAATATGATTCTAACATACGTGTAGAAATCTGTAGAAATCTTTTACAGGATTATCCAGAGGATTATAAGGGAGTTGTGCCAGATACACCATATACAGATTTGATTATCTTTGATATGAAGAACTGGCGCGCAGTCTTACGATTCCTAGAAGTGATACAACATCCACTCTTCACCATCTTGCGAGCATAAAAACGTCTTTGCAGACAAGGAGACAGCTCATAGTTCATCTGACTGTTGAACGAGATGGAAGACTTTTTATCGGAATATGAACCCATTACGCATGGATTCTCATATCTGAGAAACGTATATGATGACATCGTGCTAAAACATTTTGGAAAGTATATCATTCTATCAACTGACGAACAATCTGTGTTGAAAGACCATCTAGAGAAGCTGAGGATACCTGGCTTTCTCCTGAAACTCTCAGAGGATTTAGAAGTGCGTGTGACTGAGAACTATTTAGACGTGTTTGTACGATTTCGCCAATATGACGAGCTTACAAAATGCTAAGACTACATCACCCTCAACACAGTGGAATGGCACGCTCTGTTACAAGCATTGGATTGGAAAGAACCTGACGCTTGAATTCAAAGAGGAAGGAGTGCAACTCATGCGAGGCACCAAGTCCATTGAACTGACGCATCCCATGTGTGTTATGGTGATGGACATTGACATGAATGATCATGGATATGAACTGAAACTGTCTGAACACAAAGATGTTAAAATAATAAAGTTTGGTAATGGACAGTGTTATGCTAGTTTTCATAGCATTTACAAACGTGGATGTAATGTCTATGATACATATATTAATTTAGATTGGTATGAATGGCATGTGTTTATCGATGTATTGAATGTATTTGTAAAATAAAAGCTTAATGTGAAATAATTGTTAAAATGTAAATAATGTATAACACAATAAAAAAGAATGTTGTATAAAACTGTCTTGTTTATTTACAATATTCATAATACAATTCACAATTACCAACAACTTAACTAATACAACTTAACTAATACAACATCAATAAAATAATGGTTTATACTGTCTATATACAAAATCCTTTACAACAAAATCACCATCACTTCTTCTTAATACATCAATGATTTCAAAAGGACTATGTCCTCGAGCTCTTTGAATTATATAATATATACAATAAAATCCACATGTAGAGGATATTGGTGTTTGTAATGGAACTGAATTATAAATGAAATTAAACTTTAAAAACTTATTCAAACGACTGTCTATAGGTAAAAGTCCATAAGAGTCAAAATATTCTGCAGGGTCTTCGTCATAATATACTGCCACCCAATGCTCTCCTGGCTCATCATGATCGTCTGTGTTGATGACATAGGCACCGCGTTGTAAAGATGGTAACTGGTCCATGGCAAACACACCTTGAAACAAATCTTTTGTCGTGGCATCATGGGATAGGATGGCTTCTATCTGCTTCGTGTTCATGACTGGTAGTCGAATTGAATGCTACGATTTGCACTTATTTCAACAATGTTATCAAATTCAGCATACACTATAACATTGACTGTATTTTGCAAGGCACCAGCAAAATTCATTTCTAGTCTCAAATTCCCATGTTTGATAAGGGCATAATGATCAGCACCATCATAATCAGGTGTTAAGTCAAAAGAAAACAACGAATAACCTCTAGGCCAATCTTGCCGTTTTATAATGGAACTTTTCTCGCCATCCAATCTATCAAAAGATTTGTAAAGAGTTTCAAAAGCATCAAGATATTTGCCTTCATTTATATTAAGCTTGAGAGGTTTGGATAGGACTGGTTCACCATCAGAGTAAAGCTGCATAAAGTTAAGATTAAAATGTTCAAAATTGTATGGATTTCTCAATACTGTTCCAGCAAAGGATTCATTATGAACCATTCCAATGACAATACGTTTTGGTAATTGGCCTAAAAAGATGCTATCTTTCACAAAAGATTGAAATCCAGTTGGAATAGCTAAAACTTTACATTCTTTTCTATTAACAATAAACTTAGCAGGACTTTTCATCAATGCATCTGCATGTCCCAACTGAATACCTGGACTAACCCTCACTTTGCGAATGGTTAAAAACGCTTCTCTCACTTCTACTTTAAAACCATTATTTGCAGCCATTAATACATATCCATCTTTTTGTCTATGTAAACGTGATTTCATACTAACACCATTGGGAAGATAACGATCCTGCTCAAACAAATCTACCCTTAAACCACCTGTAAGCATAAACTCACGGCTTAGACGTGTATACAAATAGCGATTATGTAAACCATTATTTCCTGTTTCAGCTATATCACCACCTTCAATATTTACATGAAAACCTGATACATATCTTTCATGATTAGGTCTTTTCACCTCATGAGTATTCATTGACCCGGCAGTATCTTTGTAGATGAGACGCATAGAGCGCTCAGAATGGAGACTTTCTTCCGAGTCATGAATGAGATGAGATATGATGCTGGTATAACCATGGGTATTGTTACTATGTGATACCAATCGATCATTTAGAAATAATTCAATATTGGACCATAACCCATTAAACAAATCATTGATACATGACACGTTATCATCTACACCACACGGTGTACCATCAGCCTTTACAATGCGACATATAATATGGAGTTTACTGTTCTTTAAATCTAGATATTCTTCGGTACTCGCAGGAATGTAGAATTCTATTGGAGCACCCTCTCTAATGGTAGTCATTGGTTGATAGTCTACATTATAACTTTTTTCTACAGCAGTTTGCGTTGGTGGTATGTGAAACCATTCTAATGGAGAAAGACTACATTCACAAGAATGATTATGAATTAAAGACATGATTAAAAAATATCTTTCTTATATTTTGTTGATGTTATCCGTTTAGCTGCCTTTCGCCTTCTGACAGGTTGTGCTGGTTTCGCTCTCTTTTGTCCTCCTAACTCATCACCAAACATACGTTGTGCTACTCGACCTGTAACATCTTTCGCGACATCTTTTGCAGCCTTTTTAAGATGTGGTGCAACGATTTTAGCCCCTGCCTTAAGCAGTGGAATAGCTTTTCGAGCCAATGATCCCAGTATTGAACCAATACCATCTCCATATTGTATTCGCACTCCTTTAAATCCTGGTAATTCTCCACCCTCTTGACGAAGAAAATGGTTGCGATATATAGATGGATTGTGTGTGTATGCTTTCATAATGCTTTTGGTCGAAAATGAAGTTTACAGATCACCTTTCCAGTTTGAAATGGAACATTATGGCCTGTGTCGTCCTTGATATTCATTTCTATCACGTCAAATTTGGATGTGTTTACAGGAACATAATGCGGTTCTCCATAAGTTTTCATGATAATGTCTCCATCATGTCCTTGTATTCCAACAGAACGTAGCAAAGGAACATAATAATCACCAACAACTTGTGGCTCACAAATACTACAGTACACATAAAGTGTATAAAATCCCTGTTTCACATCGGCTTTATGTTCAGCTGTGCACGTTTCAGTATACCATTGATCTGGGATAAATCCTAAAATCTCAGCTAATCCAGTGGAGAATGACACTTCAAAGCCGTAATTTAGAAATAGAAAAACACGTCGTCTAATTTTATCATACTTTATCTGAATAGCTTCTTTAAGGTCATCTTTCATAGAATTAGTTGCTTCTTTATTGACTGCCTGACATATCTCTTGTATGGATCTGTAGTAACCATAAGGAATATTGATTGTGTCAAGAACAATATCATTCAGTAGTTGTTGTCGATACTGAATAGAATAGTCCATTCCATGTCTCATGGTTGTCCATGTACGTGGATATTGAATTTCAACTAAAGCCACTTCATATTTTCCGTTCAGATAGATGGTTCGAGGCATACGAATTTGATAATTCGAAGTCTTGTTGTTGGGATAATAGTTCATACTAGCATTGCTGGGTAAAGTAATGTAAAAACTTGTTGACTCCATGACAGCTAAATCGTTTATGTGATGTAGATAGACTAGATGTGTATATACATTACTTCATGTTTGACACTCTTCATCTTCACTTTCTACTTTGTTGTCTACATTGTCGTCTAAATTGCTATCTACATGATCTACATTGGCATCTACTACTTCTCCCTGACAACAAGCACTAACACACCTAATTTTTACAGGAATAGTATTTTTATTTCCATTTTCTTTACAACAACAACACCATAACTCTTTAATCCATGTTAAAAAGTTTCCCATCCTTCTGGAAACAACCTTTGTTGACGTTGTTGTATCTCTTTTGTAATATCTTCACGAGTTGTCTTTTTACCGAAAACAGTTTTTGGAATATTAGCATCTACAATTTCCTCAATAAACTGCTTCCAACCATGCGGTGGTTATCGTTGTTCTTTTCTTCTTGTAGCAACCAATGCTTCTTTCAACAAATCAATAATGTTGGAATTTGTAATGACAGTACCCGTTTTTAAAACAAGTTCATTTTTATCTGTCCATCTCGTACCATATTTCTTAAGTTCTGCTAGAAGTTGTGTTAGTTTTACATGATAAATAGGTTGAAAATGGCTTAGAAACTGTTGGGACTTTTCTGATTTTTCTGCTTTGGATGATGTAACAGACTTTTGTCGCTGTTGTTGCGACTGAATTGTTCGTAAATGACGGCCAAGAACTTGAGACATTTCTATTGCCTTTTCACGAGTTCTTTTCCCACGTAAAAGTTTATTCACTTTCGTTTTGATTTCACCATCTTTTCCCTTCTTTTCTAACAACATTTTATATTCATATTCAGGAATGAGGACCATTTTCATAGTATGTTTCATTTTAACAGCAACTGAGCTAACAAGGGCAATGCACATTTAGCAATAGCTCCAATGAATCTTCCTTTCTGATTAACCAACTTCTTTTTTCTTCGAAGTGATATCTTCTTATCTGCTAGTGTGCGTAGGGTATGACGTTCACGTTTGAATACCTTATACCTTTTTGAGCTTAAGGGTAAATGTCCTCGCAATATATTCAAACAAATTTCAAACAAGCTAGTTAATTCCTCCTTAGTAGCTTGTTGTAGCAAGGATTTACGTCGCTTAGGCCCGCTGCGTGCGAGCAAGTGAAGAAAAGGTTGATTCGCTTGAATACGTTTAGACATCTTGGCTGCGAATGGTTAAGTGACTTGGTTCTTGTTCATACGCCACCTTATCAACATATACGTAATGTGTATCTTTTGGTAAAATGCCTGTACGAATACGTAGTTGATCATTTGTCTTCGGCTTCAAATCAATGAATAAATAGCCGTGAGGTTTGCTCGTAGCATCTTGGTAGGCTTCTATGAGAAATTGAGATTTTCCAGGATACATTTGTCGCGCTAATGTACTTATTTGTTGACTGTCTCTAGGATTTTTAAACAGAATGATGTAATGCGTATTCAAACTAATATTTCGCATTTCTCTACCATGATGAAACAAATTATGTACAATAAAAATAATGCTAAGATTTTGATGACTGCTACCAACACTAAAGAGACGTGTCATACGCTCATCACTATGACATTTAGTCATTAAGTCATCAATGATGAGTAAGTTTGGCTTTTTCGGGTTAAAGCGCTCTTCAATGTCATCTGGAATGCCTTGGTAAAATTCCACACCTTTCATTCCCTTGTACAAAGGCTGATCTGCTGCATAGAGCCATAAAATGGTTTTTGGAGAGGGTTTAATTCACTTTTGTTCTAGAATTTCTCTAACTAGAGAAGTTTTACCACTGCCTGTAGGTCCAGAGACCAAACATGTGAATGGATGCTTCATTTTCGAATATCTGTTTCTTTCACCCAACTGTTAAACTTCTTTGGCCAACCTAACCACTTCACAAATAATTCTTTAACACCTCGTCTTTTTCGTGTTTTCAAAACCTTTTCAATTCTGTAGACTGATTCAATATCTTTTGTCACTTTCTGTAGTTCTTCTTCATAGAAATGTCCATCAATATCTTCATCCAAAAAGTCTTTCACACGATACAAGTGTACTCCTTGCTTCTTACAACGATGTGTGATAATGAACACTTCTTGCGTCCACTTTATATGATAATCTCGTTGAAATACATATTTTATGTGAGAAATGCGAACCTGATCACCAATTTTAAATTTGTAGGGTTTTTTCTTCTTCGGTTTTAATTTCAATTTGTCTACATACATATATTTCCACACTTTCGATTCTATGTCTTTACGAATGTCTGCAAGAGCATACTTATTAGGGAGGGAGCCATGTGGTCTATGGTTGTAATTATACACTAAGTCTGGAAGAATGTCCATATATCGATACGTTTGATTATGTAGGAAATATCGATACATCATTCCCTTTAGAGTACGAATGACTCTCTCAGCATAGTTGGCTTTGGTTTCATTCTTTGTCGTATAGGCATGTATGTGATTTGTTAGGTATTGGTTGCACCCATAAATATTTGGAAAACACATCAATGACAACCAACAAAAAACGGGTGTCATCATTATATGGAGCTATGTTTCCCATGTCAGCTAAATCAATATCCCACATGTCATCAATTCCACGCGTAATGACACGTTGCCTTTTAAACCTGTATTTTACAGGTTGTAGTAAACTGAAGGCATCTTGATCCTGTAACCATTTCTTCACTTGCGAATGAGTGACTGGTTGATCATGTTTTCTTAATATGTGATAAAGTTTGTATGGACCAGCAAATGCCCCGGGTTGACCAGGTTTAAAATAAATATTGGTTAGGTAGTCTTTCCACGTCGACATGTTAACACTAAATGATTAACACTTGTTAACATATCTTACATTTTATTTTATCAACACATCTTGCATTTTATCAAGATATCTTACAAATCAAGTATTGATACAATGGTGTGAATAATTGGAGTCCATTGATCTTCAATGAACATTAACCAACTACTTAATTCATCAAATGTGATAGCATCTACACCATATTTTTCACAACGTTGATTTGCATTATCTAACACTTTATCTAAATGAATGTAATATTTAGCTTCATTCCAATATGTATAGACACATGCAGAATGACAAGTATGTTCTGAACACTCTTCATTTTGACAAGCAGGACATACTAAACATGCAAACTTTTTTACAGCTAATAACATTTCTTCACAATATGTCTTTTGCACAATATATTGTCTCAATGTAATGTCTGTCATTATACTGCAATGTAGATTAACCACTCTCTCACTTCATCAAACAGTCTTGGATCAAATCGAGCGAAGTGATATGCTGCTTCCACATCAAACTCCTCAGCTCCACCAATGTTTGAAAACACACACTCTTTGATGAAATCCTCACGTAATTTCGGTACGTTCAGCGTGGAATGAGCAAGTTCCCAATAGATGTCAAAGTGTTCCAGTTGTTGTTGAATAGATCCAAAACGCGCCAGTTCACTTATCATGTAGTCCACATACGTCTCCTTGAAAAACGTTTCTACATCCATCTTTCACATATCCATATGACACGTCTACACACTTTGACGACTGGCAAGCAAATGACTTGTAGTCTTACTCGGCAGATACTGTTAGTGAGCCGCACTTGTTGCAGAAGTTGTCAGGTTCACACAACTTGCAATTGTACTTGTGGCAGTGACAATCATAATCCTCAGCATATCCGTAAGCACTACAATATTCACAGGTAAGTCCAAGTTGATTTTGCACATCCATATTCTCCAATTGAACTTCAGCCAGTCTTTTCTTGGATAGCTTTGACACTTTCATTCGATTGTCCTTTTGCAGCTTAACAGGAGTTTTCTTCCCATGACATTCCGTACATGGCAGTAAGGTTGAGGTTATGCTATGGATTTCCTGAAGCAATGTCCCCCATTCACCATCATTCGTGTTGATGTAACGCGTATATTCTTTCCCTTCAAACAGTGATGTTTGCACAAAACTCACATAGCGCATATCCAAGTATGAAATGACTTCAAGCCACTTCGTTTGCGTTAAGTACAGTTTGAAGCCAATGTTGCGTAATCTTGTCAAGTTCTGACACACAATCTTCCACAAGGATGGTGATAAAGCAAGCCATCTCTCTCCACGTTTGATTCGAAGAAATAGCCCAAATTCTCCATGCTCCACAGTAATGGTTAAGTTTGCACTAATTTTAAAGCTGCTTGTCTTCTCCATGGCTGCGCGTTGAATGATGACTTCACTTCACCCTTCTCCTTTTATGCCATTAGAAATTGCAGAGTTAGCTTTTTTATAGTTCTTCAAACATTTTACAAAGCTTTGAATTCACTTCAACTCGTTCATTGTTGAATCGAACAAGTTCTGATGCATTCGTCGTCAATGGAACGCCATCATCATAATGTAAAATAATTCTAGCAGCTACAGCTAGCATGAGTTCAGCTGCCCAAGTTGTATTCGCGCGGATAAATGCTGAATCAATGTCGTAAGTTGATGGTAAAAGTAGTTCTTCACATTCCTGTAGAAATGAGTGGATGAATTCATCTCTTGGAATTATCTTTCCAACAGCTTCCCAATGCTTATGCAAATTCTTCACTTGTAAAATCCAATTAGATTCAAAAGCAGGAAGCTTTGAAAACACATAGTCAACATAGTTCACTTTGAAGACGTCATCCATGGTCTCTACACATCGGTGAAGAAGTAATGGGAAACCATTGAAATATGACTAATTAAATATTATCATAATAATAATAAGAAAAAAAAAAAACAAAAAAAAAAAAAAAAACAAAAAAAAAAAAAAAAAAAAAAAGAAAAAAAAAAAAAAAAAACAAACAAAAAAAAATGGGGGGGGGGGGGGTCAGTCCCGACTGCCGCCTAGGGGGGGGGGGAGGGGGGGGTCCCCATGACGTCACAAAGTGCGGTGATTCTCTCGTTTTCACCCTACTAACGTCTTTGATGTAACGTTGAAAAGGCGTCGGAAAATCGACGCTGAATAGATGTAGAAAAATCGGCGTTGGATTGGTGTCGAACTCACAACTAAAAACAACCTTCTTGTGTTATCACTCATTGGAAATGGTAGCCATGACAGGTCACTTTGAAAGTAGACCAAAACACAGACACAAAATATGAGAATTTCTAGAGCGCTCATGCAGGTTTTTTTTCCAACCTTCTTTTGAAATATATTGATGGGAAGGATCCTTCGTAAGTGGATGGTCCATTTTTCCCGACGTCAAAACAACGTCGGCTCTCTTGACGTTTATACAACATTGAACTATAAGCTTTGTTCCAATTTCCATTTGGAAGCTTTACAAAACGTTAATAGACTTGGAATAATTGTCGTCTTTCCAACTTGGGTACACAGACAAGGTTTCGACTTCCACAAACAACGAAAAGCTGATATTGAACCCACGTGGTCGAACGTAGTAATGTTTGCTGAGTAGCGGTTCAGGTGATGTTCATCCTCTCCTCCTCGTCCCCTCCTCCTCCTCAACCTCCTCCTCCTCCTTCTTCTTCTTCTTCTTCTTCTTCTTTTTCTTCTTCTTCTTCTTCTTCTTCTTCTTCTTCTTTTTCTTCTTCTCCTTCTTCTCTTCTTCCTCTCTTTCTTCTTCTTCTTCTTCTTCTTCTTCTTCTTCTTCTTCTGCGTCTTCTTCTTTTTCTTCTTCTCATTCTTCTTCTTCTTCCTCTCCTTCTTCTTCTTCTTTCTCTTCTTCTTCTTCTGCTCCTCCTCCTCCTCCTCCTCCTCCTTCTTCTTCTTCTTCTTCTTCTTCTTAATTAATAACATATTAATTTAATAAAGTAATTAATAAAGTCATTAATTAATATAACATATTTAGGCAGATTCTGCAATCGAGTGTACCCCACGTGAATTTATATGTACAAAAGCCGTGCTGTTCTCTTTATTCATCTCTTTATATAGATTCATTTTAATGCAATATCTCTGAAAAATGAATCGCAGTTAAGACCTGGTGAAACAGTCTGTGAAATTAAGGCTGAAAGCTTTTTACAGGAGAATCGATCTATGCTTTACTGGATGCAGAGCGACACCTAGCTCACCTCCCTTTCCGGGCTGCTTCCTCCCCCCCCCGGGGCTGTCCCGCTCCCCGAACTCCGCCCCCCCCCCCTGCCCGTGCTACACCTCCTCTCCCCGGGCTATACGCCGAGTTGCCCTCCCTCCCCTCCCAAGGCGGCCCCCTCCTCTCCCCGGACTGCCCCCTCTCCCTCGCTGCCCCCTGCCCGGGATGCCCCACTCTCCCAGAACTGACCCCCTCCCCCTGGTGGTCCCTCCACTGCTGGCATGTCCCCCCTGCCGGGCTGCTCCCCTCCCCGAGCTTGCCCGTGCCCAGGCTGCTCTCCCCCGCCCCATGCCCGGCTGACCCCTGCCCTCCTCGGGCTTCCTCTCAGGGCTGCCCCCTCCTTGGGCTACCCTAACAGCCCCATTTTGGAGCGAGATTTTTCTTGCATTTTAAGACACTTCAGAATAAATTTCCAACAATATAGGCAGGGAACTGTTTCCTTCGGTCCCCACACTCCTTTGCACAGCACCTCACCCCCAACCCCTCCCCACCCCCTCCTCCACCCATCCGACACCAGATATTCTCCACAGCATCAAATCAGCCCGCACGGGGGAGGGGGGCGGGGGGGGGGGTTCCCATTGATTCAATGCTTGCAAAATTTGTTTTTATGAATGTTCTTTGTGATGTTGAAATGACATATTCACGCACCGGTCGCAATAGATTATTCAGAAAAATAGGTTACGCTGAGTGCGATCAAACAAAAATAAGTTAATATCCTTTTACATAGGGGTACTGACACTATGTAGACAATTGGGGTGTATTGTTGTGCAGTATTTACCCCCGCGGGGACCCCCCTCCCCCCACACCTCCACCAATAGCTTGCATGCATAAAGTTGACAGAGGGTAAATTGTTAAGGGCAATGCCACCTGCAGTGACAGCTTTTTGTGTGCGAAGTTTAGATGTACTTTCTGTGTAATCTTGACATACTGCATGCATAAGTATGCATTCACCCACCTCAAACAAGTCACTTATAGTCACGAATAATTCATATTTTTCAGAGCGACTTTTCTCAAACGCTAGCTAGTGGATAATATGATCATTGGCAGTGCCGAATATATAAACAAGGATGAGCTTAAAAGTTAAAGTGACTTCGGCGGAACAATTTTAAGATGCATTCGTGAAGGTATGGCTTTTTTTTTTTGAGACCATATAATATCAACATGCATACATTAGTCTCTGCTTGTTGCTTGTTTATTATTTTTCACAACAATAAGCCGTTGTATGGTGTGTCATATTTTGTTAGGGAAAAATTGTACCCTTCTCAGTTTCTGTATACCTACATCAGTGAAGACAAGCTGACTTTTAGGGGCTGGGGGGCGGGGGAGGGGGGCTAACGTTGGGCCCCTATATACTGAAGTTTCGCCTCTGAGCTTGCAACGCACTGTTTTCCTTTTGGTTGTGCCTTCCTTTTTTTTTTTCTGTTCCTGGTTCCAAAGCAGAGAAGTTGTCATTGTGTATTTTTAGAGGTATTGTTTGTGAGGGGGGGGGGGAGGCAGTTTTAGAAGTTATGTTTGAGGGGTGAGGGAGGGGGTTGAGTCAGTTTTAAAAGTTATGTTTGAGGGAGATGGAGGGGGTGAGGCAGTTTTAGTAGTTATGTTTGAGGGGGTGGGAGGGGGTGAGGCGGTTTTAGGAGTGATGTTTGAGAGGGGAGGGAGGGGGTTGAGGCAGTTTTAGGAGTGATGTCTGAGGGGGAGGGAGAGGGTTGAGGCACTTTAAGTAGGTATGTTTGAGATGGGTGTGGCGGGGTTGAGGCAGTTTTACAAGCTCTGGATATTGTATTTTCGGGCTCAGTTTTGTTCCAGACTTCAAACAAAGAGCGGGTAATTTTTTCTCAGTTTTAGGGGGTTTTAAACTCACAATTAGAGCCGTGAAAATGAGCCAAATTAACTTGTCATGATTTTTTCCCTTTATCTTATTCGCCTCCCCCCTCCTCGCCTCTAACATTCTCTTGTCCCACCCCCCCCCCCCCCCCCACACACACACACAACCCAGCTGGATTTTGGAGGAGTTGGTGTGAGGCTTTTAACATGCCTCCCAATCACCCCCACCCGTTGGTTGTTTGGAGATTGTAGGTTGGGGGGGGGGTGCTTTTCACATGTTCTTAACCACTGCCCTTCCCCTCTGGTTGTGGACGGGGTCACGTGGAGCCCCCACTCCCCCCCCCCCCCCGCACGCGATCCTCCGCCTTGACAGCTGTTTCACTCTCCGCCCTCCTCTCTCTCTCTCTCTCTTCTCTCTCTCTCCTCTCTCTCTCTCTCTCTCCCTCTCTCTCCTTCTATCTCTCCTCCCTCCTCCCTCTCTCGCTCCTCTCCTCCTCTCCTCTCTCTCTCTCTCTCTTTCTCTCTCCCTTTCTCTCTCGCCCTCCCCCTGTCTCTCGCC
>OX457026.1:3333979-3429062 GCA_949752745.1 Protula sp. h YS-2021 | reverse complement strand
TTTTTTTTTTTTTTTTTTTTTTTTTGCTAGATGCTTTTTCCTCCCGGGGATGGGGGTGGTAAACCGGAACAGCATTTTGCCCACTTGGCTATCTTTGATATTATAGGAGTTATATCCTGAATAGAATAATAGAATAAAAGAGTATTATATAAAATGTTTCTTTCTATCCGTCCACACCTATGAATGTGTCAAAATATCAACACAAGTGACAGCCAGGAACTTATAGAAAATATAGAGGTATGTCAGAAAACTGCGTTTTAGGGGTTTGGTAAATTGATTAGCGCTTCTATCTTCAAATGCCGCGCGAGGCTTTTGCGGTATTTTGCGATGCTTCCAAAATGGGCGGCTGAAATATTGGCAAAAATAAAAAAAAAAATAATTAAAAAAGCACATGTACACAAACTTTCAAATGTCGTAACAATACTTGATCCCAGAGGTCATCCACCAAATTTATATTTTCTCAAAATTGTTAGTTCTATTTTCCTTTTTCATTTGGCATTTCTATGCTTTTACGGCTGGGCACAATGTCCTCTGACAGTCTTGTCTGACGAAACAGTTCAAAGAAATGTTTATTTGTGTTTTTTTATGAAACTCTGAAATGCTTATTTCAGAGACAAAACATTTAAGAAACACAGTTTCACTTTGGGCCCAGCTATTCAAAGCAACTATGGCGATAACCAGAGGCTACAAACACAGCTTGTTGGTGGCATATCGTGTGACGGATCGCTTGATGACGTGCCAAACGCCCCCAACTCCCCTCCCCCCTCCCCCTCTCCCCCCTCCAAGCCCAGCACCCTCACAAAATAACGGTGAGGGGTGGGAAACACAGCTTGTTGGTGGCATATCGCCTCGGCCAGATCACTTGATAAAATTCACCCCCGCCCGCCCTCTCCCCCCCCCCTCCTCACGAAAAAACAAACGGAGAGGTGGGGGAGCGGGGGGGGGGTCGGCGTTTGGAATGCGGTGCAGTTCCGATTGCTAGTTTCGCTAAAGAGAGTGGTAATTTTCATTCAGTAGTCGGCATTTCTCACTAAAGAATGTGGGTTTTCTGCATTTAAAAAAAATTGTGGGGGGGGGGGGGGAAGGGAAGGAGAGGGGGGTTTGGGGTGGGGGTGGGTTGGGTAAAACTTGCAATGCTAGTATCTGTCTCGCATGGTAAATGCATCTACTGCCCTACTCAGTAACAAACCACAAAACCTCCGCCCCCCCCTTCCTGGTTGCACTTCGCTGAGAGTAAGCGCGACCACAGATGAACGTCTAATCACTGTTTTTTTAATAGATGTTGGGTAAGCAACGTTGTTTTTTTTTAGACGTTGATTTTGTTGCCACCAAAAACGCAACTTTCTGCTGACGTCTAATCAACGTCTTTGGTCCGACGTTGAAGAGACTTTGGAAAAATGACATAGGCCAGAAAAATGGACGTCATTTGTGCAAATTTAAGAAAAAAAAACCTTGGTATTATCGCTCACCGGAAATGGTAGCTTTGATGTGAATTTTTAAAAAGACCGAAGCAAGGAAGTAAAATATGAGATTTTCAGGAGCGCTCAGGTTTTTTTGCGCTCCTGGCACTTTGGAAAAAAAAACAAGACGAAAATATGGGCCACTATAGTGCTGGTCTATCACGCTATTGTCACTGTCAAGATGTTGATTCTATATTATTTTGGTCTTTACCTCGTCGTTGTCCCGAAGTCTGCACAACGTCGGGTGATTCCTTTTGCAACATTTACCACACTTGATTAGATGTTGGGTTTCAGTTTCAGCTGACTGTCCATCGTCGGATGTTGTATCGATTCCAAAACAACCAAAAAAAAAAAAAAAAAAGGAAAAAAAAAAAAAAAAAGAAAAAAAAAAACAGACGTTGATGCAACGTGAGATGCGAAGTCTATCCAACGTTGTCGAACGTCTCAATGTTTACTGGGTAGCGGCCATACAACGTGTTTGTTCTGTCCCGTCATCGAGTCGAAGCATCTATTTTTGGGTCATCTGTTGTAGACTTCATGAAGAAACGCCAGCAATCAAAGTGCTCACTGACGCTCGCAAACCAGCCCAAAAAAAAATGACTTGTGGGGAAATAGAAAGCCCAACACCTTCCAGGAAGTTGACAATTGAACAAACTCTCTACCCATTAATTGCCCTAGATTCGGGAGGCCATGACAGAAACACAGGACTGTATACGCTTCCGGAATAAAGTGTTGATCGTAATCGATAGTGGGACAGCAGTAACCTGCCATTGCTACTTCTACTACTACCACTACTACTAAAACTACTTCTATCGTTACGACTGCTGCTATTGTTGTGAGGCATAGCTAAATGAAAGACGATTTTTCATGATACCGTTCAACCGATCAATACTTGGGGGATAACATCTGAAAATGATGGTCAAGGCTGAGCCCTTGTTGTTTTGAAGGGGGAGGGGGTAAAGTGGAAGGGTGTGGTAGACAATAACGAACTACCAACACCCCACACAAACAAAAACAGTTGGCTTCTGTTAATTTCACTAGGAGTTACGTTTTTGTAATTGTTTTGCTACAAGCTGAGCGTAGACATTGTCATTTCTGCACTGTTTGCATTTAAGAACGTTCAATTACATTTTAAAAAGACGTTTGCATGTGATGTCAATAACATTTGTCTTTTTTCTGTAATTTGTTTTGATTATTTGTAATGATGAAAGTAAATAAAAACTAAAACAAAACAAAAAAAAAAGATTAATATCAAAGTAAAACCATTAAAATGAGATAATGAAAATCAAACCAACAATCGTTTTTCTTTTTTTTTTCGCTCACCCCTCCGGAAAGAATGAAAAATAATTTCGCTTTCTAGAGCGCAATTAACAGTTTTAGAAGAGATGAAAATTAAAACTCCTTTTTTTCTTAACACAGATATTTTTTTTTATTAATTTCATGCAAAACTTTAAAAAGATACACAGAACTTGTAGGAGTTGTTTTGCCTCACCATCCTGAGAAATAAATGATCAATCCCCACATTAAAATAATAGAAAAGCCCCCCCCCCCCCTCCCTTCCCTAACGAGTGGAAAATACGTCAATGCGTTTCAATACAAGCCGTAGGAGGAGGAAGGATTTGACGGAAGTTACATAACCAGTAATTTCATATTCTGAACTTTGACCTATATTTTCAAGATCCAAGCCCACGTGACCTGTCTTATCTCGGAAACGGATAATCATGACTGTGACTGTTTCTCTCAACGTTGGGACGTGTTGGTATGTAACAATGAAATTCGGTCTAGTTCTACAAGCAATATTTTTGCTGTCAGCACTGTCGTGTCTAAATGTGCATGCCGAGGTCGATGTTTTGAATAAACACTTTTTATACACTTATCCTTTAGGCTTAAATAAAATTACTAAAAAAAAAGAACAAAACAGAAATGTCCACAAGCTGTTGAATTGCGCGAATATCGCTATTTTCATAGCGTCTAGTTGTGCAAAGTATACTTTTCACAATGCAAAATAACAGTGTCACGAAAATAGAAAGGGAGGATGACGTACGACCTTTGCCCTTTTGTATAAGACGTGTATTGTATGAAACGGGAACCCAAATTTTCTCAATACTTCTTTGAATATCTACCAGTGGGCCAACGAATCGCGGTCACATAGAGCCCACAGATGGTGGTAGATAAGTCCTCTATAAAGTCCGATATAACGCTCCCCTCTAACCACCAGTACCAGCCCCCCAACCCCCAACTGCCCCCCCCACACACACACACACAATCCCACACTCATATCCCCACCACTCTTCCAAGTTTGCCTCTGTAAACGTAAACTTGCGTGTGTGTGTTGAGTCATGCCATTTCCGTATAGGATACAGTACGAAGAGGGTCCAAGAGTTCAAATAATGGACAGTTCCGAGGCAACGCCGAGGAACTGTCCATTATTTGAACTCTTGGACCCTCTGAGTTTTGTATCTGACTTAGTTTACACAATTCACAGGAAATTCCATGGACTGTCCCTAACAAAAGTCTAGTGTGAAATTATGTCGCCCACTTTGTTGTGACCCATTTTGTCACGCACTGTCTGGTTTTAAATCAATAAACAAGGTGTGAGAAAAATAATGTACAGTTCAGAATCTTTCATTCAGTGGGTGGTGTGCGAAGTGTAAACATGGAAAAAAGAGTTCTTGGATATCGTTAATGAAAATTGCAAATTGGATGCAAATTCTTTCGTAAAATTAGTAAACACACACACATTCAGACACACACACAAAACGCGAGGTGGTCAAGGTCAACGGGGGCGGGGTGTGGTGGCATGGAGGAACGGGAGCGGCGAGGGGGGACGGAGCATAGTGGGACGGGCCGGGGGGGGGGGGGGTTGGTTAACACATGGAACGGTGGTTGTTTCAGCTTGTTAGTCCCACGCCGCCGCGGTACTCGCGGAGCGGGGGACTTATAAAGCGCTCGTTGTCCGTCTGTCTATCTGTTTGTCCGTCCGTCCGTCTGTCCCCCAAAAGTGCCCCTACTTTTGTACGCGCGATTACTCACTCACGTTTCACCGCAGGCTTTTGATTTTTTTGTGGGAAGTAACAACATGTGTTGGAGTTGTGCAACCTGGGATTATATTCTAATTTGACTAATAATTAACGAAAGCGTGAAACTTCAAACTGACCAAATTTTTTGTTTGTGGGGAGTACTGTGGGGGCACTTTTGTACGCGCAATTTCTCAGTTATTCTGCACGGCAGTCTTTTGAGTTTTTATGGAGCGAAGGAATATATATTGCGATTGTGCGACGTGGGATTGTTTTTGGATTTAACCAAAAATTGAAGAAAATATGAAACTTCCAACATGACCAATATTTTTGTTTGTCGAGGCACGATGCTTCCACTTTTGTTCTCTGACCAAAATTCCGTCCACCACCTTCCTGCTTTTTTACTTGCGATTTTTCAGTGAGTGACCAAAGGAGTGTACATTCAGATATTTAGATATCTTTCAGCGGTACATTCACTGATATACTTGTTTAATTTCATTTCAAACAGCAGCGAATCCATTGTTTTAAAATAATGGACTCGAACAGCAAAGAGTCCATTATTTAAAACAATGGACTCCCACCAGTCCATTACATTAAAATAATGGACTGTAAGAACAAAGGGATGACGTCACAGGTGTAAACTAATTTTATAGACAGTTTAAAACGTAAAAGGCTTGTCCCGAAAATCGATTGGAAAATATGTTAAAATTTTCTTCAATATGATAACATTCTCTATTAAGTACAGTGGAGCCGTTCACTAAGACCACTTGTAAATTAGACCAAAGTATAAGTGTCCAATAAACATACCGACATCGATCCAATGTCGAACTCAGGTTTCGACGTCGGACCTATGAAACGACATCATTATTTTTTTTTTAATTTGACTGAGATTGGTCGCGAACATTCAGTATTCAGTTTGACTTCGTACACGAAAATCATATCATTGCTGTTATTTTCCGATGAACGATATATTTTAGTAAAGCTTTACGATGTGACGCTGCGCATCGGAAACACGCAAATCTCGCATAACAGATTTGGAAAGGAAGAAACAAATAACTGTGAGTTCCTAAAATAGTCGAAACTTGTTGGCAGCCTAGTAGGGTAAAAGTGGGGCTCCGAAAACAGGAAGTGACGTCATAATGACGTCACGAGGTGTTTTCGGAGCCCCATGGGGCTCCGAAAACAGTGACGTCATTGTTTTCGAATCCGCATTGGTGTTCTGAAACAGGTAATCGAAAGAGCGCGCGCCCGTGTCAATGACGTCATCATGACGTTATAATGACGTCATCATCATGACGTTATAATGACGTCATCATGACGTCATCATGACGTTATCATGACGTCATCATGATGTTATGGCATATTAAGACAGTCCTAAGCAGCATAACCCTAAGTCGCCTGTCAATCATCATGACGTCATTAGTCACGTGACCTATCAATCATGTGTCACGTGACCTTCAATCATGTGTCATGTGACTGTATATGAGGAATATTTTCCCGCTCATTAACCTTCTGGCCTGAATGGCTCAGTTGGTAGAGCAGAGGACCCGTTAGCGGACCCATGATCTGAAGGTCGGTGGATCGAACCCGCTCTATGACTATGTAATTGCTATGTGAACATAATTAGTCTAACGTATGTATGTCATTATCAGATCGTTCAACAGACAAGCCGTGATAGCTCACTTGGAAGAGTAGACGGCTAGCAACCTGAGAGTTGTGGGATCGATAACACCTCGGGGCAAACTTTTTTTGGTTTTTGGTTTTTGTTCACTTTTATGACTCTGTGACATTATGTGACAACATGTGACTGTGACATCATGTGACTCTGTGACATTATGTGACTCTGTGACTTTTTTTATTATTATTATTATTATTATTATTATATTCAATTAGTCATATTTCAATGGTTTTCCCATTGCAATAACCACACACACACACACACACACACACACACACACACACACACACAGCATAGGAATAAGAACATGTGTACAGAGTGTGGGGGAAAACCGATCGATAAATTTTAGAGTGCACTCGTACAGAGTGTGGGGGAAAACCGATCGATAAATTTCAGAGTGCACTCGTTCAGAGCGCGGGGAAAACCGATCGATAAAATTTCAGAGTGCACTCGTTCAGATCGTGGGAACGATCGATAAATTTGAAAACATCAAAGGCCTAGACCGTGGGAACGATCAATAAATTTCAGAGTGCACTAATTCAGAGCGTGGGAACGACCAAGAAATTTGAGAAGGAATGGGATTTTCCCCAACTCTATGTTTTATGTTATAGTAGTTGGAAAATGACACTTCTAAAGCACATTTAACAATGTAGTTTTTTGATTACATATACCGGTAATATATAAAATAAGTTTGAACATTTTAGCATGCTACTTATTTGAATGTTCTAAAGTTATAGTAGTGGAAAATGGTGGTTCTAGACCAACTTTAACAAATTTAGTTTTTAACACCATATGATATATAAAATAAGTTTGAACATTTTAACATGCTACTTATTTGAATATTCTAAAGTCATAGTAGTGGAAAAATGGTGGTTCTAGACCAATTTTAACAAATTTGTTTTTTTACAAAATATGATGTATAAAATAAGTTTGAACATTTTACCATGGTGTAGTAGGGTAAAAATAAGGGTTCAAGACCAACTTGAACAAATTTTGTTTTTTGACAACATATGATGTATAAAATTAGTTTGAACATTTTACCATGGTTTAGTAAGGTAAAAATCAGGGTTCTAAACCAACTTTAACAAATTTAGTTTTTTACACTCTCAGACGATTCTACCACTTGGTTGATTGGTTGATTGTTGGAAAATGGGAAGTGAAAATGTGGATAGTTATGTAGGAAAACTGCGCCCATTCAAAAGACGTGTTCGAGTGGCAAGCCCATTCAAAATTTTTGGAAGATATAACGTCGTGGTATTGTTCAACAAATTGTTCAACATGTTCAACAAGTTGTTCGACATGTTCAACATGTTCAACGAGTTCAACATGTTCAACATGTTGTTCAACAAGTTGTTCAACGTGTTCAACATGTTCAACATGTTGTTGTTCAACAAGTTGTTCAACATGTTCAACATGTTGTTGTTCAACATGTTCAACAAGTTGTATATAAAGCTATGTTTAAAGACTTTCTCATCATTTGAATAGTGTAGGTTGAACCGAAAGGATGTATAAATGCAACATTTGTTCGAAATCTTACAATTGGCCGCAAAGTCGCATATGGTAAAGTTATTTCTAAACATATTAGGACATAGTGTGTCCAACCTCGAGTGTGACAGCTCCCTATAGAGCATAAAAGGTACCTACCCTCAGACATAACGCACATTCTGTATCAAGATACTGAAGAGTGAACATGTCTGCAGTGAGTGAACAACAACTACCATCTATGGCAATGCCTGCAGAAAATTTTATAGCAAAGCCTCAGACAATACCTACAGCAAAGTCTAAGGCAATGCCCATGGTAAAGTCTAAGGTGAAGTCACGTCAGCAGCGTCAAAAGCGACCACATTTTAGAAAGATAAAACGAGATGAGTTATCATCTAAGACGGCGCCGTGTAAAATGCGAAAAAATACGACAGAGCCTAATATGAAGCGAGAACCGGAGCATAAAGCTGCCACCACTATGAAGAAGATGCGTGTAGACAATTCACCGGTTATGATACCCATTAATGGAGAAACATATATTAAATTGGTGAAATATAAACAGAAAGTGATGGTTAACATTCGTAAATATATTACGAATCATGCATCTGGGAGGTTATATCCTACCAAGTAGGGAATTATGTTATCATTGAAAGACTGGCACATGTTGAAGAAGCAAATGACGTCAGTGGATCTCATGCTTCAGAAAATGGATCTGTATAAATGCAGTGACTGTCAGAAGATGGTTGAGTAGACAGCGAGATGACTGTATACAGTTTTTAACAGCATGACAAGCTTAGTGGATGCTATGATTTCATCACCTTCAGTGAAGAAGATTGGACCGAAGGTTTTGAAGCTTGACAAGAACTCGCAACTTAGCTTTGACTCATATGAACATGTACATTTGATATGTAGTTCAAATAAAATTGTCTTCATATGTAGACTATGAAATTAACATTATCTATGTTCATGTGAAGTCAGTTGTTATAAAATGCTAAGTTAAGTTCTTGTGAATCTGCACATGTATTAACATAATATGTATTTGAAATAGTTTTGTTTTTATCATAATTGTACATATTTGTAATATTCAATAAATCACATATGATGCTTTTCAACTTTTTATTTTTCTCATACAATACTTGGATATAATACATAATAAAACAATACTTGGATATAATACACAATAAAACAATACTTGAATATAATACATAATAATACAATTCTTGAATATAATACAAAATAATACAAAATTAACTATAATACCTAATATATGATGTATGGTTTACGGGTCAATTAAAACCGTGCCAGGAACCTTACGACTTTATATGTTGCAAAGCAAGACATATATTAATACACAACGCTTAAGTTAATAAAATATTACAACATTTATAAAGTCTTTGTTATAAAGTTTAGTAAAAAAGTCTATTTTTCTGCATCTGTTTCACTCTGTTCACTGTCCATGCCACTTTCTTCGTCACTGCTACCACCTTCCTCCTCCTCCATGTCTAGTAGCTCTTCAAAGAATGCATTGTTTTTCCTTATAGCCGCCTTTAATGCCTTTGAATACTTATAATGTTTTTCATCAACAAAGTAATTAAAGTCCTCTAAAATCTTTTGATAATGTTGGCTTTGTTGTAGACGCTGGGTATAGTTGAACAGTCTCATAAACAGTTGTTTTAGTCCATGCTTATAAATGGGTCGAAGGTCATAACTTGCAATTTCACGCGCATCTTCAAGTCCTTGTTCTTCATATTCTGAAACCTTTTCTTGAAATATGCTATCATAGTCATCGTAGACGTCTTTAACCATATCATGCCAAACAGAGTCTATTTCTGACTCACTTTCAGAGTCTGTTTCTGACTCACTTTCAGAACTCCTGTCATCAGCATCCTCGCCACACTGCTCCATATGTTTGAGCAAAGCTTCTTCGCTGTTGTATAATGCACCACATTCTGTACAAGCATGTGCATTCTTTTCAGCTATGTTGACGCTTTGACTTTCCATAGAAGACTCATCTAAAGTTTCCGTGAAAGGTAGTTTTACAGGGTTTTCCATATCCGATTCTTCATCCACTTCTGAAGTGTGAGCAAGCTTTAAGTGTCTTTTAAGACTTTGTGGCCAATTGTAAGATTTCGAACAAATGTTGCATTTATACATCCTTTCGGTTCAACCTACACTATTCAAATGATGAGAAAGTCTTTCAACATAGCTTTATATACAACTTGTTGAACATGTTGAACAACTTGTTGAACAACAACATGTTGAACATGTTGAACACGTTGAACAACTTGTTGAACAACAACATGTTGATAATGTTGAACTCGTTGAACATGTTGAACATGTTGAACAACTTGTTGAACATGTTGAACAATTTGTTGAACAATACCACGACGTAATATCTTCCAAAAATTATTCGAACACGTGTTTTGAATGGGCTTGCCACTCGAACACGTCTTTTGAATGGGCGCAGTTTTCCTACATAACTATCCACATTTTCACTTCCCATTTTCCGACAATCAACCAATCAACCAAGTGGTAGAATCATCTGAAACGTGTCAAAAACTAAATTTGTTAAAGTTGGTTTAGAACCCTGATTTTTACCTTACTACACCATGGTAAAATGTTCAAACTAATTTTATACATCATATGTTGTCAAAAAACAAAATTTGTTCAAGTTGGTCTTGAACCCTTATTTTTACCCTACTACACCATGGTAAAATGTTCAAACTTATTTTATACATCATATTTTGTAAAAAAACAAAATTTGTTAAAGTTGGTCTAGAGCCACCATTTTTCCACTACTATGACTTTAGAATATTCAAATAAGTAGCATGCTAAAATGTTCAAACTTATTTTATATATCATATGGTGTTAAAAGCTAAATTTGTTAAAGATGGTCTAGAACCACCATTTTTCCACTACTATAACTTTAGAACATTCAAATAAGTAGCATGCTAAAATGTTCAAACTTATTTTATATATTATATGTTATCAAAAAAAACTAGATTTGTTAAATGTGCTTTAGAAGTGTCATTTTCCAACTACTATAACATAAAACATAGAGTTGGGGAAAATCCCATTCCTTCTCAAATTTCTTGGTCGTTCCCACGCTCTGAATTAGTGCACTCTGAAATTTATTGATCGTTCCCACGGTCTAGGCCTTTGATGTTTTCAAATTTATCGATCGTTCCCACGGTCTGAAC
Organism: Protula sp. h YS-2021; assembly: GCA_949752745.1. Lineage (NCBI taxonomy): Eukaryota > Metazoa > Annelida > Polychaeta > Sabellida > Serpulidae > Protula > Protula sp. h YS-2021. Next base: position 3,418,225 of record OX457026.1, on the reverse strand, counting down.
GAGTGCACTCTGAAATTTTATCGATCGGTTTTCCCCCACACTCTGTACGAGTGCACTCTAAAATCTATCGATCGGTTTTCCCCCACACTCTGTACACATGTACTTATTCCAATGCTGTGTGTGTGTGTGTGTGTGGTTATTGCAATGGGAAAACCATTGAAATATGACTAATTAAATATTATCACAATAATAATAATAATAATAATAATAAAAGTCACAGAGTCACATAATGTCACAGAGTCATAAAAGTGAACAAAAACCAAAAAAAGTTTGCCCCGAGGGGTTATCGATCCCACAACTCTCAGGTTGCTAGCCGTCTGCTCTTCCAAGTGAGCTATCACGGCTTGTCTGTTGAACGATCTGATAATGACATACATACGTTAGACTAATTATGTTCACATAGCAATTACATAGTCATAGAGCGGGTTCGATCCACCGACCTTCAGATCATGGGTCCGCTTACGGGTCCTCTGCTCTACCAACTGAGCCATTCATGCCAGAAGGTTAATGAGCGGGAAAATATTCCTCATATACAGTCACATGACACATGATTGAAGGTCACGTGACACATGATTGACAGGTCACGTGACTAATGACGTCATGATGATTGACAGGCGACTTAGGGCTATGATGCTTAGGACTGTCTTAATATGCCATAACATCATGATGACGTCATGATAACGCCATGATGACGTCATGATGACGTCATGATGATCACGTCATGATGATGACGTCATTATAACGTCATGATGACGTCATTGACACGGGCGCGCGCTCTTTCGATTACCTGTTTCAGAACACCCATGCGGATTCGAAAACAATGACGTCACTGTTTTCGGAGCCCCATGGGGCTCCGAAAACACCTCGTGACGTCATTATGACGTCACTTCCTGTTTTCGGAGCCCCACTTTTACCCTACTCAGCCTTGAGCCACCATCGTTTTTAATAGGATATTAAACCTCCTATTCAACAATAAATGCATAAATAAATATATGTACACCTATAACAAACATCTTTATAACACTTTTTTTAAAGCTTCGTGCTTAATATCACCGATCTCCTTTCAGAATTAGATCAATACATTAAGAACTGTCTATTGATTTCATTTGTTTTGCTAGAAAAGCATTTTCAATGCATGACAACCAAATTGTTGCTAAGAAACATCGTTTTCTTTTTCTTTGCCCAGCACCCCGCTTTTCTGCAGAATTATCTTTTCTCCAGCAAGACCCGATCGGGTATATATGCTTTAACGTCAGAATCAATATTTGTTCAGTGGTAAGTGATATACATACTTTCTACGATAACCTTTGCATTAAATCTTCCCTCTTCCTCCTCCCCTCACTCCTCCTGTTCCCTCCCCCTCCCCCTTTCCACACGGAATCGCATCATTCCTGTTGTTTCCGATGAACGATATCATTTGATAAAGCTTTACGATGTCACACTGAGACTATAACCTTGTCTATCTCGACTACTGTCTCACATCTGGCATGATGACATATGTAGAAAGGACAAAAAAATTACTACAACTAAAATTTGCATCTAAAAATAGTCGAAATTAGATCGCAGCCTTGGTGTACAACAGTTTGAGATATATTTTACCAGCGAAATCAAAGATCCTATTTAACATTGCATATATATTTTGAGTACTCGTACTAAAATTATTGCTCCGTTGCCTTTCATAATCCATGATTTCCTATAAAAGTATGGGACAGATTACATGATCCGATAATTACTACACCCTGTCTAGTTCCTGCATACATTTATTGTGTTTGAATGTGGTCTGTACTGTTCTATATATTAACCTATGATTGGAGCCGAAAAATTCCTTGGCAAGACTTTTTCGCATATATTATGCTCCGACTAAAAATAACTTTCAAACAGTAGGGTGCGTTTGGCACTATTTTATCTGTGATGTAATACGTGTTTATAAACTAAACAATAATCCAACCCATTTCATTACTCTTGCATCGCATTCGGAAATTATATTTAGTGACAGGATTAAAAAATATGGCTCCTTGCACTATATTCTTTCTTTCTGTAAATTTGAAAATCCTCAAATGTGCGTATCTAATGCCAAACGCCTATATATATATATATATATATATATATATATATATATATAGATATATATATATATATATATATATATATATATATATATATATATATATATATACATATATATATAGAAAATGGAAACATGCAACAACTCACAATATCACATTCTTATTATCACAACACTGGTTCAAGATTAACATGTTTTTTTTTAACATTTTATTACAAATCATGCAGTATATCGTTTTGCCATAGAAGAAGGATATGTACCTTTAATGAACTGAAGATGCGACACAAATCATGATATGGAAAACATGAAGTTATACTGCACAGTCTGAATAAGCAACGATGAAGGGTATTGTAACACTGTAGTATAAAATGATGACAAAAATGGCAAGTATTTACAGCGGATAACAACAGTCAAAACGTAACTTATATTGTTGCATTGAAGTTTTTTTTTGGTGGGGGGGGAGTAAGGGGGTAGGGGACAGGTGTTTAAAAGTTATGCAAATTCATGTTGTGTCATAGTTTGATTTTTAGTAAGAAACGTGTTAATTGTGAAAAACCCCGCGAAATCGACGCCCCCTTCTGGTACAGTACAAACAAGCGACCTGGTAAATACACAGCGCTCATATGAGGCCCATATGAAGTCGACGGTAGGTCTAACCGTGACCACTCGTGCTTGCTGCCTAGCACCTGTAGACATCGTTCAGGCAGATTCTCTATCACGATATTGCCTGTGCCATCGTTGTGGCACAATCGTGGGAAATTCAACCTATCACGACTTCTCAATGTCTGCAATACTTGCCCGTCTTCAGACAACACATATATTTGATTTTCCTCACTACAGCAGGCATATATGGCTTGATTTGTGACAAGAATAGTTACGGCATGATCATCGTGACAGGGTAGTGGAATGACATGGTTCTGTTGCCACGACTCACCATCACACGTGTAGATTTCTATGATAGGCGACGCGCTCGCCTGCCGCACGGCGTACAGCTTATCCTCGAACGTTGTTACACTTAAGTATCCACACCCGATGAAATCCTGCTTATTACCTCACCTGAATAAACGAGTGACATACTTACGTCAGTTTAATTAAACTGTGCTAAACTTAATTTATGTAAACTTAATTAAGCTGTATTAAACTTAATTCACTTAAAATAAATTAAGCTGTATTAAAATTAATTAAAAATTAAGTTGAAAACAGTAGTTACTTGACAATAGCATTTCAGTAGGAATTGTAACAAAGTTATTTGATATCTTCTTTAAAACCAATTAAATAATTAAGTCACCGACTCTACCCTTTGGGTATTGATAATTACAACACCTATTATAACGCCTAATCCTTTTACGCTGGGAGAAGGTTAGGAGGGCTTAAAATTATATCTTTGCAACACGAGATTCTCTAATCCAATTACCGTGTAATTGACCATAATAGTGTTAATTGGGTGTCATCTCTTGTTGGACTAAATTGGATGTTTTCATGTTATGTTAAGTTTAGGGTTTTATTATACTTTTCATTTTCCAAAAAGTTGTGACTAGTTTCTAGAGACAAAAGATTATCAAAAGAAAAGTTGTGAATGAGTTTGCGTGCAATTTTTGCTTTATTACAAAATTGCTTTAACGCCTGTTAGATGTATAAGGCTGTGGCTTGCCATCGTAGTCAGAAGTCAAGTTAAGATCAGAAGCTAATATCAGTTCGGTCAGTCAGTTCAGTTAAACTTGAGATTCGGTTTTGGCACGCTTTCGGGAACATAAATTTTGTGAAACTTCTACCTGGACTCTAACAAATAAATAAAAACTAACGCGATGTACTAAAAGTTGTTTAATGGCAACACCACTCTACGGCCTTATTATAAATGGTGCCGTTTACCAGGCATGTTGTAGAAGCATCAGGAAAAACGGAAAACAAGCTAAAAACAAGAAAACAAAAAAAAACAATAAAGGAAAATAAAAACGAAACATGTGTGCTGAAATGCAAAACTAAATTAAAGAAAAAAAACAGGAAAACGACAAAAGTCAAAAGGAAATTAAAGAGAAATAAAAGGAAAATTAAACATCAAAAATCAAAATTGAACGGAAAGGATAAAACAAAAACAAAAAAATAATCATACCAAGCAAAGACACAAGAGGAGCAGAACCGGACAGCCAAGCAGATACCAGGCAAGGAACCAGACAAGCAGGCAATCCAGACGGGCAGTAGAGGCCAAAAAAGAGAACAAGAACAGCCAAGCACTCAAGACACAGCAAGGAAACAACAGCAACAACAACAACGAACTAAATAAACTCAGTTCAGAACCTTGGTTTTTAGGTGCAACTTTAGGTAAAAATTGTAAAACACAAAAGCAAGAATGACTACCGACGATATTAATCCAGAAATATTCCCCTTCCGGATTCGTTCAACCCTTTACAAATTTTCCAAGAAAGTTGCAAATCGCTGCAATTAGAATTAAGGGCTCAAGCAGCAGTCAAACAAATTAGAGAATTTGACTGGGAAAATTCCCGCAAATTCCGAGAATGGTTGAGGGAAGTCGAGAGAGCGGGGGCTATAGTGGAAGCCTCGGACGAGCGACTTAAGGCATTCGCTTTGCAAACATTAAAAGGGGCAGCAGCAGATTTTATAGGACGAATTTTGGCTCTAAACCCGCAAATTTCCTGGCCATGATTCAGACACGAATAACGACACAAAGAGAGTAAAATTTGTCTTTAATTTTTTGGGGAATTAACTTGTAAATTACTTTTAGACACAGGGGCAGAAAAAGGACTTCTAGATAACGATTTTTACGAAAAATTAGACAAAAAACAAATCATTAAAGAACTTGTACCACAGGTAAAATTACAAGGTGTAACAGGACACACATTACAGGTCACAGAAACAGAAACTATACAGTTTCAATTCAGTAAGAAAACTCTCAAACACTAGTTTAACATCATGAAAAAATTAAAACACGAGGGAATTTTAGGCATAGACTTTTTGATGGGCAATAAGGCAAAATTTGACTTTGACAAACAAAAATTTGTCAAATTTGACTTTGACAAACAAAAACAGTTGGCTTCTGTTAATTTGACTAGGAGTTACGTTATTTCCACTTGCAAACATAGTTTGCAAATGGGTATGGTTTGCAAAGATTTCCGGCTGTTTATTCCTTCCTTTTTTTCCGTCACTGAGGTTTCCAGAAAACTCCTCCTACGCTATTTGACGTAGGACGATGAAATTTAGCACAGAGATAGAGGGTGATGGGATGTCGTGAAATCCGCAAAACTTTTTTACCTTGACCTTCAAGATCAAGGTCAACTTGAGGTCAAAATATTTTTTCAAAAACCTATTATATCACGAAAAATTGCTGGAAATAGCGCTCAAATCCTTGTTTCAACACGTGTAGGGTGTCAGTAAACACAAACATCATGGATGGAATCTCGACATTGAGTGTCAAGGTCAAGGTCATGTGACTTTTGCATATTGAATTCCGTTAGAGAAAAATTGTCCATTATCTCGAAAACGGTAAGAGCGATTTTGAGCTTATTTTCGACCCTTTGGGCCTAAAAGACTTTATATAAGAGGTACCTCGGTGACATTGACCTCCTTCGTCATGGTCAAGGTCAAAAACCGGAAGTTGACCATTATCTCGAAAACGGTTAGAGAAAGAGCGATTTTGAGCTTATTTTCGACCCTTTGGGCCTAACAGACGTGGTATAAGAGGTACCTCGGTGACCTTGACCTTCTCCGTCATGGTCAACGTCAAAAACCGGAAGTTGACCATTATCTCGAAAACGGTTAGAGATAGAGCGATTTTGAGCTTATTTTCGACCCTTTGGGCCTAAAAGACGTTATATAAGAGGTACTTCTTTGACCTTGACCTCCTCCGTCATGGTCAAGGTAAAAAAACCGGAAGTTGATCATTATCTCGAGAACGATTAGAGATAGAGCGATTTTGAGCTTATTTTTTACCCTTTGGGCCTAAAAGACGTTATATATGAGGTTCCTCGGTGACCTTGACCTCCTCCGTCATGGTCAAGGTCAAAAACCGGAAGTTGACCATTATCTCGAAAACGGTTAGAGATAGAGCGATTTTGAGCTTATTTTCGACTCTTTGGGCCTAAAAGACATTTTGTAAGAGGTACTTCGGTGACCTTGACCTCCTCCGTCACGGTCAAGGTGAAAAACCGGAAGTTGACCATTATCTCAAAAACGGCTAGAATACTGAATTTGATTATTTGAGATAACATTATATTTACTTCGATGTCCTTGTTCATGATAATAATTCGGAAGCCGACAATTATGTGGAAAGACTGAAAAATGTGTCTTTGACCATATAGATTGTACCATTGCAAGTGGGTATCATTTCGCTACGTGTAGCGAAATTCGGTCTAGTTGTAATTGTTTTGCTACAAGCTGAGCGTAGACATTGTTGTCATTTCTGCACTGTTTGCATTTAAGGACGTTCAATTACATTTTAAAAAGACGTTTGCATGTGATGTCAATAACATTTGTTTTTTTCTGTAATTTGTTTTGATTATTTGCAATGATGAAAGTAAATAAAAACTAAAACAAAAAAAAAAAAAAAGATTAATATCAAAGTAAAACCATTAAAATGAGATAATGAAAATCAAACCAACAATCGTTTTTCTTTCTTTTTTTTTCGCTCACCCCTCCGGAAAGAATGAAAAATAATTTCGCTTTCTAGAGCGCATTTAACAGTTTCAGAAGAGATGAAAATTAAAACTCCTTTTTTTCTTAAAGCAGATATTTATTAATTTCATGCAAAACTTAAAAAAGATACACAGAACTTGTAGGAGTTGTTTTCCTCCCAATTCTGTCAAATAAATGATTAATCCCCACATTAAAATAATAGAAAAGCCCCCCCCCTCCCCACCCCATTCTCCTAACCAGTGGGAAATACGTCATTGGGTTTCAATACAAGCCGTAGGAGAGGAAGGATTTGACGGAAGTTACATAACCAGTAATTTCATATTCTGAACTTTGACCTATATTTTCAAGATCCAAGCTCACGTGACCTGTCTTATCTCGGAAACAGTATATTCATGCCTGTGACTGTTTCCCTCATGTTGGGACGTGTTGGTATGTAACAATGAAATTCGGCCTAGTTCTACAAGCAATATTTTTGCCGTCAGCACTGTCGTGTCTAAATGCAGAGGTCGATGTTTTGAATAAACACTTTTTATACACTTATCCTTTAGGCTAAAATAAAATTACTGAAAAAACACAAATGTCAACAAGCTGTTGAATTCCGCGAATATCCCTATTTTCATAGCGTCTATTTGTGCAAAGTATACTATTCACAATGCAAAATAACAGTGTCACGAAAATAGAAAGGGAGGATGACGTACGACCTTGCCCTTTTGTATAAGACGTGTATCGTATGAAACGGGAACCCAAAATTTTCTCAATACTTCTTTGAATATCTACCAGTGGGCCAACGAAACGCGGTCACATAGAGCCCACAGATGGTGGTAGATAAGTCCTCTATAAAGTCCGATATAACGCTCCCTTCTAACCACCAGTACCAGCCCCCCCCCCCACCCTAACTCCCCCCCCCCACATACACACACACAATCCCGCACTCATATCCCCACCACTCTTCCAAGTTTGCCTCTGTAAACGTAAACTTGCGTGTGTGTGTTCCGTCATGCCATTTCCGTATAGGATACAGTACGAAGAGGGTCCAAGAGTTCAAATAATGGACAGTTCCGAGGCAACGCCGAGGAACTGTCCATTATTTGAACTCTTGGACCCTCTGAGTTTTGTATCTGACTTAGTTTACACAATTCACAGGAAATTCCATGGACTGTCCCTAACAAAAGTCTAGTGTGAAATTATGTCGCCCACTTTGTTGTGACCCATTTTGTCACGCACTGTCTGGTTTGAAATCAATAAACAAGGTGTGAGAAAAATAATGTACAGTTCAGAATCTTTCATTCAGTGGGTGGTGTGCGAAGTGTAAACATGGAAAAAAGAGTTCTTGGATATCGTTAATGAAAATTGCAAATTGGATGCAAATTCTTTCTTAAAAGTAGTAAACACACACACATTCAGACACACACACAAAACGCGAGGGGGGGGGGGCGGGGTGGGGTGGCATGGAGGAACGGGGGCGGCGAGGGGGAGACGGAGCATAGTGGGACGGGCCGTGGGGGGGGGGGGTTGGTTAACACATGGAACGGTGGTTGTTTCAGCTTGTTAGTCCCACCCCGCCGCGGTACTCGCGGAGCGGGGGACTTATAAAGCGCTCGTTGTCCGTCTGTCTATCTGTCCGTCCGTCCGTCTGTCCCCCAAAAGTGCCCCTACTTTTGTACGCGCGATTACTCACTCACGTTTCACCGCAGGCTTTTGATTTTTTTGTGGGAAGTAACAACATGTGTTGGAGTTGTGAGACCTGGGATTATTTTCTAATTTGACCAATAATTAACGAAAGCGTGAAACTTCAAACTGACCAATTTTTTTGTTTGTGGGGGGTACTGTGGGGGCACTTTTGTACTCGCAATTTCTCAGTTATTCTGCACGGCAGTCTTTTGAGCTTTTATGGAGCGAAGGAATATATATTGCGATTGTGCGACGTGGGATTGTTTTTGGATTTAACCAAAAATTGAAGAAAATATGAAACTTCCAACATGACCAAAATTTTTGTTTGTGGAGGCACGATGCTTCCACTTTTGTTCTCTGACCAAAATTCAGTCCACCACCTTCCTGCTTTTTTACTTGCGATTTTTCAGTGAGTGACCAAAGGAGTGTACATTCAGATATTTAGATATCTTTCAGCGGTACTGTCACTGATATACTTGTTTAATTTCATTTCAAACAGCAGCGAATCCATTGTTTTAAAATAATGGACTCGAACAGCAAAGAGTCCATTATTTAAAATAGTGGACTCCCACCAGTCCATTACATTTAAATAATGGACTGTAAGAACAAAGGGATGACGTCACAGGTGTAAACTAATTTTATAGACAGTTTAAAACGTAAAAGGCCAAAAATCGATTGGAAAAGATGTTAAAATTTTCTTTAATATGATAACATTCTTTATTAAGTACAGTGGAGCCGTTCACTAAGACCACTTGTAAATTAGACCAAAGTATAAGTGTCCAATAAACATACCGACATCGATCCAATGTCGAACTCAGGTTTCGACGTCGGACCTATGAAACGACATCATTATTTTTTTTAATTTGACTGAGATTGGTCGCGAACATTCAGTATTCAGTTTGACTTCGTACACGAAAATCATATCATTGCTGTTATTTTCCGATGAACGATATAATTTAGTAAAGCTTTACGATGTGACGCTGCACATCGGAAACATTGTCGTTCTCAATGGTATAAATAACACGCAAATCTCGCATAACATATTTGGAAAGGAAGAAACAAATAACTGTGAGTTCCTAAAATACGCGAAACTTGTTGGCAGCCTTTAATAGGGTATTAAACCTCCTATTGAACAATAAATGCATAAATAAATATATGTTCACCTATAACAAACACTTTTATAACACTTTTTTAAAGCTCCGTCCTTAATATCACCGATCTCCTGTCAGAATTAGATCAATACATTAAGAACTGTCTATGGATTTCATTTGTTTTGCTAGAAAAGCATTTTCAATGCATGACAACCAAATTTTCCTAAGAAACATCGTTTTCTTTTTCTTTGCCCAGCACCCCGCTTTTCTGCAGAATTATCTTTTCTCCAGCAAGACCCGATCGGGTATATATGCTTTAACGTCAGAATCAATATTTGTTTAATGGTAAGTGATATACATACTTTCTACGATAACCTTTGCATTAAATCTTCCCTCTTCCTCCTCCCCTCACTCCTCCTGTTCCCTCCCCCTCCCCCTTTCCACACGGTATCGCATCATTCCTGTTGTTTCCGATGAACGATATCATTTGATAAAGCTTTACGATGTCATACTGAGACTATAACCTTGTCTATCTCGACTACTGTCTCACATCTGGCATGATGACATATGTAGAAAGGACAAAAAAATTACTACAACTAAAATTTGCATCTAAAAATAGTCGAAATTAGATCGCAGCCTTGGTGTACAACAGTTTGAGATATATTTTACCAGCGAAATCAAAGATCCTATTTAACATTGCATATATATTTTTAGTACTCGTACTGAAATTATTGCCTTTCATAATCCATGATTTCCTATAAAAGTATGGGACAGATTACATGATCCAATAATTACTACACCCTGTCTAGTTCCTGCATACATTTATTGTGTTTGAATGTGGTCTGTGCTGTTCCATATATTAACCTATGATTGGAGCCGAAAAATTCCTTGGCAAGACTTATTTCGCATATATTATGCTCCGACTAAAAATAATTTTCAAACAGTAGGGTGCGTTTGGCACTATTTTATCTGTGATGTAATACGTGTTTATAAACTAAACAATAATCCAACCCATTTCATTACTCTTGCATCGCATTCGGAAATTATATTTAGTGACAGGATTAAAAAATATGGCTCCTTACACTATATTCTTTCTTTCTGTAAATTTGAAAATCCTCAAATGTGCGTATCTAATGCCAAACGCCTATATATATATATATATATATATATATATATATATATATATATATATATATATATATATATATATATATATATATATATATATATATATATATATATATATATGTTACAGTCAATGTTGGAAACCCGCCATTTCACGAAATGGCAAACCGTATATATAGAAAATGGAAACATTCAACAACTCACAATATCACATTCTTATTATCACAACACTGGTTCAAGATTAACATGTTTTTTTTAAACATTTTGTTACAAATCATGCAGCATATCGTTTTGCCATAGAAGAAGGATATGTACCTTTAATGAACTGAAAATGCGACACAAATCATGATATGGAAAACCTGAAGTTATACTGCACAGTCTGAATAAGCAACGATGAAGGGTATTGTAACACTGTAGTATAAAATGATGACAAAAATGGCAAGTATTTACACCGGATAACAACAGTCAAAACGTAACTTATATTGTTGCATTGAAGTTTTTTTTGGTGGGGGGGGGGGAGTAAGGGGGTAGGGGACAGGTGTTTAAAAGTTATGCAAATTCATGTTGTGTCATAGTTTGATTTTTAGTAAGAAACGTGTTAATTGTGAAAAACCCCGCGAAATCGACGCCCCCTTCTGGTACAGTACAAACAAGCGACCTGGTAAATACACAGCGCTCATATGAGGCCCATATGAAGTCGACGGTAGGTCTAACCGTGACCACTCGTGCTTGCTGCCTAGCACCTGTAGACATCGTTCAGGCAGATTCTCTATCAAGATATTGCCTGTGCCATCGTTGTGGCACAATCGTGGAAAATTCAACCTATCACGACTTCTCAATGTCTGCAATACTTGCCCGTCTTCAGACAACACATATATTTGATTTTCCTCACTACAGCAGGCATATATGGCTTGATTTGTGACAAGAATAGTTACGGCATGATCATCGTGACAGGGTAGTGGAATGACATGGTTCTGTCGCCACGACTCAGCACACGTGTAGACTTCTATGATAGGCGACGCGCTCGCCTGCCGTACGGCGTACAGCTTATCCTCGAACGTTGTTACACTTAAGTATCCACCTGATGAAATCCTGCTTATTACCTCACCTGAATAAACGAGTGACATACCTACGTCAGTTTAATTAAACTGTGCTAAACTTAATTTATGTAAACTTAATTAAGCTGTATTAAACTTAATTCACTTAAAATAAATAAAGCTGTATTAAAATTAATTAAAAATTAAGTTGAAAACAGTATGTTACTTGACAATAGCATTTCAGTAGGAATTGTAACAAAGTTATTTGTTATCTTCCTTAAAACCAATTAAATAATTAAGTCACCGACTCTACCCTTTGGGTATTGATAATTACAACACCTATTATAACGCCTAATCCTTTTACGCTGGGAGAAGGTTAGGAGGGATTAAAATTATATCTTTGCAACACGAGATTCTCTAATCCAATTACCGTGTAATTGACCATAATAGTGTTAATTGGGTGTCATCTCTTGTTGGACTAAATTGGATGTTTTCATGTTATGTTAAGTTTAGGGTTTTATTATACTTTTCATTTTCCAAAAAGTTGTTACTAGTTTCTAGAGACAAAAGATTATCAAAAGAAAAGTTTTGAATGAGTTTGCGTGCAATTTTTGCTTTATTACAAAATTGCTTTAACGCCTGTTAGATGTATAAGGCTGTGGTTTGCCATCGTAGTGAGAAGTCAAGTTAAGATCAGAAGCTAATATCAGTTCGGTCAGTCAGTTCAGTTAAACTTGAGATTCGGTTTTGGAACGCTTTCGGGAACATCAATTTTGTGAAACTTTTACCTGGACTCTAACAAATAAATAAAAACAAGTACTAAAAGTTGTTTAATTGCGACGCCTTACTGTAGAATGTTAACGCGATTCTACCTGTAAGAGTGAGATGGTAGAGACCTCTGCGAGCTGCAGCAACAAGTCCCTCGTTCTTCAGTTCCGCGACCTGTCGTACGATCCCCATGGCAGCAGTATCAAACCTGCCTATCTCATCCAACTCCTGGTTGTAGATCAATACAACATTACTCTCTGTGCCAATGTAGAGGTTGCCTCCAATCACAGAAATAGTGACGTTGAAAATTGATAAATTTTCTAAAATATTGACGGTCTTGTGAGAGCGGTGCCATGTAAACTTGTGAAGGTCAGTGAGCCTTCCATATGGGGACCAGATCTGCAACAAAATACAAAGAATCACATATGAAGGCCCCTGATATGTCCTATCATACACAAAATGAAACAACGATTTGCCATTTGCAAGCACATAACAACCATAATCAAAAGAAGAATTAAAATTTTTTAATTGCTTAAGCTGTTGTGTATAATTTATTATATTACATTGCATAAATCTCGAGTCCAAAATCACTAAGCGAATAGTCAGGAACGAGCGTCATTGTACATGATTTAGGTGAACTCCTGACCTGTGTGTTATTCTAATAAAACAACGTTTAATATAAGTTTTTTTGTTGAAAAAAAGGAAGATTTTGTGAAAAATTATTGAACATTTCGCTTTTAACAGTAACCAGTAAGTAATAACCAGTTGCCTTTGCTGCTTGTGATAAGGAAATGCTTTAAATAACGTGTCCATTCTAAGATTGCGACATTGATTGTATTATTAATTAATATATTGTTATTTTAGTGAGTTGAAACATGCGAGTGCTAATTGTACAGGAAAAAAATTCCTCTAAAACGTCTAGTATATGTGACATTTTTTTTTATTTTTTAGACGAAACCGGCAGATATCACTTTATAGGTGGAATCCCTCTCCGTCAGTCAACATCATGTAATTTCTCATGCTTTACTGTTCTCATAAATTTGAGATTAGTCGAGTTGTCACTCGCAATATCGTGTGTTTTAACCTACAATGTCGAAAGTATTTCTGCAGTGCAACAGACATTTCCATTCACTATCTTTTGTATTTGATAACAATTTCGACCAAATTATCTAATTGTGAGTACATGACTGCTTGAATAAACGCTTATGCAATCGAAGAATGCCAGCTACACAAACACTCTGTAAGGAGTAGTGTGTGTTTGCACAGTTGTTGTCTCGCCAGTTTTGTTTGACGCAGAGCTTAGAGACAATAGAATAAATTCCCTTCAATGGAGAACACTTAATACTTGGCTTGGTAACACATGTGCCCCCTGTGAACTCGCTGGTACACCAGCAAAACCAATGTTTTGTTCGGGGGGGGGGCATTGGGATCGATATGTTCATGGCGTTCATGATTGGTTGAAGATCAAAAAGGCTGAATTTCTTCAACTGCGAAGTCCGCGCAGTGCCATTATTATTATGTTAGAGCCAATACCCTGCTTCCTAGATTCAGAGATTTCTTAAGATGCCTTGGATCTACCGCTTTGTTAATGTTCTTTATAAAGGCCAACTCATTCAAGGGGATTATTCTACAAACTTTCAGCTTTAACATTTTAACACGTTATTACATTGTACTTGGCTGTGTGTTGGTTATGTGTTGTCGACCCAAGTGCAAATTTGTTATAGGACAAATTGCCGGTGTTTCACAATGGTGTGCAAAGATTTGGCAGATTTGTATATTCAAGTGCAACAGATCAGCAAAACACGGGCTTTGGTAATATTGTAAAATTGTTAAGTATCTTATGACTAAACTTAATGCACGGTATACCTTTTACTTTTATTGATCATTTATTTCCAATTTCTTACTGTGCCCATTTTGATCATTTTGTTGCAAACACGATCTTATTGTAAGACATCGATTCTTCTTATATTACTATTATACATCAAAGTTGTATGAGTTACATTGTGAATTGCCAAACTGATCCAGTCCTTGTTCTTCAAGTAGTTACATATTTCAACTGATGATGTATTTATCAAAGGTTTCAACAAGTCTGTAAAACAATTGTGGAATTCTTTTATATCGTTATTGTACTGCAAATCTTACCAAATTTTTGAAGCTTTCAACAAATGTTTGTTTAAAATAAATAAGTAAATAAGCCAATAAATTATTGAGGGAATGATGAGGCAATATCACATTTTGTGAATTTTCTTGCAGATTTTTGCACATTGAAATGCTATAAATATTATTCTTGGTTAAACCCCAGTATCGAACAAGCTGTTTAATATTAAAATGGCATTGACCGTTGCCTATCCAAACTGAAAACTGCAAGCGTGCATTTGAAAAATTGGTGAAGGTCAACCACATTCAGTACACTCAACCAGACAAGAAAAATGCTCATAATGCAATTAGTGCCTGACCATTTAGTTTAGAAATGATTGTCAGTGCCGAAATCAACAACTCTCCAAATGAATAGTCCATAGATGCAAACGTAAGTTATAGATCATATTGCCATAAAATTTTGTTCGAGATGTAACTTAGGTTTTTTTATCTAGCTTTTCAACAAGATGTTTAAACAATATAAAAATGCTAAAAATACCAAATATCGTTGTTTATAATTGGAATTTAGTATCGAACCCTACCTGTAAAACGGTTTTGTTGTTCACATTTTTTACCCTCGAGTCGTACTTGGGATTTGCTTGTAACAGCTCAAGAAGCGGATATTTTCTGTGTGCAGCTGCTATATGACAGGCAGTATCCCCTCTCGCATCTTGAATATTTACTAAAATTTGCTCGTGGTTTAACAGGGCTGCCATATTTTCGATGTTGTTGTTAAGAGCAGTCACATGAAGTGGTGCGTGAAGGCTTTTGCTTTTTAGATTTGCATCAATATCCGGTAAACCAAGTAGAAACTTTGCAACTTTAGAGTCAGATCGTCTGCAAGAAACATGCAGGGGTGACTCTCCACTTGCGTCGACAAAGTTTATCATCTTTGGATGTCTGGTATACAACAGTTTGCATTTCTCTACAGGTTCAATCTCACTGGCACATGCTCTGTGCATAGAGGTACGACCGATTGGGTCTGTTATGAATTTTGCACCCGCACGCAACAACTTTTCTATCATATCTGTGTTACCATACTCACAGATTTCTACAAGTGTGGTATTCTTCTTATTCACTTCGTTCGCTGTTTTACCATCTTTGTTTCTCACGGAAGGCTCGTATTTGGGATCTGACTGGATAAGATTTAAAATTTCCCAGTATTCATTCGTGGATGCAAGATGTGCTGCTGTGTTTCCATTTCTATCGGTGACATTAATGTTAATATATTTACTACGAAGTAGAATTTCTACACTCTTCATATTTCTCATTTGAACAGCCATATGTAGGGCGGCAAACCCAGCGTCATTTTTGGCATTTGGTTGACATTTTGGATGATTCAGCAGTAACGCAAGAATTTCGTGATTTTCTTTGAAAACGGCAAAGTGTACAACGGTTTCTCCTTTTTTATCCTTGATATCTAGCCTCACCTCTTGATTAATAATCAAAATGCGTACGTTTTTTATTTTTTCAAAACAAATCGCAAGGTGCAGCGCACTACGTCCTTTAGGTGTAAGAAGATTTACGTTGCCATTTTCTGTAAGCAATTCAATTACTCTGTGATCATTGTTTTTTGCTGCAAGATGGATTGGAAACAATTTAGTTTTGCTTGCAAGTGATATCTGCTTACGGTCATGTGTAATTAGCAATTGTGACTTTAGGAAGGCTTCCACTTCACTACGACAAGCTTTATGTAGTGGACTTTCTCCTCTGTGATCTTGGATACAGATTGCTCCTAATTCCAATAGTTTTTTAACGTCCTCGAATAATCCTCCTTGTGACTTGATAAGAAGATCTTGATTTATTGGATTTTCTTGATCAGCTGTCAGACCAGCTTGATTTGTGAGGAAAGTCACACTACCATGGTGATGTTGTATTTTATTGAGTATTTCAACAAATCCATGGGCTGCTGCATGATGCATTGGCGTGTCACCTTTAATATCCTGCAGGTTTACTTCTATCATTGGCTGAAGCAAGAAAATGTCCACAATTTTCCGTTGTCCAAAATAAGCAGCCGCATGCAATGGTGAGAGAAATTTCTTTGATAAAGCATTTGCATCGGCTCCTTTTTTCAGCAGTAACCGTGCAATGGTGTGGTCGGTATGCTTAGCGGCTACGTGAAGCGGTGTCACGCCATTGTGATTACTCCGTGCGATCAGGGAAAAGCCATGTCTAGTTAATATATCGACCTTTTCCTTCGGTTCATTCGCACTACGAGAGGCCTTATGTAGAGGTGTATCACCAAGATAATCCACACTGTTTATATTTGCTCCGGAGGAAAGAAGTTCCTGTAAGAATGAAGCATTGGAATGCCGACTTGCGAAACACAGTACTGTTGTTTTGCGCTTGAATTCATCTTGTATGTCAGCAATAATGTCATTGCCAAGTAATAGCTTAACATTTTGTATGTTTCCAAACTTAATAGCGATGCGTACTGCGGCAGGTTGCTCAGATGACAAAATGTTGTTGTCCATTTTGTCCATTAGAAATTGAAGGAGTTTTGTATTCTGATGTTTTGCTGCAATGTGAATTGGAAAATGTTTTTGCTTATTTGGTTCATGTAATTGTGTATCATCAAATGCAACAAGCATTCTTGCTTTCTCCAATTCATCAGTATTACTGCGGCACGTCTTGTGTAAAGGTGTGTCACCATACTGATCAGAAATGCAAATGGCCCCATATTGGATCATTCTTTGCAGTTCTTGTGCAGATCCTTTTTGTGCTTTGACAAGAAGCATCAAGTTGAGTGGATATTCTTGATCAGCTGTAAGTCCATTGTTGTTTCTGAGTGTTATATCGCACCTAGGGTTCTGCCTTAGCTTATGGACTATTTTATTGTGGCCTTTACTTGAAGCGTGATGTAGAGGTGTGTCACCTTTTCCATCCTTTATGTTGACATCTACGTCAGGACGACGTAGGAGTGCATCAACCGCCTTTTCTTTGCCATGATATGATGCTATGTGCAATGGAGTGAGGGACTTTTTGGACAAAGCATTGATGAGAGCTCCTTCTTCAAGCAATCGCTGTAGTACCCTCTCATCATTACCTAAAGCAGCAATATGTAACGGAGTGTTTCCATTTTCATTGCGGCAAAGTAAAAGATCTGTGTTGCGGCTGAGGAGTAAATCTACTTTCTGAATGACATCTTTTGGACTTCTGCATGCCTTATGCAAAGGAGTGTCAAAAAATCCATCCGATATATGAGAACTTGCACCACGGTCTAATAGCTTCTTTACAAAATATGCTGAGGAATATTCATTTGCGATGCACAAAACTGTTGTTTTGTGGTGAAGATACTGTTTTTTTCTTCCTAGTTCTCCTGTGTCTATATATTCGTCAAATTGCCATTCCGTTTCCTTAATTATCTCTGTAAATTTTGTTTTATCGTTGCATAAACAAGCACGGGCAATGTCTGCAAGCAACATGTTGTTTTTCTTGATGAATATTCAATCAAATTTAGCTGAGTTTTATGGCAAACATATTTAAAATGTTATAAACGCGTCTTGATTAAACTTGGTATTATGAGGCTGTTTCTTCCTATTTCACCTGAAAAGTACAACATTACATGCAGACTTTGTTTCACAAATCAAATACATATCTAAAATAAAGTGATGAACAACATCACAAGTCTGATTGGATTTACAGTTCCACCATTTGTCATTTGAATGCCCTGTATTTCCATTGTTATTAAACTGAACTGGTCTTGTTTGCTCAATGGGCTCATTGTCTTATTTTGCATGTTTTCTTTCATGTATGCACCTGTCCATATGTGGGTTGAATGTTATAAAAAGAATTATTAATGATGTTCAAGAAAACTCTGTATTTTCTGAGATGTATAAAAAGCTTATTTGGAATTTTTGGAATTCGACCGTTTTAGAGCGTTTTCTTCGAGTTGACAGTGTCTTGAATTACTTTTCTGTGTCATATTTATCGCGTTCTGCATTGTAGTTTATTGTCTGTTGAATTGTAGAACAGCACAACTTTATTTTGGTTATTGTATCGATCATGCAGAATTTAAGACAGCAGTAAGGCCTGGTTTTCATTGACAACTAATGCAGCTCTACGAAACGTAAAATAGCAGAGCCTCATCAGTGCTGCGTTACACGGTTTCGCCTCAGTTTTACACGGTTTAGCCTCAGTTTTGGACTATAGAACGGAAATCCGTTCTATAGTCTATACCAATCGGCATGGACAGCAGCTTCTGCATCCCAGATAAAGCCTAATCTAGCCTGTGATGACGGCTTAATCTCTATCATGATGAGTGATGCCAGATCGGTAGCTCTTTCACTCTCGCTTTACTAGCTTGCCTTACCTATTGGACACGTTTCTGATCTTAACCTAAGCGACAGCAATAAAGAGTCTTGCCTGTGCTTTTCTGTGGGCGGTCCCGAAGAACAGAATTGACCGGTATAACTCGTCGGTGATAGACCTTTACAAAAATTCATGTTTTGAGAAGGTCGAACCCGCAAGGAGTAAGATCCGGAAGAGATTTGACAAGGGCAGGAATCACGGTAAATTGTGAATCCTATTCTCTTAGACAAGTCATAGTCCCACAGTCATTATATCAATAATATTCATGATATAAGGTTTATTTTATGAATTCCTTACAATCGGTTGTCATCGATAAGAATCAAAGAATTTTCGCCGAACTTTCTGATAAAATGCCTGAAGAAGTTACGATTTTATTTGCCATTTTTTTAACAACAAAATGTGATAGTTGACGTATTCGATTATTTTTTTTATAAACCCGCAGTAATTCAGTTAAATACTGTAAATCTTTGGAATCAAAAGCCTCATTGTAATGAAACCAACCCGGCTGCAATCCGCCTGTAATTAGGTTATAATCCATAATCAAGCCCATCAACGCCTTTGAAACCGCATATAACAGACATTGGATTAGTACCGTTGCCCAGACGCTCATTTTTGTTCGAACCAAAACTTAGCTTTCCGAATCGGAACAATCGACGATTTATACAGGTTGAAATGATGTAGAAGTCGTAAGCAAATGTGAAACTCATCTCAATTTATCGATTTTCTGCTTCAAAGGACTAAAGAAATAATAGGTACTTTGAAGGAATATTGACAACGACACAGCATCTTGTGCATAGTATATGTATTATTTTATATTATTATATATTATTTATATTATACATTTTTTTATATATTATATATTTATATATTATGCTATATTATATACATTGTTATATATTAAATATATTACATGTCAGTACGTCGTTATCGTTACGAATAAGGTTAAAATACAGACATAAAGCGAACAGAAACAGCATTGCCAGTAATTTATCTGATATCAAGTACTTGTGGGAACTTAATTACATAATATTCTGCAGTGCAGTAATAATTTAGAAAAGAAACACTCACTCATCAATGGCACCAAAAACTGTGTATTACTCTCTGTGTATTCCAGCACTAAATCTAAAGCCCGAAGGCTGAACCATCTACACACTGGTCACAGGAAACTGATTCTTGAAATTGTTAGTTATTGCGATATAATCACCACTTCTTTGCAGTTTCTCGAATCTTATTTGTCATTGCACTCAACATGTTGTCACTATACTTATGCACTTTTCCCTTCCTTGATTTCATTTGATGGTATACTTCTATTCATGTGTTTTCGTCGTAGTTTGCAAGTTAAGATCAATAATACTATCTCTGAGAGCAGACCTGGGGGTATATCTGGATGAAATACCCAATGAAATGCAGTCTTGCTATTGTGCGCTGTGACAATTGTGACTTTTCAAACGATTGGGTGGTCTATCGACAGCAAAGTGAAGACGACAGCATTGTTAGTAATTCCTGTCGATCAAGCTTAGATATCACTTAAGCTGTGCAGGGCCTGCTTCGAATCTATCTCCACTCTACCCACTTGAAGCAAAAATAAACAAGTTTCAATAAAATTTGACGTTGGCGCACATAACCTCTATCTCTCGCCCTCTGTCCACTCAAACTGTGGCCCACAATTAAAAGACATGGGTCTACTCAAACATTTACTGCCGATTTTCGATTTTTTCATATACAACATATATTATGCCGGACGTTTTACTCTCCCCCTTTTTTAAAGGACAGATGACACGCTCAAATATTTGCAACAATTGTGGCATTAGTAGTTTTCAAATTAGTCTAATCAAAATTCCAAAAATCTCCCTTGCGTGAACAGAGGTGAAATGAGCCGCATTTTTTTTGCCACAAATATTTATTTGTATATAAGTAACGCGCTTTCATATCGAGGTTCAAAAATCAAAGCATCCAGTAAAACCTTAAAGTCGACATTTTTCCATATGCTATGTTCAGATCAGGTAGTCAGACTTTGACCTCTCCCATGCCTGGCGATCAGTGAGTGGTCAAAATATTTACATGTAACATCCAGGGTTTACCTCTGTGCAAAATATTTCCTTTAAATCTATTTAATAAAATGCTAGACCAAAAATGTTGTTGCATCAGATAAGGATAAGAGAGATCCCCATCCCCCCTCCCAATGGGCAGTAGACAAACACCGTGATAACTGAAGACGCTACGGATGTCGTGAATAAGTCAGTAGACATACGTCATAATAACTGAAGACGCTGCGGATCTAAGTCAGTAGACAAACGTCATGAGAACT
Organism: Protula sp. h YS-2021; assembly: GCA_949752745.1. NCBI lineage: Eukaryota > Metazoa > Annelida > Polychaeta > Sabellida > Serpulidae > Protula > Protula sp. h YS-2021. The sequence goes on along the minus strand of OX457026.1, from coordinate 3,397,066 downwards.
GAAGATGCTACGGATGTCGTGAATCAGTCGTGCAATAATTCGCACACTGATAGTCTTGACGACTCACTACAGTGTGGCTTCGAATCTACACTTCGTCTAGATTGGGGCAGAGAATTACAGGCAAAGAGAAAAAAAGAAGAAATCGATCCTTGAAAATCCTGATGAGTGTACAAGGCCGAATCCTATTTTTTTTTCTCATTGTCTCCAGGATATTGTTGGTGCGGAATTATCGCACAAATTCTGCCCCGAGCTGCCCCTACAGCCCAATCTCCTGCTCGATTTTCCAATCTCTTTATTTTGTTTTGCACCACTCAAAGATAATAAAGTGTTTTTTTAGCTATTTTTAGAGATGGGCTTGAGCCTGGGGTAAATTTGTTCCCGATGTTTCATGTATAGACTCTGCTCATTTTGTATTTTATTTTCGAAACATTGACAGAAATATTGTCAACATTTCAAAAATATAAGAAATACAAACTGTCCAAAAAGTTCGATTGCTTTGTAAGTTACCAAGAATTTTTTAAAGTAAGTGCATAATGCTTGTATTTTGTTTTGTGATGTGGCCAAAACTGCTTATAAAAAGGCCACATTCCAGAATACCCATTACACCTGTTTTGAAGTAATGACACACTGTTATCTGGTTATAATAATTACATGACTGCATTATGAATCAGACATAAGAACCAATTTAACCCCCACTACCAAAATGCTATTGTTTCATTTTACTCCGCATTTTCCGTAACTTTTTGGATATGTTTTTTTTAATATCTTGCATATTGATAGGAGTGGGGGCGGGGGGGGGGGGATATAATAGGATGAAAAATATTTTGCTGATTTATTTACACTATATTTATTCACACAATGAGTATGAATAAAAGTTTTTGCCAGTTTTCATCGTTAGTTATTTCGTAGTGATGGCGGATATTAAAAATCTGGCTCTGTAACAAGCGGCATTAAGCAGCATCGAGAACATTCGGTGTAATAGAAGCTATATTTGAATGTGTATGCGATTAGGAATTTTCTTCAGACAAGTGGGATTTTCATCAGACAAGGATCTCAGATATTAGACGAGGAGTGGATTGGGATTGAGGGATTACAGGGCATCATTTGTATCAAAATCGCGAATTATCGTGTGATTTCACCAGACATAATGGTTATAGCAGTTGAAAGCCCCTGCCCCACCCACCCCCAATCCCCCTACAGACAGGTCGAAACCCACGCTCTTTTGTTTTACCAAAGGTATGGAGCAATATTTAGGAATATATTGTTTCGTTATTTGTAGAAAACAATGGATTTCCAGGCTATCAAAATTAAGGTACGCTATGAGGTGCCTGCTCCATCGGCAAATGCCTGAACGGTCCGTTAATAGAGGCGTTAATAGATATTTTTATTGGACGGATCGGGATCAGTACGTGACGTCATCTTGTGTGTACAACAGGTATCATATTGTGCATATTGTTATTGAAAATACGAAGTAACGTCAGAAAATTGCATTTTAGGGGCTTAGCAAATTGCTTCGTGCTTCTACGTGCAAATCCCGATAACGTGCGAGGCTTGTGTGGTATTTCGTGAAATTGCTCAAACGGACCAAAATATTAAAAAAAAAACGGAAAAACACAAGGCAAACGCAAAAATGCAATTCATATAAGTAGTTTTGGTTCGATAGTTTTCAAAATATGAATGAAATGATGGCAGTTGTGTTTTCGTCCAAGTCTAGCTATAATATTGGCCCCTAACACCCCCACCCCTTCACAAAAAAGTAGAGGAGGAAGTAATTTGGAGGGCAATAATTCGAATCGCTAGTATCGTTATAGATTAGAGAGTGATAATTTTTATTCAGTGCTCTGCATTACCCACTAAAATGTATCGGTGTTTTCCATCTGAACTGCACTTCTTGTCGATCCCAAAAGAGGGTGGGAGGGGGGGGGGGGGTGTTTGGTTTCAAAAGCTGCAATATAAGTGTCTGTCTCGCAAGGGAAATAATTTGTATATGACTGCCCTAGAAAGTAAACAAGAAACAACATGAGCCCTGATTGTTCTTCTAATTAGCCTTGACCACAGATCAATATCTAACTAACGTCTCCCAACAGGAGTTGGGTAAGCAACATTGTTTAGACGTTGGTTCTGTTGCAACTAAAACGCAGCTTTCAATGACGTCTAATCAACGTCTTCAGTGCAACGTTGAAGAGGCGTTGGAAAATCGAAATATAGTAGACGTCTACATATGAACGTTAGCTGTGCAACTTCAAAAACCTTAATGTTTTCTTTCTCAGTGGAAAAGGTAGTAATGACGCGAGTTCATCAGCAGACCGAAACTAGGAAGTAAAATATGAGATTTTTAGTAGCACTGAGGATTTTTTCAGCAAACCTTTGAAAACTATTCATGGAATTGACTTCATACATCCTTCGGTACTGGAAAACCTAGGGTTTGGCTACTCTGATTATTGTTACCTTAAAGATGGCGAATACCGATTATTGTGGTAACGAAGTCGTTTTCCCGACGTCTACATAGCGTAGGATGATTTCATTTGCAATCCATCTGATTGAGTGTTGCGCTGGTTGCGAGGGCAGCGTATCACAAACTAGCCGTTTCAGTAGTTTGTGTAACGAGTATCGCGAAGACTGTACAACATTTGGTATTTTGTCACTTGGTAGATCACGGTGAAATATGGCAGGATATCTAAAATTAAATTTCAGGTCTAATGAGCGTCCATGATCAGTTCGTTGTCACGGTAAAAATCAGACTGGTTTAGTAATCGGATTTTCGACGTCTGCTCAAAGTAAGAAAGAAAGAAGACACTGTTTCGATTTCAAAAGAGCCACAACCAGGCGTCGGTGTGACGTGAAGTGCGGCGTCTATTCAACGTTGTCGAACGTTGCAATCTTTACCCGGTACTGATAACACAATAAGATTGTTCTCTCTAAAAATCTAGTCTTAGCATGCATTTTTAGTCACGTTTTGCAGACTTCGGGAAGAAAAGTCAGCAACCAAAGCGCTCACTGACGCTCGAAAACCAGCCCAAAAGACCTGTGAGGAAATAGAAAGACCACTGTCTTCCAGGAAATTAAAACAGAAGAACAAAAGGAAGACAACTCGCTACCTAATAAATGTCATCTATTCTGGAAGCCATTAAGTATCCAAAGAACCCCAAAGAACTATGGTATAGACAATAACACCCACACAAACGAAAACAGTTCACTTCGTTCAATTACATTTTTAAAAGACGTTTGTGTGTGATATAAATGATTGTTTTTTTATTTCTAAAATTTGTTTTGACCATTTGAGTCGACGAGAGTAAATAAAAATCTAAAAACTGAAAAAAAACATCAAGTACATTTATTAGTACACGATAATGGCCAATCGAATCAACGAACTATTTGTCTTTTCTTCTGTTGCCTTTTTGTGTACGGCATGTTGCTCCACCCCTCCGTAAATGAGGCAACAATAAAAGCATTTCGCTTTCTAGAGAAAACTAACCTTTTAAAGAGCCGATAAAAACTGAAATGCGAAATTTTCGGACCTTTGAAATTCAGTTTCATGTAAAACTTTGAAAAATGAGAATTTGTAGGAGTTGTTCTTTCCTCGCCAATCCGACAAATAATTTTTTCTCAGGTGTGGGCAATATGTCATTGCGTTTCAATAGAAACTGTTTATTGGAACGCAACCCTGAATTTCAGAAAATTCTTTTAAGTTTTATCGCGACAACGTTTCGAGATTCTAACCTTTTAGTGTAATCACTGTAAGGAGTATCAGTACCAGCATCAGTATCAATACCCTGTAAGGAATATCAGTACCAGTATCAGTACCCTATAAGGAGTATCAGTACCAGCATCAGTATCAATACCCTGTAAGGAATATCAGTACCAGTATCAGTACCCTATAAGGAGTATCAGTACCAGCATCAGTATCAATACCCTATTAGCAGTATCAGTACCAGTATCAGTATCAACACCCTACAAGGAGTATTAGTACCAGTACCAATATCAGTACCCTATAAGGAGGCTCAGTACCACACTGTGACTACGTAGACAGACACGGGACCTGTCTTGTCGTGAAAGGCAGAAGATATTTTGATCTCATTTTCTATCTACAAAAGTCTATAGAGTTATATAACCAGTAATTTCGAGATTTGAACTTTCACCTATTTTTTCAAGATCCAAGGTCATGTGACCTGTCTTATCTGGGAAACACTTAATCATGACTATGACTATTTTGTCTAATGTTGGAATGTTTCGGTATGCAATAACGAAATTCGGTCTAGTTCTGCAAGCAATATTCTTGTTATCAAAACTCTTGAGTTTGAATGCACTTATATTTGCAGATGATTTGAATAAACGCTTTTTATCTAATTGCCCCTTAGGATGACACATAAGCGTCTAGAAGAAGATACATGACAAATAAGCTGTTTCATAGCACCATGGGCCTAACTTTCATTTGTCAAACGTTGGAATGAGAAGTGGCAAGCGAATCAATTTCAATATTTGGTCAAAGTCCTAGCAAGTATACTTTTCTCAAAGGCAAAATAACAGTGTCCAGAAAATGAAGAGGGAGGTTACAGTACGACCATGACCTTTTGCATGAGACATGTATTGTGTTTAAAACTTATGAAGCGGGGCATAGCTTTTTGTAAACGCTTCTCTGAATATTTGCCAGTGGGCCAGAAAAACCTAGTCACATAGACCGTAATAGGTGGTGGTGGATAAAGTTTACCCTGCTCCCTGAGTTCCTTACCACTCCTTCAAGTTTGCATCTGTAAATAAAAACTCCATTTCTTTACATAGACAGTGTAAAACTTTAGAGGCTTATCCAAAAAATCCCAAAAGACGAATCGCACTTTGTCGGATTCTTAGTTTCAAAGACCAGGGTTAAACAATTACATAGCGTTGAAGATCAGAATTGCAAACAAAAATGCATGCACGAACATCTATTTTTATTGAAGCCATAAGTACAGTCATAACATATATTTTTAATATACATTTTGATTCCACGCTTATCATCAATAATTGCCCTTTCGGAATTAGTTCAATACATTATCAAATTGTTTATTGGTTCCACTTGTTTCATTTGAAATCCCCCATTTTGAATGCGTGACAACAATATAAGCATTTTAAGAAGAAACACTTTTTCTTTTTTTCTTTGCCATCCCAATACGTTTCTGCCTACTTCGCTTTTTCAAGATCCGATTAGGTATCTAAACATAAACGTCAGAATTAATATTTGTTGTTTGTTAAGCGACAAACATAATTTCTACGTCAATCGTTGTACCAAGGCCGTGTCCCTCTCCTTCGTCTGCTCTGCCCCCACCCTTCTCTTTCAGCCTACGGATAGTTTTTTCACACAAAATGCCGATAAACACGGCCACTAAAATTCTTATGGTTTAAGCAGTTATTTACACTCAAACCTCACGCAGAATAATATCGTTACTGCCACTACTAAGGGAGATATCAATACATTGCTCCGATATGTAAGACTGTTCTTTTTACAACCCTGTTTTAGTGAAAAAGTTAGTGCAATTCTTTTAGCAGATTATTAGCAAATTAATAAACAATAGTTTCTGCATTTCACTCCACAGAGATTAATGTTGAAATAAGCTATACAATTGCATATATATATATATACAATTGCATATATATATATATATATATATATATATATATATATATATATATATATATATATATATATATATATATATATCTGCAACCAATCAGGGGGACCACCTTATATATAGCACTTAGGGAGACCATTTGAAAAAAATAATATATGTTTTTTAGGTTGTTATCGAGTGGTAACATACAAATTTAATTTTAAAACAGAATATGTTATATTTACTATGTTATAGAATCATTCGATTTTTGTTTACTATGTAGTTTCATAACGCTTAAACACGCTAAGAGTTAAGGAGACCTACTTTTGGTCTCCTGAATATTTTTGGTTTCCCTAATACTGTGGTTTTTAGCAAAAATGGTCTACGTATTGCTGGAATTACACTTATATATATAAATATATATATATATATATATATATATATATATATATATATATATATAGATCTAAAACCAGTCATAGGGAGACCATGCCTCTAATATAGCACTTAGGGAGACCATTTGTATATTTTTTACCTTTGAGTTTAGAAAGACAAAAATTACCAAAAAATGTTCCTATACCTTGTAGATAATGGGTGTGATTTTTTCTTCTTGTCATATTAAGTAGCAAAAAATAAACAAAAAAGTTGGTCTACGTATTTTTTCTACATTTTCCTTGGCATTTTAGGGGACCTGGCTAAAACCACGGAATTTCCCGGGTCTCCGTAAGTGTGTGGTTTAATGCTCTGTATATTTGGTCTCCCAAAGTAGCATATTTTGCTACTAGTTGGGTGTTTTTGAAGATTTATTTTAAACCTATGTTTATTATTATTGTTATTTGTTATGTATATGCATTGTGTATAAGTTATACGCATGTACGACAGCCTTGAGAGATGACACTATGCACATATTACCAATGACTGTGCCATTTAGTTCTACTTAGCATGCAAATATGTGCAAGATGCTTCATGTTTCTGGTTAAAATATCGTTACGTGACATTTAAACTCTGTAACATTACTTAGGAAAGAAAAGAATTGAAGTAGTAATTAATGATAAACAAAATGTCTCTTCAAGTTGCATATATGGTCGCCTCAAGTCGGTTTATACACCCAGAAATATACAACCAGCAATGAGGAGACCATATATTTTTCATGAATATGTGCAAGATTTTTATATTATTAAGACAAAAAAGTGCTAAATGTTATTTTAAATTCCTCAGAAATCATTTTGGTAGGGAAAAAAAGAGTAATGAATATAAAAAATGGCCTTTGAAGTGTTTTGTAAAAGTGTGAAGCATAGTCCCCTTAAGTCGGTTTACACACTATATATATATATATAAAGTAGGGATACGTTTCATTACGTCATAATGTTTATTACGTCACAATGCATCTTGCTCTCAAGTGTTCGTTTCTTTGAAAAAATGCCTGTTTACAGTGCTAAATTATCCTTTTCTTCAATTTCGTGCTAAACCATGTATAAGCATGTAGAGCAGTTAAAGAAAAAAATACTGGTTGCTATAATATTTTTAAATACATAATATATAGCGGATCTTAAATAAAAATGGCAGTTTTCCCCGGTCTCCTTAAAGCTGATTTTTTGGCACTAATGTATATACAAGGTATAAAGTTTAGGATCAAATTGAAAGCTTGTTATCAAGTTTCAACACACAAATTTAATTTTAAACCAAAGTATGTTATATTCGCTATGCCATAAAATCATTTGTTTTTTGTTTGCTGAGTAGTTTCGTAACGTTTAAACACACTAAGAATTAAGGAGACCTACTTTTGGTCTCCCTAAATTTTTGGTCTCCCTAATACTGGCTTTTTAGCAAAAATGGTCCCCGTATTGCTGGAGGTACACTTCTATATATATATATATATATATATATATATATATATATATATGAATGTTTCTTTAATAAATAATTTTCGCTATTTAGTACAGTGGAAACCTTCAACAAGATCACTTGTAAACTAATTCGAAGCATAACTCCCCAATAAACCTCCCGATATTGATCGAATATCGAACTCAGGTTAAGACATCAGCTGTGTAAAACATCACGCAATTTCTTTTTTAATTTGGTTGAGACTGGTCGTGAATACTCAGCAGCTAAAAATCAACCTCTTATGTACAGTTTGTTCAAGTACAAGTTGGTGAAAATTTACGCCCCATTCTTTCAATACCTCAGTTTGAGCTCCTTAACGGAATTATGTCAGTGCTTCATTTCCGATGTACGATATCATTAAGTAAAGCTTTTCGATGAAGATGCAAATTTGTCACGATAACATAGTTGGAAAGGGAAAAAAGAAATAACTGCATTTATAAAACAGTCAAAACTTAATCGCAAACTTCATGCACCATCGTTTGCATTTTCTTTTACCAGTCAAATCAAACCTCCTATTTAACATTAAATAGATATTTTGAATTTTCGGAGGGAAATGTCTGGTACTTTAAGTTTCATAATCTGATAAGAAATCTATGATTTCCTACAACAGCCTAAAACAGATTTCCCTATCCAGTAATTACCAAAATCCTGTCTGTTTCTGTGTTTATATTTTGTGACTGAATGCAGTCGTTATTGTGATAAATTTTAACATCTGAGTTTGCACTTACGTTTTCCAAAGCCAAATGAAGCAACTACAAAACGTAGGTTGCATTTGGCATTATTGTATCAGTCATTTATTCTGTGTTAATCAATTAAAGAATGGATCAAACCATTCATTACTCATGCATGCATTCGGATTTTTTATTTTACTTTATTTTTGGTTTGTTTTGACAGGATGCATAAAATGTGATCCGTTAAACTATGCCATTCCTTTTTTAAGTCTCACAATCATGAAATACGTGTATGCAATGTCAGAAGCTTACAGAGTCGACATCGCGTATTCTAATATCGTTTAATCTAATAAATCCATATTTGTAATCAGAATTTAAATCCCCGATTCCTCTCCATAGTCTCCAATGCTCAATATCACCGGTTAATCTAATATCGGTTATACCAATAAACCGGCTATTCTAATAGAACTTAAGACGAAAATATTGTGCCAGCACTTGTTATTCTAATAAACAGCGAGGTATTTAGAAGCATTTAAAATGCAGATATTCTGAAATACACCATTTGCTTATCAGTAGCCTTTCTTTAAATATTACAGTAGCAAGTGTTTGCTTCAAAGTCTTTTATCTATGTCCTGCGTAAACAAAAGCTCCGGATGTAATGGGAATTTATGCGTGTATTTACATTAAAAAGTGGAGAAACAGGGTTTCACAACAGTCAGTTCAGAAGTTTATAGAAATGTGAAAACCAATCAAAAACAGCGTAACTCTTAAGTAAAATGTATTTAAATGTGTGTCAAAAATTAGTTATATACATTATTTGTCTGTAAATATGTGTGCAAGCATGGATATATACATGTAAGATATGACGTATATGCACGTAGACAGTGTTGATAATGCGTGCAAACAGGTATTTAAACGTCTTGTATATTAGGTATATCTGAAACCAGACGTTCGGTTAATCTAATATATCCTTTAATGTAATAATTTTATTGGACAATTTCGTTATTAGATTATCCGATGCGGAGTGTTTATGGGTAATGGAAATCATATAGCATTTTCTGTAATTGGAGAATGTCGCTAATAACCTGAAAATGTGACACACACCCATTATCTAGGAAACTTAAAGTTATACTGAACAGTCTGAAAGCATTCTTCCATGGTATTGTTATAAATCAGTGTAAAAAGCTGAAGAAATGGCGAGTATTTACAGCTTGACAACAGTCAACACGTAACTTATATTGTTTTTTGCTATTTAATTTATTCGGTGAAGGCTATGGGGAAAGAGTGTTTAAAAAGGACCACACACTCATGTTGAAGGCCTTTGTTATGCAGATATATGTGCGCAATAGTTGTATTCTAGTTAAATTTTAGTGAGAAACGTGTTAATTGTGCAAAAACCCTCGGAAGCAACACATCTGTTCGCAGTATAAACAGGCGGCCTGGTAAATACACAGCGCTCATAGGGAGTCCCTGTGTAGCCGGCAATTGGTCTACCCTTGACCAGTCATGCTCTCTGCTTAGCACCTGTAGATTTCCGTCAGGCTGACTCTCTATCAATATGTTGTCTGTGGCGTCGCAGTTGCAAAATCTTGGAAAATATAACTTACCAGGCCTCCCGCTACCCGTACTTCCCAATGTCTGCAAAACTTCCCCGCCATCAGACAACACATATATTTTATTCTCAAACCTGCTGCAGGCATATATGGCTTTACTTGTGACGAGAATTGTAACATCAAAATCATTCTTACATGGAAGTTTAATGACACGGTCCTTGCGCCATAGGTTTCCACGCGTGTATACTTCTATACAAGGTGAAGCGTTCGTCTGCCGTAGCAGGGCGTACAGCTTATCTTCGAACGTTGTTACACTAAAGTATCTACCTGACGAGATTTTGCTGATTAACTTGCCTGAATAAACAAATGCAACCTTAGTAGATCTAATTGTATTAAACTTAACTCACTAAAATTAATTAAATTTATTAAAAATTAACTTGAAAACAAAATGTTACTATAAACTTGATTAAATATCCCACCTGTAAGAGTGAGATGGTAGAGACCACGGCCAGATGCAGCAGCAAGTCCTTCGTTCTTCAGTTCCGTCACCTGATGTACGCCCCCAATGTCACTAGTAGGGAATCTGCCTATCTCATCCAGCTCCTGATTGTGGATAACCACATCAACATACCCTCCGCAACTGTAGAGCTTACCTCCAATCAGCGAAATATTGGCAAAAAGATCAAAATCATTGCGATTGCTAAAAATGTTGACGATCTTAGAAGGGTGGTGCCATGTAAACTTGTGCAGCTCAGTGAGCCGTCCATAAGGAGACCATATCTACAACAACATACCAAGAAGCACATATGAAGGTGCTTTGATATATTCTATCATACATAAAATGAAATGAAGATTTGCTTTTGAAAATCTTCTAGCATGCACAATCATATAGTATACGCAATCGAAAATTCGATTAAAATTATTTAATTGATGAAGTTGTTATGCATGATTTATTATATTACAGTGCATAAATCTTGGTTTTAAAGGTAAAAGCAAATAGTAATGAACTAGAGCCATTGTGTACGATTTAGGTGAAATTCCGACTTGTGTTTTATCCCAACGAAACAATGCTTATGATAACTTTTTTGTTAGAAAAAGTTTGATCTGATCAAATTATATTCCTTATTTCGATTTTTACCAATACCCAGTAACAGTTAGTTTTTCTTTGGTCCTTGTGATAAGTAAATGCCAGAAATAATTTTTCTATTTTAGGATTATGTGTCTAATGAAGTTGTTAACTAATACTTTGTCATTTTGCTGACTTGAAACATGCGAGTGAGAACTGAGTAGGAAAAATCTCGCAAGAAATGTTTACATATTGAATAGACATGAGGCAGCGTTACAAGGGTGAAAACGTTTGTTTTTTTTTTTTTTTTGTTTTTTTTTTACTTTTTCGTCACTACCTTCTTTGTTTAATAAGAAATGCGATCAAATCATCTAATTGTGAGTACATGACTGGGTGAATAAGCACAATTGTTCTCTCATCAGTTTTATTCGACGCAGAGTTCAGACAATAGAATAAACTCCCCTTAATACAGAACACTTAATACTTATCTTGGTAACGCATGTGTCAACTGTAAAATCACTGGTACAACCACAACATCAATCTTTTGTTCGGGGGAGGGGAATTAGGATCGACATGATCATGACGTTCATGTTTGGTTGAAAATCAAAAATGCTGAATTTCTTCAATTGCGAAATCTGCTGTGTTGTTATTATTTTGCTAGAGCCAATACCCTGCTTCCTAGATTCAGTAATTTCTTAAAATGTTTTGGATCTGATGCTTTGTTAACATTCTTTTAAAAAGCATACTCATTAAAGGGTGGGGTATGCTTCAAACTTTCATCTGAAACATTTTAGCACTTCATTACACTGTACTTGGTTGTGAGTTGGTCATATGTTGTCGCACCAAGTACAAATTGTTAAGGGACAAATTGCCAGTTTTCCACAAAAGTGTGCAAAGAATTGGCAGATTTTAGGTCATCTCTTTTAATGCAAGTGCAACAGATCTGCGAAACAGGGAATTCGTCAATTTCGTAAAATTGTTAAGCATCACAGAAATATTCAGAGATACGACGTTTGGTTCTCAGGACTGAACTTAATGCACGGTACACATTTTAGTCTTGTTGATCATTTATTTGCAATATCAAACATTGCCCATTTTGATAATTTTATTGCAAAAATGGATCTGATTGTAAGATATCAATTATCGATTCTTCTTATATTACTGTTATATGTTGAAGTTGCTTAAGTTACATCGTGACTTGTCAAAGCGATCCAGTCCTTTTTCTTCAAGTAATTATATATTTGAACTGAAAATATTTTTATCAAAGGTGTCTGCACGTCTGTATAAAATAATTGTTGAATTTCTGTGGATTGCTATTTTACAGCAACTTTACGAAGTTTTGACCAGACAGGGAAAATGCTTATAATAGAAATAGCACCTAACCATTTTATTTAGAAACGATTGCTAGAGTCGAACTCAACAACCCATTTATTAAGTGAATAGTTCATAGATACAAATATAAGTTATAGATAATATCGCCATGAAATTTTGTTCGAGATATAACTTAGGTCTTTCTATCTAGCTTTTCATCACGATGCTTTAAGCAATATAGAAATACTAAAATACCAAATATCGTTGTTTAAAATTGCATCGGAAATTAGTATCGAATCCTACCTGTGGTACGGTTTTGTTGTTTACATTTTTGACCCTGGAGTCGTACTTCGGATTTGCTTGTAACAGCTCAAGAAGTGGATATTCTCTGTGTGTAGCTGCTATATGACAGGCAGTATCCCCTCTCGCATCTTGAATATTTATTAAAATTTGCTCGTGGTTTAACAGGGCTGCCATATGTTCAATGTTGTTGTTAAGAGCAGTCACATGAAGTGGTGCGCGAAGGCTTTTGCTTTTTAGATTTGCATCAATATTCGGTAAACCAAGTAGAAACTTTGCAACTTTTGAGTCAGATCTTCTGCAAGAAACATGCAGGGGTGACTCTCCACTTGCGTCGACGAAGTTTATCATCTTTGGATGTCTGGCATACAAAAGTTTGCATTTCTCTACAGGTTCAATATTACTGGCACATGCTCTGTGCATACAGGTGCGTCCGATTGGGTCTGTTATGAATTTTGCACCCACACGTAAAAGCTTTTCTACCATATCTGTGTTACCATGCTCACAGATTTCTGCAAGTGTGGTATTCTTCTTGTTCACTTCGTCTGCGGTTTTACCATCGTTGTTTCTCACGAAAGGCATATATTTCGGATCTGACTGGATAAGATTTAAAATTTGGCAGTATTCATTAATGGATGCAAGATGTGCTGCTGTGTTTCCATTTCTATCGGTGACATTAACGTTAATATATTTACTACGAAGCAGAATTTCTACACTCTTCATATTTCTCCTTTGAACAGCCATATGTAGAGCTGTAAACCCAGCGTCATTTTTGGCATTTGGTTGACATTTTGGATGATCCAGCAGTAACGCAAGAATTTCGTGATTATCTTTGAAAACGGCAAAATGTACAGCAGTTTCTCCTTTTTCATCCTTGATATCTAGCTTAACCTCTGGATTATTAAGCAAAATGCGAACGTTTTTGATCTTCTCAAAATAAATCGCAATGTGCAGCGGGCACCGTCCGTTAGGTGTAAGAAGATTTACGTTGTAATTTTCTGAAAGCAATTCAATTACTCTGTGATCCTTGTTTTTTGCTGCAAGATGGATTGGAAACAATTTAGTTTTGCTTGCAAGGGATATCTGCTTACGGTCATGTGTAATTAGCAATTGTGACTTTAGGAAGGCTTCCACTTCACTACGACAAGCTTTATGTAGTGGACTTTCTCCTCTGTGATCTTGGATACAGATTGCTCCTAATTTCAGTAGTTCTTTCACGTCCTTGAATAATCCATTTTGTGACATAACAAGAAGATCTAGATTTATTGGATTTTCTTGATCAGCTGTCAGTCCAACTTGGTTTGTGAGGAAAGTCACACTACTATGGTGATGTTGTATTTTACTTAGTATTTCAACAAATCCATGGGCTGCTGCATGATGCATTGGCGTGTCACCTTTAATATCCTGCAGGTTTACATCTATCATTGGCTGAAGCAAGAAAATGTCCACAATTTTCCGTTGTCCAAAATGAGCAGCCAGATGCAATGGTGTGAGAAATTTCTTTGATAAAGCATTTACATCGGCTCCTTTTTCTAGTAGTAATTGTGCAATGGTGTGGTCGGTATGCTTAACTGCTACGTGAAGCGCTGTCACGCCATTCTGGTTACTCCGTGCGATCAGGGAAAAATCATGTCTAGTTAATAGATCCACCTTTTCCTTCGGTTCAATCGCACTACGACAGGCCTTATGTAGAGGCGTATCACCAAGATAATCCACACTGTGTATATTAGCTCCGGAGGAAACAAGTTTCTGCAAGAATAAAGAATTGGAATGCTGACTTGCGAAACACAGCACTGTTGTTTTGCGCTTAAATTCATCTTGTATGTCAGCATTAATGTTATTACCAAGCAATAGCTTAACATTTTGTATGTTTCCAAACTTAATAGCAATGCGTACTGCGGCAGGTTGCTCAGATGACAAAATGTGGTTGTCCATTTTGTCCATTAGGAATTGAAGGAGTTTTGTATTCTGGTGTTTTGCTGCAATGTGAATCGGAAAATGATTGTGTTCATTTGGCTCATGTAATTGTGTATCATCAAATGCAACAAGCATTCGTGCTTTCTCCAATTCATCAGTGTTACTGCGGCACGCCTTGTGCAAAGGTGTGTCACCATACTGATCAGAAATGCCAATGGCCCCATATTGGATCATTCTTAGCACTTCTCGTGCAGATCCTTTTTGTGCTTTGACAAGAAGCATCAAGTTGAGTGGATATTCTTGATCAGCTGTAAGACTATTGTTGTTTCTGAGTGCTATATCGCACCTAGGGTTCTGCCTTAGCTTATGGACTATTTTATTGTGGCCTTTACTTGAAGCGTGATGTAGAGGTGTGTCACCTTTTCCATCCTTTATGTTGATATCTACGTCAGGATGACGTAAGAGCGCATCAACCGCCTTTTCTTTGCCATGATATGATGCTATGTGCAATGGAGTGAGGGACTTTTTGGACAAAGCATTGATGACAGCTCCTTCTTCAAGTAATCGCTGTAGTACCCCCTCATCATTACCTAAAGCAGCAATATGTAACGGAGTGTTTCCATTTTCATTGCGACAAAGTAAAAGATCTTTGTTGCGGCTAAGGAGTAAATCTACTTTCTGAATAACATCTTTTGAACTTCTGCATGCCTTATGCAAAGGAGTGTCAAGAAATCCATCCGATAAATGAGGACTTGCACCATGTTCTAATAGCTCCTTTACAAAATACGCTGAGGAATATTCATTTGCGATGCACAAAACTGTTGTTTTCTGGTGAAGATACTGTTTTTCTCTTCCCAGCTCTCGTGTGTCTATATATTCGTCAAATTGCCAGTCCGTTTCATTAATTATCTCTGTAAATTTTGTTTTATCGTTGTCTAAACAAGCATGAGCAATTTCTGCAAGCGACATGTTGTTTTCCTGACGAATATTCAATTTTTTAGCTAACTAAGACGGTTTATAGCAAACATATTCAAATGTTAAAAACGCGTCTTGATTAAGCTTGAGTATTATGAAGCCTCTTTCTTACTTCTTCCTATTTCATCTGAAAAGTATAGAATTACATGTAAACTTTGTTTCACAAATCAGATACATATCTAAAACAAAGCGGTGAACAGCATCACAATTCTGATGGGAATTACAGTTCCAAAAACATTTTTATTTGAATATTTCTATCGTTATTAGACTGAACTGATCTTGCTTGTTCAATAAGCCCATTGTCTTCTTTTACACGTTTTCTTTCATGTACACACCTGTCCATACGTGGGTTGAATGTTATTGAAAGAATTACTAATAATGTGCAGCAAAATTGTATTTTTTCTAAGATATATAAAGGCTTATTTTGTACATGGGGTTGTGTTATTTTTGGCATTTTGGGAATTTCACTGTGTTAGAGCATTTCGACGCCCTGCTGCCTAATTTTCGAGTGAACAGTATCGTGACCTACTTTTCTGTGCCATATTTATCGTTTTCTGCTATGTATTATATTATCTGGTGAATTATAGAACAACACAACCTTATTTTGGTCATTGTATCGATCAGGCAAAATTGAAAAAAACATGAAAGCAGGGCTTTCATTGGCAACTAATGTAGCTCTACGTACACTTTAAATAGCAGTGCCTTAACAATGCTGTACTACAAGGTTTAGCCTCAGTTTTGGCTTTGGCCCATTTTAAGCAGTATTTCGGGTTTATTCTCTTCCTATCTATTTGCTCTTAGCCTCGAGGAAAAGAGTGGAGCTACTTTCCGCCCACTACCCCTGGAATAGTTCGGAATTCGGATAGCCAAACAATCATCAACCTAAATGTCGTGGACTCGGGAATTCCACTCTCACATCACTTACACATGCCTCGATCCGCCGTATTTTCCATCCACATGCTGTCTATTAAAATGCCAAGAATGAAGTCTACCCATATTGCCAAGACATTGTTAGGGAAATAGCAGCAGTCAGTCCAGACTTGACACAGCAGGAGACCCGTTCAATCGTCTACTCACAACTGCATGGACAGCTGCCTCTGCATCCCAGATGCAGCCTGATCTTTTCTGTGACGACGGTCGTATCTCTGTCATGACTAGCGATACCGGATCGGCATTGTTTCCACTCTCGCCTTATCCGCTAGCCCAACCGTTATTTAACAAATTTCTGATCTTAACCGAAGCGACAGGGATACAAGTCTTGCATGTTCTCTTCTATGGGGGGGGGGGGTTCCGTCGGACAGAATTTACCTGTATAACCCCTCTGTTGGAGACCTTGACGAAAATTCATGTATGGAAAAGGTCGAACCCGCCAGGGATTGGATCCGGACGGGATTAGACGGAGGCAGGAATCGCAATAAATTGTGTATCCTATTCTCTTCACCCACTCAGTGTGATCGCCAAGATGCAAAAACCCCGATGCAGCCGGGAGATAATTCATACGCATCTGCTTCCCACCAACATTCCTCTCCCCACGTCTACCCCAGCTTCATCAGTAACGAAGTCCGCTGTGGTGCGGCTGGTGAACATTACATTCATCAATACCCTTCTCAGTTGAAATGGACTGAAGATTTAAAAGCCTGCGTAGAGATAGAAGCTGGCATATTAGATGACTTTCATGGAGATTTATATTAAGGTGTGCAAGTGCGAGGACGATCTGTCTATCTATCTATTTATCTATCTATTTATCTATCTATCTATCTATCTATCTGTCTATCTATCTATCTATCTATCTATCTACCTATCAATCTATCTATCTGTCTATCTATGCATCTATCTATCTATCTATCTCACTATTTCTCATCGACTTACGCCTCATTTTAGGCTTATAGCCTTCACCACAACCAAGTCCAGCATTGCATGGTGAAATATGGATTTAGTGCTTCGCTTTATAATCAATGAAAAACAATGTACATGCACTGTCCTGAAGAAAACGCAGAAAACACAGAGGCCTCCACTGAAGAAATCATACAGTGAATGTTTTCAATATCTTAGAAAACAAAAATATCTGTATTCTAAAATTTCGAAAATACTGTTATCGTCTAATTTTAAACCTTGACTTGACAAATAGCACCTTTTCAGGCATAGCAAACATTTGTATATGTGCTTATCTATTATGAGCAAATTGATCATGCTGTGTAGGATTCGACATGTACCGTGTTTATTATTTCACCATAATCTCAAAATTTTTGAAAAATCGCAAAGGTGTCTATTGAAAGTTTTTTTAAAGGGGTAACGGATATTATCGGATATTATTGCTAAGCCTGAAGTTCGCAGTTCTGTTAACAGGACCCTTAACAGATCCTCTGCTCGTATGGGAAGCATTCTTCATTTAAACAGCAGAGTTTATTCCTGGCAATTTCTTTACACCTTGCTCTATTTTAAGGCATGGTAGAATCAGAAGAATCTATATATATATATATATATATATATATATATATATATATATATATATATATATATATATATATATATATATAATCTCCGTTGGTCAGTCTACACTGTCTGTGTTATTGCTTTGTCCATCTGTAACTATTAAAAATTAGGAAATATAAAAACTTCCCAAAACAGTGGAGAAGAGGTTTCAGTAAGCTTTGCTGCATGCTAAATTATCGACGGGTCACATATCCTCTCCGTCCTTCTTCTGTCATAGGTGAGGGATGCTGACATAGATATCGTGCCACTGGAAGAGAAGGAAGAGAGCTATTTGTATATTATCTGTCTGCTCTGAAACAACAGCAGAACTTAATGTGTATAAACAGCCACCTTATAGGATCCTTGGCTTACCATACAGTATCACCCACCGAAAGCCCCATCTAGTTAAATTTCAAGACTATAATCGCTTTGCCCAGCTACTCACCGTCCGAAAACAAAGTGATTGCAATTCAGGTAGTCCTGTAATCACCACTTTGAATTACGAAGACTTTAGTATGCCACCTGGCACACCATTTGTAGTTAACTCGGTGAATTCGGCAGGACTCAGGAATTATTTCTTTAAATAAAATTAGTCCTCGAGTTTTGGCTCCGGTCAAGCGAGCCATCCGCAGGGTAATGGAATCAGCTAGCATCAGAAAAAGTCATGGGATGAAGAAAATTTACCTAACGCTCAGTTGCTAATATTTCACTTTTATTGCGATACCGTGTACTTATTTAATGCATCTAGCTCATTCCCCTTTGCAACTTCGAAGAAACTTTATTCAAACATATGAAGCAGTGTGGCGAATGTGACGACGACAGCAGTTCTGAGATTGAATCAGAAACAGACTCTCTCTGGCATGAAGTATATGATTACCACGATGACAAATTTCGAAAAAAAAGTTCTAGAATATGAGGAAAAAGGGCTTGAAGATGCACCTGAAAGAGCAAGTGATGACCCGTTTATAAGCGTCGACTAAAACAACTGTTTATGATTCTATTCAAATATACCCAAAATCTAGAACAAATAAAACATTATCACAAAATTGTAGGAGACTTTAATTACTTTGTTGATGAAAAACATTATGAGTATTCAAAGGCACTAAAGGCCACCGTAAGAAAGAAAGTAATGCATTGTTTGAAGAGCTTCTAGATTAGGAGGGTGATGACAGCAGCGACGAAAAAAAGTGATATGGATGAGGACAGTGAGATTGAACAGAGTGAAACAGATGAAGAACAATAGACCTATTTGACTAAACTTTGTAAATCAACATATGTTGTAATATTGTCGTTAATTTAAACCATTTCTTCAAAGTATGTCAATAAAACTATAAAACTACTCAATGTATGTCTTACAATAGTGATGTATAAAAGCAGTTTCAACAGTCTTTGCATTTAACATCGAAGACCGGAGCATCAGTCTGGTTGTTGCCTGACCAGAGTGCGGCATACTGACCACTTACCACATCTTCAATGGAGATTAGTGCAAGGATGGGAGACGGCATGAAGATATAATTATCTTCAACTAAAACCAGAACCTCGGTCCTTTACAGCACCATCAACCCGAACGAAGTAAGCGTGAAATCCGTCGTTGTTTTATGACTGATGATGTATGACTGTTGATGTATGGGTTAAAAAAATGTTTTGTCGAGAAGCATAAAACTGATTTTTTTTAACAGCTGAGATCCAGAAAGCTTTTACCCCTTATTACTCCCTGTTATTCTTTTTTTAAACATTAAAGCTAAGCGCTGACTTGCAGGTAGGAAAGCAGTGTTAGTAATTCCTATCGATCAAGCTTAGGTATCGCTTATTATGTACAATGTCTATTTTCAACTACCCCTCTGCCCCCCCTTGAAGCAAAATAAACCAGCTCCTGACTGTGGATAGCTACATCACCATTCAGTGTACAGGTTGCCTCCAATCTGCGAAATAGAGCCGTTAAAAAGAAATGAATAACTGTGAATATTTTCACTTTTGACAGTCTTAACAGAGTGGTGCCATGTGGAGCTCAGTGAGCCGTCCACTAGGCGACCATATCTGCAACAAACTACAGGGTAGCACATATGAAGGCGCATGATATATCCTCTCCTACATAACATGGAATAACTTGTTATTGAAAGTTTTCAAACATGCGTAGTAATATCACAATTGAAATTATTTAATTGAAGTTTTTGCGTATAATTTATTACAGTATATTACATAAATCTCGACTGCAAGAATACTAAGCAAATAGCCAAGAACATAATAATCGTGCATGATATACTCGGGTGTTGTCTCAATGTAACAATGTTTATTATATTTTTTTTGATTAAATTAGATTTGATGAAATTATATCACTCTTGAATTCAATTTTTTGTAATAACCTGTAGTAACACGTTTTTTTTGCTCTTTGTGATAAGTAAATACTATAAATAGCGTGTCCATTCCCTGATTATATCTTTAATCTATTATTAATTAATACGTTTGAAGAACGAAAGCTACACACACACTCTACAATGACTGGTGTGTGTGTTTGCACAATTGACCTCTGTCCAGATTTGCTTGACGCAAAGTTTAGGCAATAGAATAAGCTACAAAACAAATAGACACATATCCCTGGATCTGGTCGAAGTTATTCTAAAGCAATAAAACAAAATCTACAGAAGATGCATAATTGTAAGTAGTCCTTTGTGTAAACATTATAATTAGCGTTAATCCCTTGTTAAAAGACACTCAGATTAGCGAGTTGTTTAAAGTGGTAAGTGCCTCTATTGATAATACCAACTCCGGTCGCAACTCTTTTATCCGTAGTAGATGATAATTACATTTTATCTTCTCACCTAAAAGATATGTCTCAATAAGTTGACAGATGCGTTATCTAGTTATATTTGTGTCAGTAGCACCTTTCAACTCTTTGTTAGGGCATCTGTATTTAAAGTGAGTAAATTAGGGCAAGAGAGAGAGAGAGAGAGAGCAAGAGAGAGAGAGAGAGAGAGAGAGAGAGAGAGAGAGAGAGAGAGAGAGAGAGAGAGAGAGAGAGAGAGAGAGATGAATATACGGAAAGCAGTGAAACTATGGCAACTATGCTGTATTTAGTAAAGTTCTATTATATGGGATAAAACATTGGATCATGTTGGAGATATACTTTGGAAACGTCGAAATAGGTGAGTCTAAATCATCTTGAGCTTATCTCTGGGCATTTTAAATAATAACACAACAGTAATAAACATAGCAAACCTGCGTTTTTTTTTTCTTTGCTCAAAAACTGTTTCAGTGCCCTAACTTAAGTAAAATTATATGGTATTCGGCATTTACCCCTAAAATTATAACATTGCCGGATCGCAACATGAAAACAATTTTTGAAGCATATTGAAGAATTTTCAATATTTTCTGAGCATGATTATTTGTTCTAAAATCTTTTATACATGGAGCTTTGTTTTTTGGTATTTTTGAATTTCACTGTGCTAGCTCATTTGCAGCATGTCAAGGTTTCGACGCGATGCTACCTAATCTTCGACTTGACAGCATCAGTGAACTACTTTCCGGTCATGTTTATCGTTTTCTCCACTGTATTTTACTATCTGTTGAATGACAGAACAGCAGAGAGAGAGAGAGAGAGAGAGAAAGAGAGAGAGAGAGAGAGAGAGAGAGAGAGAGAGAGAGAGAGAGAGAGAGAGAGACGCTACTTCCTGCCCCTACCACTGGAATGGATCGGAATTCGAATAGCCGAGTAATCATCAACCTCAATACCATGGATTTGGGCATCCCACTGTCATATCACTTGGATGTGCCTTGGTTCGTCGTAGTTTCCATTCACTCGCTGTCTATTGAAATATCAAGAATAAAATCCATCAATATTGAAATTGCCAAGACGTTGTTAGGGAAATGTTAGCAATGAGCTCTAGACACCCACGCAGTTGGACGTTCGTTCTATTATCTACACCCAACTGCAAGGGTAGCTGCCTCTGTACATAAGATTCAGCCTGATCTAACCTACGATGACCGTCTAATCTCTGTCATGACGAGTGACAACAGATCGGTAGGGTTCAACTGTCACCTGTCCCTCTCGCTCAACCGCTGTTGGTCAAGTTTCTGATCTTAAACAGACTTGCCTGTCCTTTTCTGTGGGCGATTCCGTAGAACAGAATTAACCAGTATAATCCGTCCGTGGGAGAACGTTACGAAAATTTATGGATTGAGAAGGCCGAAGAAAATACCATAGCTTTGCAAGCAAAAGTATACTATACATTTCCAGCTTTGATATAATTTCTTAGTTCAACCAGAGACTAGCTTAAAAACCACCAAAGATCGCTAACTGTACCAACAAACACTGAAAATAAAATAAGGCAATTGTGAAAGGTTGAACATTGTAACAGATTATGCTACAGCCGATTTATTTTAAGTTTTAAGGTTTTTAAGGTTAAAAATAATAGATTTATTTAGACCGAATTCCGCTAGATAGTGGAAATATATTTTCTTGCATGAATACCGATAAGGTCATTGAAGTACCCTTTTTAAACTAATTTACGTCCAGAAGCTCAGGTTAATTTTCAATCATTTCAAAATAATGGTCAACGTCTGGTTCTTAATGTTAACCTTGACCGGGAAGGTCAATGTCAAACAAATATAGCTTAGCAAATTCTTTTAACCAAAGGGTCGAAAATGAACTCAGAATCGCTTCAGTTTTAAACTTTTTCGAAGTAATGACCAATTTACGGTTTATCTACCTTGACCTTGACCGTTAAAGTCAAGTTCACCGAGTTAAGGATCGAACATGAGCTTAAAATTGCTAATTATTTTTCAATGTTTTCAATATAATATTCAACTTCCCGTTTTTAAATTTACTATGTCCGTAGTCAAGGTCGCAAGAGTATCTGTTATGTAACGTGTTTTAGGCCACAAGGGTAGGAAATCAGCTCAGAATTGCTCTGTCTCTAAACATATTCAAGAACATTGTCAACTTCCTGTTGGCGGATAAGGTCAACAAGAATCTTTTATATTACGTCTTTTAGACCGCAAGGGTCGAAAATGAACTCAGAATTACTTTATCTCTAACCTTTTTGAGATAATAGTGGACATATGATTTTTAATTTTGACCAAGAAGGCTAAAATCACTCAGTCACCTCTTATGTGACGTGTTCTGTTTTCAATGGGTCGAAAATATCTATCCGTTTTCAATATAATGTTTGCTATCAAGTTTCTTTTTAGCTACCTATTGTGGGTTCGAAGATAGGTTCAAAAATGCTTAGAAAAAGCTTGATGCATCTTTTTAACATTGAAAGTATCCGAGGTTAAGGTAATACTTAGGTTTCAATTGTCGACCGTTTTTGTGACAATGTTCACATTCCGATTTTTCACCTTGACAATGACGGAGAAGGTCAAGGTCAGCGTGATACCTCTTAAGTATTGTCTTTTTGGCCCAAAGTGTTGGAAATCTCTAACCATTTGCTAAATAATTGCACACTTTCTGCTTCCCTTTTTGACCTTAACCTAGAAGGTCAGGGTAAGGGAGATACCCTTTGAACCCCATAGAGCTAAATTGATTTCAGAACTGCAATATCTCTAACTGTTTGCAAGATAATGGACAACTTCTATTTTTTTATCTTGACAATGACCAAGAAGGTCAAGAAAACCGAGATTCCTATTTTAGAACTTCTTTTATGCCTTAAATTCGAAAACAAACTCTCTACTGGCTCTCGAGATAACGGTCAACTTCCGGTTTTTAGGTTTTGACATGACCGAGAAGATCAAAGTCAGTGAGGTACCACTTTTGTAAAGTATTGCAACGTAAAAGCTGAAAAGCAAAAATGAATCCGGAAATTGTTTACTCTCTAATCCTTTCTCGATAATGGTCAGCTTCCGGATTTATTCTGAACCATGACTGAGAAGGTTACGGTCCCCGAGATAACAATCACGTTATGTCATTTTGGTCGAAAAGGAGCTCAGAATAACTCTGAAACCGTTATCGAGGTAATGGTCAACTTTAGGTGTTTGACACCCATCAGGACCGAGACGGTCATGGTCATCGAGGTACCCCGTATGGTACTTATTTAGCCCCAAAGACCAGCTCAGAATACTCGATATATAATCGTTTTTGTAAAAAATGATTAACTTCCGATTGTGATCTTGACCATAGCCGAACGCACCAAAGTCACTGAGGTATCTCTCATATAGCCCAAGGATAAAAATTGTATTCAACAGTAATCTAAAATTGCTCAAAATCTCCACCCGTCTTCAAGGTAAATTGTTAAATGTTATGGTGATGCAAAGGTAGTGTGAACTTAGCCCTTGAAGTTCTTGTCTGCTTAAATGGGGTATGTATTCAAACGGGGATTTCCGTGACAAAAAGGCGCTTTAAAAATAAATTGACCACCGTTTAACCTAACCTTTCAGGTCTCTTTAAAACTTGTGTAGATTTCGCGAGGTCTCATTACCCTGTATACCTGTGTCAAATCTCGTTTTCAAACTCCTCGTCTTGGGGAACTTGCGTCGAAACCATTTCAGGGCAAAAAATAATTTGACCCTGATGGACCACTTGGCCTATGCGCGTGCTTATTGTCATCTTCCTATGTCAAACAGACTAGGAGGAGTTTTCCAGAAACCACCCCTATGCTAAAATAACTTCAAAGAGGATATAAACTTTTGGAAAGTCTTGAAAATTATTACCATTTCCAAACAAAGTTTGCAAATGTGAATAAGTCCTGTAATATCGTTTACCTTCGAAGCTGTAAAAGTACTGGCTCTGAGCACTTTTAAAACCCTTCCAGCCTTTTATTCTGAACAAATCAGATGGTTCAAATCCCGAGAGCTCTTACAAAATCGCTCAGCATGTCAAATGCTAGGGAATTTTCCCTGCATTCTGTTACTAATAGTTAGAGCCTATTATGCCAACAGCAATAAAGATATATTTAATAAATTCCTCCAATATCGCTTACTTTCAATAAAAGTGAAAATACACACTCAAACCTTCCTTATAAAAACCTTGAAGAAGTTTCAATATTATTTAATCTTGATTTTTCACCAATATTTCTCAAGATTAGAACAAGACTTGTAGAAAAAGATGCGATTGGATAATATTTTATTTCAGACAGGGACAGCTCAAAACATTTCAACTATAGTTCTGACTTATACCATAATTTTTACGAATATTTAACAGCGTTAAATAGAGATCGGATATAATCAAAACTTTCTCCTGTTTCCTATCGACGTCTTTGGCACACTGTTGAATAGGAATAGGAACATCGACACTTTATACATGTAAATTAGAGGTTGATGACTACAGCTCAATAATCTTTGCTGTTATAACGCAATCAGTCAACAAATCAGTGTTGCAGAAAATATAGCTTTTACATTTTTGGCTAGCATCTTCGGCGACATTTCCAACCGTGAAAATTTCAAATGCTGAAAAGTAGCCACAAGAAAGGAAGTAATATAAGTGCTTCCTAAACCGGTACATTAAATGTTGTAACAAAAGACAATTTTATTATCTGGGACTTTTTATCTGGGCCCGGAAGGTGGTCACTAAACATGTGTAATAGACGCCCCTTTTATTTGAAACTGGATTCAAGTCACTGCTAAGCTGTTTTACATTATGTCTTTTATTCATGTCTAGAAATACATCACCAAGTCCCTCCTCAGTTTGAATATATTTTGCAAAAGTCTCACCCTTCCTTCCACCCTTTATAATGAGTGAGGCTCTGAATGCATAACTAATCTATTTAACCAAATATACTCTAACCAATTACCTAAAATAGGTGGCAGCCATGCTTTGTCTTGGTATGATACCAGAATATGGTCATTTACGGTACCTCTGGAAGGTTGTCATAACAGACAAATTTGCTGTGCGTATTTCTATTCAGATCTGTATGTGACCGTTACAGAAGGTATTAACGCACATCTGTTACACGGATCACGATGGAAGAACTAAGTACAACTTTTCTGGAGATCTTGAATACAGTTTTCTGTAAGTCTTTTTTTACTCAGATCTTGAAGGGATATACAAGTTTTAATATTAGAGTAAGGTGGGAGAAGACGCCTATCCGGAGTTAAAGGCCCACTCAACGTTATTTTGAAATGTGTTACTTTTTCACCAAAAATCAAAACTGATCGAAGCGTCATATGACGAAAGCACATGTAATCTAAATAAAACCACAACAGTAGCACAATGTTGCAAGTAAAGACATTATTTAACTTTAGGGGGTCAATTTCATAAGAATCAGAATTTCTTGGGAAGCCATAGAAGTTTTTATAGGTTACAGATTTTAGGGTAATATCATAAAATTAATAAGTGGTCTTGCTGTTTCTAAAAACATAATAGAGGGTAACCGATGATATTAATTTTTTTGAGATGATATTCACATTGTACCCTTCGGGGGGGGGGGGGGCACCCGTGGGCCTTTTGCCCCATGTATGGGCAAAAATTGTTTATTCATTTTTTCATGAAAAGCAAAAAGTTTTAATAAGTGATTCACTATTGCGGAGGTAGAGGGTTTTGAGGTTGAACACCAACCAAAAGATAAGGAACATATCTCAACTCAATAAAATTTTATTGCAAATCGCGCTTAAGGGGGGGGGGGCCTCTTGCCCCAGCTTACTCTATTCTTTTCATCCGAGCCTGTAGAGCGGTCATTAAAACAGTTTTGATTGGACGCCTTTGTATCTGCGTATGCAAGCTGGTCACCACAAACAGGTTTTAATCGCCAATCCACCCCACCCTCTCTAAATTTGGGTAGGGTTCTGAACTCTACGAGACCCATTAACCCAAATATACCCAAGTATAGTTGTAGCCATGTTATTATTTGTCTTGATACGGTCTCGATTTTATATTCTGGTCAACTGGTCAAATGTTGAGCAACTAAAATGACTAGGAACACATTCCACATCAGGTCGTGGTATACATAACACGTGTGTACTGGTTCAGGACTTCACTATGTGTACAAGTCATCTTGACACATGTTTTATTAACATTAAGGTAACCTGTTTTACAAGCTCTTTCACACCACTAGTTTCTGTTATGAAGGTTTGACATTCAGCCTATTTATCCTTTGAATGAATTAAACTCTTTTTAAATCGTTCGGCAAATCACAGTACCAAGTTTTACAATTTTCAATGCTTTGTATTATGCTAAATATGTTCCTTAAAAACGCAGAAAACAAAACGAAATGGAAAATGACCTGATTAATCCATTAGTCGCTTTTAAATTCTATTTTATACAGGTATTTTGCAAGAGGTGACGAGGTGACAAGGACGATTCAACGAGATGTGGAGGGGAAGAGACAGCACAGATTCTTTCAATTAATGTGTGTATTTGTTTCTTGCATGCAATGATAGGCGTGGCTATCGACACGATCATCAAAACTTTTCCTCTCAGTTTCAAAACCTGCAGCACAACCTATTGCAATGGAATATATCTCGCACAGTCGAAATCTATAATTATAACTTCTCTGATATCCTACACGTATTTACCGTGTTTATTTGTTCAAAACACATTAAACGCACAATATAATTACGTATCCTAACCGTGCAGGTATTCTTACTATGTATTCTAGGCTATATGTGCTTTAACAGTTGCAACGGCAAAATAATTCCTTAACACAGTGTTGACGAGCCTGGG
This sequence comes from Protula sp. h YS-2021, assembly GCA_949752745.1. NCBI lineage: Eukaryota > Metazoa > Annelida > Polychaeta > Sabellida > Serpulidae > Protula > Protula sp. h YS-2021. The sequence goes on along the minus strand of OX457026.1, from coordinate 3,369,740 downwards.
TTGCTTATCCTCCCTCTCTACCTCCTGCATATCTTATCTGAGCTCAAGATTTGACCATCCCGACTCTAGATCGGCTTCACCTGCTTTGTTGAATATATACACAATTTTAGTGCGCCTTCGTTGGTCAAAAACAGAGCATGAAAGTCACTTGATTTAAAGTATAAATAAACTAGGCAGAATTCTACTAAGTAGCGTAATGACTCATTTGTAAAACCACATGCAAAGGCGTGTGCTTTGCATGATGACCGAGAAGGTCAAAAGTAACCTCTTAAGTAACGTGTTCAGGTCAAAATGGTCGAAAAGCTCTAACCATTTTAAAGAAATTTTCAGATACTGTTTGACCATGACCGAGACGGTGAAGGTCACAAAGGAAACACTTACATGGGTATTTTGTGATCACAGGGTAAGAAATAGAATCTAGGCCCAACCCCACACCCCGACCGAAACCTCCCCGGCCCTAAACCCCCGTCAAACAAGCCCCCCCCCCCCGGCGGCCTAAGCCCTCCGACCCACCCCCCCCCCTCCGTTCTCAAAGAAAATGTGTAATGATAATTTGTTCTGGCGCCTCTTTTCGCACTCGTACGAAACATAGCCATTTGCTGGATTTTTTTGCTTCACGTACAAATGCCCTTGGTACAATATCTTTGGATTCCCTTTAGCAGATGTGATGTATTCCATGATGGTAGCATGATTTTTCACAGCAATCTGGGTCACTAAGTTACCCATTCATGTGACTCACAATGGCTATAAGTCACATCTACCGCAAGAGAAATTGTAATTTGTAAACTCGACTGATCTGGCAACCGTAATATGAATTGTAATTTTTAATGTGTATGCACCCATCAATCGTAAGAGCAATTGCAATTTCAAAAACTGAGTGCTATCATCAATGGATGTATGAAGTTTTTTTTTTACAGTGATGATCAATTCCTTCAGTGGTTCGGAAATCGCAATTTTAAAGTGTGGTCTCTTCAATGGGCAGTTGAAGTGTAATTAACAACGTGGATGTATCGCAATTACAAAACATAAAATAACCCTGAGAACCGGGGGGTTTTGGGTCGGGGGGGGGTTAAGGCCACCGGGGATTTTAGTCGGGGTTGTTTTGACGGGGGTTAGGGCCGGGGGCTTTTCGGTCGGGGGGATTAGGGCCTGTTCCCGCAGAAATAAGCAAAAACTGTCTAACCGTTTTTGAGATAATAGTCAACTTTCGGTTTGTGAACTTGGTAATGACCGAGAAGGTCAAGGTCATGCAGGCACCTGTATAAAACTGTCTTTTGGTCCCAAGAATAAGCTAAAAATCGCTCTATCCGTTTTGAGATAGTGTTTCTAACCTTGATCATGACCAAGGAGGCCAAGCTGACCGTGGAACCTCTTATATAACATCTCTTCGATTCAAAAGGCCGAAAACAAAAAAAAAACAGCGTTTCCTAGATAAAGACGTTTCCTAGATAAAGGGCAACTGACGCGTTTTTTATACGCTGACCAAGAAAGTCAAGGTTTCCGATAAATCTGTTATATATCGTCATTTAGGCCAAAAGGTTCGATAATAAGATCTCCAATTGCTTTTGAGATAATAGTTAACGCTCGATTTTTTACCTTAATCATGAAAGAGAAGGTCAAGGTCATCTGAGTACATCTTATATATCGTATTTTAGGTTCACAGAGAAAATGGTCAACTTCAGGTTTTTAACCTTGACCATATCAGAAAAGGTTACTATCACCGAGGTATTTCGTATGTGACTTATTTCAGTTTTATAGGGTTACAAATAACCTCGGAATAACTCTAAAAGTTCTCCGGATAATGAATCACTCTAAGATTTTCAAGATAACAGTCGACTTACGATCTTAACTTTGATAATGGCTGAGAGGCTGAATAATAGCAATAATAATAATTAAATGATTATAGTATTGATAATAAATATAAGTGAGAATTCAGAAGTTTTAATCTTTTCTTTATTGTTTTCTGTTCCACACTTTATCTATTGCTCAATATAGTTAAACCCAACCCAAGCTGGTTTTGCTCTAAAATTTCACTCATTAACGGTCTTTTAAAATGAATGACTAAAACTTGTGACTTTATAAAAGGCGTGATGTCATTCAAAATTGATACTTTCTTACTACTGCTTGGCTTACCCTCCCGTACCATTCATCCAAAGTTCCATCTACTTCAATTTCTATAAATTAATCGGTAAACCGAGTAAATCCGGTCTGAACACAAAGCCAATTGCAATTTAGATGTCTTTTAAATGGTGAGTAGTTTTATACACCCGTATCACACCATCAGGAGTAGTATCAGTATTGATCAGTATTGATCAGTAGTCAATATTTGCGTAAAATCACTTAGCTCTTTGATTCCGACTACATTTGAGCAAGCCATCCGTAGGCGGATGGAGACAGAGATATTCGGTGCGGAGAGGACGTGGGTAAGAAAATCTCCCCTGCCGTTGTGCAAGATGAGGTGTGAACAATCAATTCATTGTCAAGCGCTGTCAAGTCTGTTGTGTTTCACTTTGATGAGTAGATCGTGTAATTATTTTATGCTTCAGCTCGGGAAAGTCCCTTATTTCCAAAGACGAATGGGGGGGGGGGGGCGGGTGGGAGGATGGGAGGATTGTTAACCTAATACTGAGTAGTTTGAACCTGCATTCTTATTCTAGGTTGTTGGCATGCCCTGGTTGATGTTTCGTTTATCCTAATAGGTATATATATATGGGGATTCTGTTGATGAATTAACATTAGCAAAGTTATCGTACATTTTGTTTATCTTCCTTAAGGTACATATACCTCTACAAGCGTAGTTCATTTTCATAGGAAACTTAGTAATTTCCGTATTTGGGACTTGGTCAGCATATCTCCGTATTTAGGGCTTGTTCATCATATCTCTGTATTTACGACTTGTTCAGCATATCTCCATATTTAGGACTTGTTCAGCATATCTCCGTATTTAGGACTTGTTCAGCATATCTCCGTATTTAGGACTTGTTCAGTATATCTCCGTATTTAGAACTTGTTCAGCATATTTCCGTATTTAGGACTTGTTCAGAATATCTCCGTATTTAGGACTTGTTCAGCATATCTCCGTATTTAGGATTTGTTCAGCATATCTCCGTATTGAGGGCTTGTTCATCATATCTCCGTATTTAGAACTTTTTCAAGATATTTTGTACCACAGAACCCCAGTACTGTATATAAGCGAATGAAAATTTTGCGAATACTGTAGTCATCATTTAAGCGAACAAAAACGTTGGCAAAAGAATTTTTTTGAACTTATGAAATTTTGACTAGATTTTCGAGTAATGTGAAGTTTGCGCTCCGCAGCTTTCGATAAGCATTGCCCGTTCAGCTAGTACGCAGCTTTAAAAAGCAACCTATGATCTTTAAATGTTGGAATAAAAATGGAATGTAAATTAAGGCAATGGGCTGACGATGGTGTAATAATTTATGGCAGATAGTTAATATTTCACTATCAAAGTTCTTTGCTTCAGAATTCAATATCTGAATTCTCTAAATAAAATTTAAAAAAACCACCAAGGGTAAAAACAATTAAGATAAATGCATATTAAATAAGTCTTTTAATATTGCTTACTTTGGGAATTCTTAAAAAGAACTGACCTTGGAGAATTCTAAGTGCTTCCAGTATTCTGAAGGCAACAATAATCAGATGAGGCTAATTCCCTGAACTCTTATAAAGTTATTCAACCTGCAATATGTTGCAGAATTTTGTCTCCATCATGTTATTGTCACTCAGATTCTATGCAGTTCAATAATAATCAGTTTGAAGGTTTTTTATAAATAAATTCCTCAATATCGTTTACCATCAGTAAAAGTCAAACAAATTTCTCCGAAATATCTACTCTAAAGAAATTTTGATTTGACATAAAATTCACCTTTTGTCAAATGTTTGTAATACTGCAACTAAAACTATAGAAGCAACATTCATAGGATTCTCCCCTCTCCCTTCCCCTACTCCTCCCCTACCCCTCTCCCTCCCCCTCCCCTACCCCTCTCCCTCCCCCTCCCCTACACCTCTCCCTCTACCTCCCCCTCCCCCTCCCCCCTCTCCCTCCCCCTCCCCCTCCCCCTCTCCCTCTCCCCTTCTCCCTCCCCCTTCCCCCTACCCTTCTCCCTCCCCCTCCCCCTCCCCCTCCCCCTCTCCCTCTCCCCTTCCCCTACCCCTACCCTACTATTTCCAGCACTTACCGATAATTCGCTGTGAATCACAATAAATCCGGCAGACGTCTATATATTGCCTTCTGTGGTCCATAACTGTAAGATATTCGTTAGCATTAGTCGATTCAACTGAGGAAATTACTGAAGCGATTGATAATAAGAAAGTGACTATTGGTGTTTTAATTGATCTGAAAAAAAGCTTTCGACACAATAAATCATGAATTACTATTGAAAAAGCTTCATTATTATGGTGTTAGAGGGCTATCCAATAAGTGAAGTTTTATGATTTAGTTGATTTTAGAGTGTCTACTGTAATGCATAAAGCTTACTTGGGTGACTTGCCCGAAAATATTCAATGTAAAGTAGCTATTAGAGACGCTAACTCGAAATACTCGTTAAGAAGCATTGGGAAATTTAAGACCAAGCATGCAAGAACGTCCTTAAAAGGTCGTTGTGTATGTATTTATGGTATCGCTCTTTTAATACTTTACCGGATGATGTCAAAAACGCAAAAAAACTTCTGCATTTTCAAAAAATTGTACAAGAAAAATGTTTTTCTTCAGTATGAAAACAGTCTTTAATAACGATTATTAAAGGTACCTGTAGCAGTTCCAAGACGGTTTATGCTTAACTAGAATGGGTAAGGTTTGTTCTAAATCTGGTAGTTCCAGTATTTTTTCGATGCTATCATGAGGTAAATTTGGGTTCAGTCTAATGGAGATTTCGTTCTATAAGCATTTGCTTACTGAAATCGCCTTTCCCTCTGTTCAGAAATTTCTATGTAATATTATGATTTATGTATATATATATATTTGCTCAGCTCTGTGTTCAAATGAATAAATCAAATAAAAAAATATTCTGAGTACAACCTTCAAAACAGAAATATTTTAAGATAGTATTTAAGTCCATTCCCAATAAATTCCCAAAAAATTAAAAAGCATGTAAAAATTTCGTTTCCCTGCCTTCATCCATAATTCAAATTAAAAACATTCACGCTAAGCCACCTGCTTGAAATTAATATGAATGTTTAGCCAGTTCTCCACAAATTCAGGTACGAATAATATACTATCTAATCGAAGCTATGAACGGCATATTTAATACTCACGAAAATATCTATTGAACCTGAAAATATTTATATGAAATTTCTCTAAATTTTTTCTTGTTCAGTTTGCAGTTTTGAAATATTTTTTGCACATTTTATTCGGAACATTTAAAGTGTTATTGCACGTATTCGAGCATTCGAGTATTCAAGTATTTACTGAGCCCTAATTAATTCATATCATTCAGATTCCTTTTAAATTAGCATATTTTAAATTCCATATACGCACGCATACCTTTAACTTAAATTCTGTTTCAGGAGTCCCACGTATTTTGCGAAAGCATAACACTATCCACAGCATTTTATTTTATCTCAACGCTTATCTGCAAGAGATTTATTTAAAATTGACTACCTCAGGTAACATTCACATCAACAACGATTAATCACAATTGTGGAAGAAAACGCATTACGTTAATTGGCTAATAAACATTTTTAAAATGGAACTAATTTAGCCCAATTTGGGCGAATCGCCAAAAACATTGTGTAATTAAGACTACACAGACAGAACAACACCGAGAGAACAATACCAAGGGAACAATACCGATAGAACAATACCCAAGGAACACCACCGAGGGAACAACTGCGAGGGAACAACAAAGAGAACACAACACTGAATGAATAACTGCAAGGGAACAACACAGAGAGAACAACACCGAGGGAACAACACCGACGGAACAACACCGATAGAACAATAACGAGGGAACACCACCGAGGAAACAACTGCGAGGGAACAGCACCGAAGAACAACTGCGAGCGAACAACACCGAGAGAACAACGCCGTGCGAACAACACCGAGAGAACAACACCGAGGGAACAACACCGAGAGAACAATACCAAGGAAATAACACTGAGAGAACAACACCGAGAGAACAACAACAAGGATATACGTATAAATTTGAAAAGTGCTGCAAAAGAAGCATTTAAAAATGCGATGAAAACATTGTGGCCTTCCAAAAATGCTTCATTTTGGACAAATTTTCCATTCGCCAAGCAGCACTTTTAATGAAATGACCACGTAGAAAACTTTGTGTAAAGTTTCAAAGGATGATATTTAATTTGAGAGTGAAGAAGCCTTTTGATGATTAGCTTACGAAAAATATAAAATGGTGCCATTTGGCTAATTTTTAGTAAATCATCAATAGACTAATTTTAAGTCATGGCCATTTAGGTTAAATTCGAACAAAATATAAAAACCTCAAATCAAAGTGTGGTAGATCAAGCATTTTGTAAGCTGAATCCCAGAAATTATTCAAAAAGTCGCCACTTGACCAATTTTGGGAATCGCCAAAAATGTAATTATTAATGAAATAAAAACATATGAAATATTTGTGCATTATCTAAAAGGATTCCGATCAAACTTGAGACGGAAGAATCATTCTAGTGATTGGCTTACAATACATTTCAATTTTATTTTTAGTGAGTCGCAAACGGTATGTTTTTAACAGAGAACAAACAGTTTGAAAATTTCTGATAAAACATAAAACAACGAAAGAGAAGTGGACTTAGACTTCGGCGTTTCCCAGTAAGCAATCAGTGTCTTACACTAGAAGTTCCGGCAAACTGGAGACGTAAAAGACTTACCGAGACCGGGGTGGCCAAATGTGTTAACGCCACAGGAGGACATACACATTAATAAAAGACCACTTTGTGCGAATTGTGGTGTGATACCCTTCCAACTGTAAACGTGTAATTTGCACAAAACAAATTGGAACTCAAGCGTGAAATTTGGTAAGGCGGGAGTGAAAAAGTTGAATTTATATATTCTGTTCTCTTCTTTACTTGTTTTGTTCAATTTTGAAATACATAGCCCGCCCAACACAAATATAAATACTTAGTGACGCGCAGTATATATATATACACCGATAGGTTTTGTGTCAGACACCTTGTTTCAGCAACCCACTTGGATTTAAAGGAAAGAGAGTAAGAAAAGACAGTAGCTACTTGCTTTATCTTTATCCACATTGTGATTATGCATAAGAGAATGACAAGAGAGTTTAAGTGTTACAAGGAGACTTTTACTTTCAAGTGAATGGAGTACTTAAACACTTGTGCCCTTTCAGTTATAAACTACTGCAACGAACCGAAGCTCCTCTCGTGCCGATAAATAAATTTAATTTTTCTTTTATTAATATTTTATTTAACACATTTCAAGCGCTTGGTCGATAAAATATGGCCAGAAACTTTAGCGTTGAAGACCGTATCTCTTCCTTTCCTTAAAACTACTTTGGCGTCCGACCGTCTCCCCTTATATACTATCATGAGGCCACATAACCCAATTATACTTTTGACCAATCAGAAACAAGCGTCAACTGCTTAAATTTCAACCTGGGAGCTGGCTTGGCAAAATTTTGAGCTTCAGCCTTTTAAAAAATATTTTATTTTTACCTTGCAAAATAATAAAATAAACAAACAGTTGTTTAATCAAAACGCTCACATTCATAGCTTTCTAACAAAGAAATTATTTTATTAAAAAGCCTCAGTTAGTTATAAAAACATCGAACTAACCACGCGAATCGAACTCCCGTAAAATTTAAATCAGGGTTTTAAACTATTTCTCCGACGAAACGAGCGTTTACAGTGTTTACAGAGCTCGTTACAGCAATCATTTTAGTATAAAGAACTTGTACTTTAACAATTAAACCTTTCACTTACTAAAGGTCAAAGTTCAGGTTGAGACACTAACAACAAAAATACTCGGGCCGACGATAGCGGGATGAATGAAAAACTCTCCTCAACTACTAAAGCTAAACCGAATTATTGCTAAATCCTTGAGATGTAACGGTAAAAGGTGCGGATTGAATTGTTTATAAAGGTGCGGACTTGCGGTACAGTTGAATGGATTCGACGCCGTACCGACATCGGATTGAATTGTTTATAAAGGTGCGGACTTGCTGTACAGTTGGATGGATTCGACGCCGTACCGACATCGGATTTAATTGTTTATAAAAAAAGTCGAAACGTCTAATTGTCGACTCTTCATAGACATCAGTTATACTACGTGCAATCAAGAATGCGTATAAACTAGCAGAAGAGCGCAAAGAACTTTCTGTCTGTAGATGTTGTTAGACGTAAGGAGAGCGAGGTTGCGTGCATGTTTTGGGAACGTATAATAATATTTATCTGGAAATGCCGTCGAGACATCGGCGAGTGTCATGGGCAGCCCTTTGTCTAAGTATTGTGACATTTGTCCAAATGTACGGGGGATGACCTTGAGCGCTCTTGATATTTTAATATCTAATGTTGTCATTTTGGTCTTTTTGCGAAACCATCTGTCTCCTCGTCAATTCAGTCAGCTGCAGAAGATCCTGTACGGTTGAGATCCTAACTGCTGAACACATCCAATTTATGGGGCCTATAGAAGAATTTTTCATTGACTGTTCAATGTTCCACCAAGGTCGCTGAGTGAAAAAGTGGACATTTTGAATGAGATCAAATGCAATGCCTGACCAAAGTTTTTTTACACTTTCTTTTTTCTATAAAAACTTCTAACTTATCCCAAGTGAACGAATGACCTAAAATTGGAATATCTTGGTACAGAGGAGTCTGCCACATTTATAACTGTTACTGTCTAGATCGTGATTCCAGACTACAGTAGGACTTGCCTATGGATAAACCTGTATAATGTGTTTCAGTATCTTTGAAATTCCCATGGGTTTCCATATAAGAAGAACCTCGGAAATTCGAACCCCTCCCTATTTAGGATACCCAAAGCAACTTTAAAACGCAGATGCAGGTTTTACCTACACGAATAATTCGGACAATGTAATGGTGTGATCTTTGGACACTATATGTGCATGTCCCACAGATAATGCTAATAAAGACATGCTGCAACAAATAGGACGTCTTCTGTTTGCGAACGAATCTGATGTCATATCGCTCGTCGAGCTGGTCATGTGCGTAAAAGGCTGATAACGTGCGGTTAGAAACTTTAGGTAAAATATATTACAAATCGAAATTGAAGTTGAAGTCATAAACGGAAATATAATTTTTTCAAATCCAATTGAGACAGCCGATACGGCATCATATGGTCTTTTTATCACTTTTGGGCTTGAAGATTTGATGTTTTTTTACTGGAGGGGTGACGGTTGTACTAATATAACATTATAGGAACAATTCGGACACCTTGCTTATCCGGACAAATTTTGTACCAGTGGAGGCCGTCTCTGAGTAATATTCGCTCATCTCTTGTAGGAGCCTATTCCCAACTCAACAGCAGCTTTAATTCCTCTCCCAGCATGCTTTTCACAGACAGCACTTTTGATATCATCATGGTTTCCCCCTTCCTATGTATACACAATGCTTATTCCAGACCTTTTATTCACTTTTACGGATTGAAATGGCTAGTTTTGTTGTTAACTCAATGCGGCCCTTCCCGACCTATGTCGTTCTTTTTTTCTTTAATGTAGAGCTAGAAAAGGTCGGAATATTAGGTCCGGTGTGATCACCTTCCTGACGTGACGTACAACCCAGAAATGTGATGAGTCACGGGAGCGTAGTGACTCGTGACAGCTGTGGTCTGTCACATGTCGTACAACCCAGAACTGTGATGAGTCACGGGAACGTAGTGACTCGTGACAGCTGTGGTCTGTCACATGTCGTACAAGCTAGACCTGTGATGAGTCACGGGAACGTAGTGACTCGTGACAGCTTCGGTCTGTCACGTGTCGTACAAGCTCGACCTGTGATGAGTCACGGCACCGTAGTGACTCGTGACAGCTGTGGTCTGTCACGTGTCGTACAAGCTAGACCTGTGAGGAGTCACGGCACCGTAGTGACTCGTGACAGCTGTGGTCTGTCACGTGTCGTACAAGCTCGACCTGTGATGAGTCACGGCACCGTAGTGACTCGTGACAGCTGTGGTCTGTCACGTGTCGTACAAGCTAGACCTGTGATGAGTCACGGCACCGTAGTGACACGTGCCAGTTGTGGCCGAGAGGATACTGCACCTGTCCCATGCGTAGTAGTAACTAGTCTGCTTTATCTTGAGTGACTTTTAGCTTGACGCACGCCTTACAGATGTCCGTCACCACAGAGACAGCAGTATTTCGTTCCGTGGTCAGTGTGTTCTGCCCGCGATCAGTTTGTAAAGGTATGAAGCCAATTAAGGGTTGATTTTGTTTTTCGACAACTGTGCCCAGGACTAAGTTGCCAACCAAAGTTTAATTATAGCGGTGTTTGATGAGTATCAGGCTGTTGGCTGGGTCCAGAAAACCATGCTTTTCTCTGTTTATTGTGTTTCATGGATGTGCGAGTTCTCACCCTCCCCTTCAATCCTCAAGATGTGATTGAAATTAAAATGACGTGGAACTTACTTATGCGTTTTACTGACTTCATTGAACCGGAGTACTCTTTGCTGTCGGCCACGGAGTAAACGTTAACATGCGTACATAGAGATGCCTCCCACACACACACACACACACACACACACACACACACACACACACACACACACACACACACACACACACACACACACACACACACACACACACACACACACACACAAACACACACACACACACGCACACTCATGTGCTAAGGAGAAATCGGCTGGTCTATAAATTATTGGCATGTCCTGAAAACGAAACTTGAAGACGTGACGTCACGCTGGTTCGATAGGTTTTGTGTCAAACATCTTATTTCACCAACCTACTGGAATTTTGCGTAAAGAGTACTTTTGGAAAAGCAGTAGCTACTTACTTTATCTTTATCAGCATTGTGTTTATGCATAAGAGTAAGGCAATAAATTTTAAGTGTTACAAGGAGACTTTTACTTTCGTTTGAGTGGAGCACTTAAAGATATGTGCACGTGCAGTTATATTACTATAACTAAGCCAAATCCGTGCTAAAATCCCTGAGATGTAGCTGTAAAAGGTGCGAACGTGCTGTACCGTTGGATGGATCAGAGACCGGACAGATGTCGGATTTAATTGTGTGTCAATGTAGAAACTTCTAGATGTCGACGCTTCATGGACAGCGGTTATATGACGTCCAATCAAAATTAAAATCTAGAAAACGGAAGTCAAAGAAATTTCTATCTGTAAATGTTGTTAGACGTAAGGAGAGCGACGTTGCGTGTACGTTTTGGGAACGTATTAGTAATATTTATCTAGAACCGCCGTCAAGACATCGGCGAGTGTCGTGGGCACCCCTTTGTCTAAGTATTGAAACCTTTTCTAAATGCACAAGGGGAAGAGCTTGAGCGCTCCTGATATTCTGATATCTAAGGTCGTAATTTTGGCGTATTTACGAAACCACATGTCTTGTGGTCCATTTACTGAAGAGGATGCCGTGCAGTTGTGATCCTAACTGCTTAACATATCCAATTTATTGTGGCCTATAAAAGGATTTTCCAATGACTGTTTAATGTGATTCCAGACTACAGTAGAACCTGCCTATGGATAAACCTGCATAATGTGTTTCAGTTCCTTTGAACTTCTTATGGGTTTCCGTATAAGAACTTCTGAAATTCGAATCCCTCCCTATTTAGGACACCCAAAGAATTTTTCAAACCCAGATGCAGGTTTACCTACAAGACTAGTTCGGACAATGTAATGGCGTGATCTTTGGGCACTGCTTGTGTCACAGATAATGTTAATAAAAACATTCCGCAATAAATAGGACATCTTTTCTTTGCAAACGGTCTAATCTCGTGTCTCTCGTCAAGTCGGTCAAGACTGATGACGTGCAGTCAGAAAGTTTAAATATATTAAAAATTGAAATTGGAATTGGAAACATAAAGTGAAATATCATTTTTCAAGTCTGGTTGAGTGAACTGATACGGCATTATATAGTACAGAGACATTGTTCTTTTTAGCTTTTGTTGTGGAATGTCTGGTTTTTCTTGGTGGAAGGGTGGTTGGGCGTGCTAATAGCCGAGAAATAAAATTTCCTCTCTTTTCATGCAGAGTTTATTGAATATCTAGTTCAAATAATTTTAATTGGCTCCTATGGCCAGAAATGGGGATAAGTCTGTGTTTGCAATTGATATTGATCAGTTTTCGCTCGTTGTAGTTGGCTGTAACTTTCATGAAACTTAAAAAAGTTTTTTATGTAGTAGGATTAAACAATTGCTTAGAGTGTTGGGAAAATAAGGGGCTAGGCTTTTGCCACTTGTTTATGAATTTGAATGACTGAAGACCTGGTGAGAGCGTTTTGCCTATGTTACTAATAAAGATTTATTTCGAACACAAACTAAGCCAATACAGCATTATCGGAATACTTCGGACACCTTGCTTATCCGGACAAATTTTGTGCCAGTGGAGGCCGTCCCTGAGTAATATTCGCTCGTCTCTTGTAGGAGCTCATCTCTCAAGCCTACAACAGCTGTAGGACCTCTCCCAGCATGTCCTCCACATGTCATCATGGTTTCCGCCAATGTTTTGTCGAAATAGTGCTTACTCCAGGCCTTTTGTTCGCTTTAACCGATTGAAATGACTAGTTTAGCTTCAGCTGACTGCGACCATTCCCGACCTATCATCTTCTTTTTCTTTAATGCTAGTGCTAGAAAGGGTTGCAACATTGTGTCCCGTGTGATCACCTTCCTCCCACACGTACCATAAACCCTAGAACTGACGAGTCACGCCATACAGCTGTGCTCTCACACGTACCATAAACCCTAGAACTGACGAGTCACGCCACCGTAGTGACTCGTGACAGCTGTGGCATCACACGTGCCATACAAGCTAGAACTGTGATAAGTCCCAGGAACGCAGTAACTCGTGACAGCTGTAGTCTTACATGTGCCAAAAATGCTAGAGCTGTAATGAGTCACAGCACCGTAGAAACTCCTGACAGCGATAGTCTCACACGCGCTGCAAAACCTAAAACTTTGATGAGTCATGGCAACGTAATAACTCGTGACAGTTGTGGTCTCACACGTGCCAAAAAACCTAGAACGGTGATGAATCAAGGGAGCTTAGTAACTTGTCTCAGCTGTGTTCTAACACGTGTCCTACAAGCTAGAACTGTGATGACGCACGCAATCATGGTAACTCGTGAAAGCTGTGTTCTCAAGCATACCATGAAAGCTAGAACTGTGATTATTCACGGGATCGTAGTGACTCGTGACAGTTGTGGTCTCCCATGTGCCATACAAGCTAGAATTGTGACGAGTCACAGGATAGTACTGACTCGTGACAGTTGTGGTCTCGCACTTGCCTTACAAGCTAGAATTGTGATGAGTCACTGTACAGTAATGACTCGTGACAGCTGTGTCATTACTGTGCATAACCCATTCGCAGTGGAAAAGAGTGATTTGCTCATATTTTCTCTGTTTTCATGTACTTCAATATTTCAAGTAACCAGTCTAGTGCTTTTGAGCCCCCAGCCAAATTTTGGCTAAGGGCTATTGCTATCGATTCGGCCGCCCGTCCGTCCGTTAACATTTGAGATGCTATATTTTGTACGCACCAAAATGTTAAGTTTCTGTGGTCAGATCGTTTTCAAATTTAATACAGTGAAAGAACATATATTACAGGTGTGTAGCGTCAAGATTTCAGTTTGATGGACAAAAAAAGTTTGAAATTATGGCTCTCTTAACTGAGACAATTTCTCGTGTATTGCACTGTCATACAGGCGACTTTGTACGCATAGCTGCGACATGAACGCTTTGATGTAAAGCTATGAAACCTTACACAGTGAAAGAATATATATTGAAGATGTGCAACGTCAAAGGTTCAGTTTGATTGACCAAAACTTGTCTAAATTATGGCCCTCTGAACTTAGACAATTTTTCTGTGTCGTACTGTCATACAGGCGACCTTGTAAGCCTTGATACAAGGCGTAGAAACCTTACACAGTGAAAGAACATGTATTTAAAATGTGCGACGTCGAGGTTTGAGTGTGATCGACCAAAAAGGTGTTGGCTGAGGGCTTTGCATCTCTGATGCCTATGTTTTTTTCTCTTTTGCGTTTTATGTGGGTTAATACTAAGAAGAGCTGACCCCTCTGCCATTATGGCTGCCTAACCGCAGTAGAACAAATGTTTCACACCTGAAAGAGAACAGTCATATCCGGCAAATACTGTCTAGTGATTTTCTCAAAGCTGAATCTGGGGTATCTTCAGTCAAAGTTGAAAAAAAAAATGCTTGTTTTTGACCCGTTATTTCACACCTACTTCAATAACTTTTTTTGGGCATAAAATAATCAAGGTCTGAACAAATACCTCATACAGTGCAGCTACTTCCCTTGAACAATAGTCTATCAATAATGAAATGAAGATTAATAGTAGCAAAACAAAAGAGATGGTTGTGTGTTTCAAAACAAAAAAAAGCCCTGTCTTTACCCAATTGTTATCAACGGTGATCTTAATGAGCGCGTCCTATCCACTTAGCTCTTAGGGCTTATTATTTTACACGAGCAAAGTCGAACGATCAAGTGGATTTAATCTGCATGAAAGGAGGCTCCCGCATATATCAACTTTACCCGTTAAAAAGAGCAGGTGTTAGCCCTGGTGATCTTTTACAAATATACGCGCTTACTATTGGTCCAATTCTAGGATACGCAGCACCTGCATTGCACCCTGGCCTTATTAACTATTTAACCAAAGAACTTGTAAATATACAAAAAAAAGAGTGTAACGCTCTGCCCTAGCCAAATCGGAACTCCCTCCTCTGGAAGTCAGACGAACTGTCATAACAAAAAGTTTTTTCGATAGAGTCCACATTGCGTCACATTTTAATATAATCTATTTTAGTTTGTTACAAATGTATGCATGTTTTAGTATTTGTACTATCCAACTTGTTCTACTAGCTATAACTGAGTTGCGATAAATAAACTTTAAGAAAATAAATAAAAAAAATAAAATACAGGTGTCATTTTAAACACCTCAGTCAGGTGTCATTGTAAACACCTCATTCAGGTGTCATTGTATAAGTGTAATTGTAAAGCATGTACTTAAGTTGTGACTGTCACCGCTTATACTCTTATACCCCCCGCCCACCCTATCAATGCAGTCAGAAAATCTAATGTTGCCAATTCAGTATTAGCTTGAGTCGCACACATACCCCCTTCCACCCCCACTCCCCCACACCCACTGGAACCATCGATGCGTCCATATCTTGTCTCGTCTTGTCCAGAAATATAACAAACAAATTCCCATGAATAACACTGAAAACCACCACCCCTTTCTCCCCCACACCCCACCATTCCTTCCCCCACCCACTCCCCCACTACCCCTCCTCCACCCACCCACTCCCCAACCACGCCTCAGCCCACCCATTCCACTACCACCCTTCCTCTACCGCACACTCCCCCACCACCCCTTCCTCCCCCACACACTCCCCAACCACCCTTTACTCCACCCCACCAACTCTCCCACCGCCCCTCCCTTAAAGAGAAATGAAATAATAAGCCGTTCAAAAAAAAATTACCTTTGAATATTTGTCAAGTGTTGAAGATTTCCCTTGCGAAATACGGTTCTAGTTTTATATCGCTTTGGTATTTATGTACAATTTATACAGTAGAAAATATTGAATTCTTTCATAATCCACTTTTATGTCATTCTCGGTCAATACTATTTTCTGCACGTGGTTTTTATTATTCTGAAAATAAATTTCGGAATTTGCATTGACATGCATTAATTTTAAAATATTTTTTTCGCGTTCCAAAATTATGAAATCTATTCGACAGCTGTGACATCCAGCAATTAAACTCTTGATAAAGTGCATGTTCACAGTTGTCCTTTAAAGACAGATTTTATGCATAATTAAATTGCGCGAAAAGAATCAAAGGGAGGGAGGGAGGGAGGCAGGGAGGGAGGGAGGGAGGGAAGGGAGGGAAGGGAGGGAAGGGAGGGAAGGGAGGGAGGGAGGGAGGGAAGGGAGAGAGAGAGGGAAGGGAGGGAAGGGAGGGAAGGGAGGGAGGGAAGGGAGGGAGGGAGGGAGGGAGGGAGGGGGTGGCAGGGCGGGAGGGAGGAAGGGAGGGTGGCAGGGAGAGAGAGAGGGAGGGATGTCACGCAGCACTTGTGGGAAGCTAAGCTTGTATTTAACCTTGTCATCCCAATAAAGCTTTTAGGTTGTCAATTATTTGCTCCTCATCACAATTATTTGTTCAAACAAAGGAGATGAAAAACAGTAATTAAGGCAAGTACATCACGCATCGTACACCCACGGATGCCAACAGCCAAGAGGTAATGATTTCTCTCTCTCTCTCTCTCTCTCTCTCTCTCTCTCTCTCACACACACACACACATATATGTATACAGGAATGTCGGGAAACAAACGACGAATCGCGATTTCTTCTCCAACTCGCGAAATGTACGCCAAAAATCTAACTTCGTTATTAGGGACTTTTCAGACATAAGTTGTATATGAAATTCTCGGTAGATTTTTTTACATTCAATTCCGAAAGCGAAAATATATAAAAGACAACAGATTAAGAGAAATTTAACAAAGCATGAACCCTGCGAAACGGAATATTTTGTTTACATAATTTGCATATTTTACACCATTTTTTGATATCTGCAACTATAAGTTTGATGTGAATCGAGACTGTGTAAAAAATGTAAACAAACCGATTTTGTTTATAAACAAAGGCCACGTGCTTTCTGTAAAAGAGTATTAGGGAAACACTAAATAAAAGCCAAACAAGCGTAGAGTTTGTTTTCTTTTATTTACACCATAATCCCAATGTAATATTTATTTTCTTTCATTTCTATACATAAACTATTTAACATTAATTGAGGAGTTACAAAATATTGAAGAGCAGTACAAAAGATATTAAAACAGATGAATGTTTAAAAACATAGATTTATATTATATAGATTAATTGTTTAAAAACAAAATACAGATTTATACAGATGAATGTTTAAAAACAAAACTCTTTTAAAATATAACCAAAATACAGGAAAAATAATACAACAAAATCCTTTACTGATATAACCGTCTTGTGTAAATAACCAACTCTATCTTATTTTCAAGCTCAGTGTTATGTACACTACTTAAAATTTTATGATAGGCCGAACAAAACGTGAGGCAATGAGATATAAACCACATAAAAGCTTCCTAAAGAAAACAAAATACACAGCAGAAACTTTCAAACTAACATGCGAAATGTACGTACACAACCATGCACAAAATTTGCAACACAACTTGGGTGTACTACCCCTCTCGTAACGTTCATAAAGTTAATGTCGGTGACTTCGTATGAGAAAAATGAACTGAAAATAACACAATTAAAACTTTCAAACTGACATGCGAAATGTACGTACAAAACCATGCGAAATCTGCGAACACCAAAATTTTTTAATCACGGAAACATCGGCAAATTTCCAAGTTTTGAGACCCTGTCACGTTTGCGCGTACGCCCTTCTCGCGACGTTCATAAATTTAAAGTCGGTCACTTCGTATAAGAACAGTGAACTGCAAATAAGAGGTAAAACTTTCGAGCTGACAAGCGAAATGCACGTTTATACACAATCATGCGAAATGAATGTATAACAACCATGTGTGTGACACGGTCTCAAACTTTTGAAAGTTTTGCCGATGTTTCTGTAAATAAGCACATTTTGGATGGTTGTGTACGTACTGAAGTCGGTGACTTCGTATGAGAAAAGTGAACTGCAAATAACACAATTAAAACTTTTAAACTGACAAGAGAAATGTACGTACACAACTATGCGAAATGTGCGAACACAAAAATGTTCTTACTCACAGAAATATCAGCAAAATTTGCAAGTTTTGAGACTCTGTCACATATTATTTACTCGTACTACCCACTCTCGCAACGTTCATAAACTTTGAAATTGGTCACTCCGAACAGAGAACTTTCGAACTGACAAGCGAAATGTACGCTAATACACAGCCATGCGAAATGCAGTGCAACCACGCGAAATCTACGACGCAAGTATTTCTTTTTTAAATACATCGGCAAACTTGGCAGCTTTTCTGACCCTGTCACATGAAACTTATCCGTACTACCCCTCACCGCCACTTTCATAAATTTACAGTCTGTCACTTTATACGAGAAAAATCAAATGCAAATAACACTGAAACCTGATACGCGAACGCACATAACCATGCGAAATGTACGAACCCAAACACTTCTTAATACCTCGGCAAATTTGGCAGGTTTTGAGACCCCGTTACATGAAAATTGCCCGTACTACCCAGCCCCGTGACCTCCATAAATTAAAAGTCGGTCACTTCGTATCAGAACAGTGAACTGCATGGAAAAAAACTCCCCGCACTTGTGTAAACCAAACCGGAATCCCACAAACATGACATCACAGCGAAATGTCCCCAAAACAGTTTCTTTTTTTAAAGGGATCTGAAGCTTCATCCGCCTTTTTATTTTTCTGATAAAAATTTGAAAGGCATGCCCGCAACTGAACTTTGTCCCTGTGTCCTAAAATATCACATGCGAAATGTACGTCCACAACCATGTATGTAACAGGGTCTCAAACTTCAAAAATTTTGCCGATGTTTCTGTGAATTAGAACATTTTGGTATTCGCACATTTCGCATGGTTTTGTATGTACCAAAGGCTGTCACTTGGTGTGAGAAAAGTGACCTGCAATTAACGCAGTTAAAGCTTTCGAATTGACAAGCCAAATGTAGGTACACAACCATGTGAAATGTGCGAACACCAAAATGTTCTTACTCACAGAAACATCAGCAAAATGTGTAAGTTTTGAGACCCTGCCCCATATCATTTTCTCGTACTACATCATCTCGCAACGCTTATAAATTTAAAGTCGGTCACTTCTTATAGGAGCAGTGAACTGCAAATAACACAGCTAATACTTTCGAACTGACAAGCGAAATGTACGCACACATGTACAACCATGCGAAATGTAGTGCAACCACGCGAAATCTACGACACAAGTACTTCTTTTTTAAATACATCGGCAAACTTGGCAGCTTTTCTGACCCTGTCACATGAAACTTATCCGTACAACCCATCACCGCCACTTTCATAAAATTACAGTCTGTCACTTTATACGAGAAAAATCAAATGCAAATAACACACTGAAACCTGATACGCGAACGCACATAACCATGCGAAAGGTACGAACCAAAACACTTCTTAATACCTCGGCAAATTTGGCAGGTTTTGAGACCCCGTTACATGAAAATTGCCCGTACTACCCATTCCCATGACGTTCATAAATTAAAAGTCGGTCACTTCGTATAAGAACAGTGAACTGCATGTGAAAGTGATACAAAGAAAACTCCCCGCACTTGTGTAAACCAAAACAGAATACCACAAACATGACATCACAGCGAAATGGTCCCGAAATAGCGTCTTTTTTTTAAAACGGATCTGAAGCTTCATCCGCCTTTTTATTTTTCTTGTAAAAATTTGACAGGTATGCCCGCAACTGAACTTTGTCCCTGTTTCCTAAAATATTACATGCGACATGTACGTCCACAACCATGTATGTAACAAGGTCTCAAGATTTCATAAAGACACATGTCCTGACTTAATATTGGAAAACGAGAAAACCTGCCCCGTAATTTTTGAAAGCTCTTGATAAATCGACAATCCCCTACCACCAATCCCACCCACCCATCCCCAATATTAAATGAGGATGTTTGTCAATACACCTTTTCCTGTCTACCTAGCAAGTGCTTTGTTTAAACCAACCGCACGAGTTTAAGTAATAACGCCACAACCGATGGCCCCCGATGCCGACTTACAACACTACGTCCAGTGTTACCATGAAAACACTGACATTACTAACACCATGGAAGACATCACGTTTCTCCGCCAGAAAATGCAAGGACAGAAACATAAGCATTAAAAACATGTTATACAATGAATAGCAACGAAGGAAGTGTATATTTATCCTTTCTACTTCGCTACCGTGCGCTTTGCGTCTTCAACATTTTTCCCTTCCCACTCAAGTTACACAGTTAGTCCCACACACGAACCCCGTGCCATGGTAAGACTTGAACGTCACCGCACAGCCCCCCTCCCTTACTTTCATTTCTAACAAGTACGCTTTCTGACAGCGAAACTAAAAACAAATTAAAACAAACACTCGCTTGGTCAAACAGCATGATTTCATAAAGACAGGTGTCCTGACTTAATATTGGAAAACGAAAGAACCTGCCCCGTAATTTTTGAAAGCTCTTGATAAATCGACAATCCCCTACCACCAATCCCACCCACCCATCCCCAATATTAAATGAGGATGTTTGTCAATACACCTTTTCCTGTCTACCTAGCAGGTGCTTTGTTTAAACCAACCGCACGAGTTTAAGTAATAACGCCACAACCGATGGCCCCCGATGCCGACTTACAACACTACGTCCAGTGTTACCATGAAAACACTGACATTACTAACACCATGGAAGACATCACGTTTCTCCGCCAGAAAATGCAAGGACAGGAACATAAGCATTAAAAACATGTTATACAATGAATAGCAACGAAGGAAGTGTATATTTATCCTTTCTACTTCGCTACCGTGCGCGTTGCGTCTTCAACATTTTTCCCTTCCCACTCAAGTTACACAGTTAGTCCCACACACGAACCCCGTGCCATGGTAAGACTTGAACGTCACCGCACAGCCCCCCTCCCTTACTTTCATTTCTAACAAGTACGCTTTCTGACAGCGAAACTAAAAACAAATTAAAACAAATACTCGCTTGGTCAAACAGCATGATTTCATAAAGACAGGTGTCCTGACTTAATATTGGAAAACGAAAGAACCTGCCCCGTAATTTTTGAAAGCTCTTGGTAAATCGACAATCCCCTACCACCAATCCCACCCACCCACCCCCAATATTAAATGAGGATGTTTGTCAATACACCTTTTCCTGTCTACCTAGCAAGTGCTTTGTTTAAACCAACCGCACGAGTTTAAGTAATAACGCCACAACCGATGGCCTCCGATGCCGACTTACAACACTACGTCCAGTGTTACCATGAAAACACTGACATTACTAACACCATGGAAGACATCACGTTTCTCCGCCAGAAAATGCAAGGACAGAAACATAAGCATTAAAAACATGTTATACAATGAATAGCAACGAAGGAAGTGTATATTTATCCTTTCTACTTCGCTACCGTGCGCTTTGCGTCTTCAACATTTTTCCCTTCCCACTCAAGTTACACAGTTAGTCCCACACACGAACCCCGTGCCATGGTAAGACTTGAACGTCACCGCACAGCCCCCCTCCCTTACTTTCATTTCTAACAAGTACGCTTTCTGACAGCGAAACTTAAAACAAATTAAAAAAAAATTTTGCCGATGTTTCTGTGAATTAGAACATTTTGGTGTTTGCACATTTCGCATGGTTTTGTACGTACTTAATTCGGTCACTTGGTGTGAAAAAAAAGAACTGCAAATAACGCAGTTAAAGCTTTCGAATTGACAAGCGAAATGTACGTACACAACTATGCGAAATGTGCGAACACCAAAATGTTCTTACTCACAGAAACATCAGCAAAATTTGCAAGTTTTGAGACTCTGTCACATGTTATTTACTCGTACTACCCAATCTCACAACGTTCAAAAACTTTGAAATTGGTCACTCCGAACAGAGAACTTTCGAACTGACAAGCGAAATGTACGCTCATACACAACCATGCGAAATGTAGTGCAACCACGCGAAATCTACGACGCAAGTATTTCTTTTTTAAACACATCGGCAAACTTGGCAGCTTTTGTGACCCTGTCACATGAAACTTGCCAGTACTACCCATCACCGCCACTTTCATAAATTTTCAGTCGGTCACTTCATACGAGAAAAATTAAATGCAAATAACACATTGAAACTTTCAAACTGATACACGAACGCACATAACCATGCGAAATGTACGAACCAAAACACTTCTTATTAAATACCTCGGCAAATTTGGCACGTTTTGAGATCCCGTTACATGAAAATTGCCCGTACTACCCAGACCCGTGACGTTGATCAATTAAAAGTCAGTCACTTCGTACAAGAACAGTGAACTGCATGGAAAACCTGATAAAAAGAAAACTCCCCGCACTTGTGTAAACCAAAACAGAATACCACAAACATGATATCACAGCGAAATGTCCCCGAAATATTTTCTTATTTTTTAAACGGATCTGAAGCTTCTTCCGCCTTTCTATTTCTCTTGTACAAATTTGAAAGGTATGCCCGCAACTGAACTTTGTTCCTGTGTACTAAAATATCACTTTCATCTGAAAGGCAGGAATTGATTTCTTTCATCGTTTGCGGCTTGTATCGGTCAATGTGGCCTTGGAAATGTTTATGCACCGCCTCTTTTTCTTCTGTTTTCCATGGCCTACTCGAACCTGTAAAATAATTTGCACAAGTGTAAAACATGTGTATCTAGCAAAATAAATTTGTGAGTTTACATTGAAGTGTCGAGTATTGCAAAAGATAAGGCGAGATTATAAAATCTAAGTGCAATGAGCTGTCAATTCTTGTGAAAGCAAACGTTACATTCAATATAGTTTTCGCAACGCTATTAACAAAACCACGCGAAATGTACCACCTAAAATTTATGTGAACCGAATGCTTTCTGTTAAATCCTACCTTTACTTTTCTTGGGACTCTCTGACCTGCGGCTGTGACCGGATTTCTTCCGTTTCTTTTTCATAAGTGATGATATTGAGGTGACAGGCAAAGGAATTTCATATTCCACCTCGTCTGAAAGAAAAACATAAATGAACACGTCTAAATGCAATGTTTTTGCTTATATGCAAGAGAAATTAATTATACATAGTGAAGGGTCAACAACATACAATTAAAACAATTTTAAATATTCATCTACACTAAAATTTTCTTAGTCTCTCACTCCATGCGAAATGTGCAGTACGTCTTTCTTTAATATTTTTGCTTGTATGCTTGTACCTGAAGTATCGTCTAAAGCATCAGCGGTCGGTGGAGCAGGAGCGGAAGGAGCTGCTGTTTGTTGTTTTTTTTTTTTTTTGCTTTGGTACTTTTTTTCTTCTGCGCTTTCAGGAAATTGAAGATTTCTCTCACAGAACGACCCAGTAACATTTCCTCGTCTCGAACTCGATCCTCCACTTCATCTAACGTTGGAAGACTACCTCTGTGGTGTTATTCTTTCTTGAATATGGTCTTCATGAGAGCCACTTCAACTTCACTGAAGTGGGGACGAGTTGCTTGATCGCCTGTAAAAACATAAAAAAATGCCACTTTGTTATAAATAACATTGGCAGAGTTGCAGCAGTACCAAAAACCTGCGAAATTCAAAGGTCACACATTTTATTACTACTGTCTCATGTTTTGTACAGCCTTGTAAATGATAATTACATTCTGAACAATGTTTAAAAAAAATAATAAAAAAAACGTTTAATGAAATAGGCATTACAAATATCACCCCTTTATCATCTTACACAACTTTACTCCTGACTGTTTACGCACAATTCAAGCGAAATCCGATTAATAGGTTTCTTACCCAGCAGTCGTTGCTCCGTCTCTCTTATGACGTCCACTTCTCCCTCTCCGTCTGATTCTTCAACATCACCTGCGAACAGCATAGGGTATCAAATTAACTCCCAATTACATATGCACGTCATTTTTGCACCAAACTGGACTGTGTGTTGCTTCAAATCTTCTCAGCTGTAAAACATACTGGGAACGGGGTCGAAAAAAAGTAGGAAAATAAACGTACTGAAATACACACATCTTAAAACATTTTTTGGGTTTTTTAACATCTCCCTGTTACAAAATGCAACATAAACCTACTTTCCGTTGGTCCACCCTGTGCAGTCACCTCGCCAATTTCCGCATCCGGCAACGCTTCGTAGCCCGTTTGTTGGTATGGTTCCCTTGGCTTCCCACTGTTTATGCCAATGAGGACCTGTGCCACTTTACTTTTTTCGACAATGTCGACCGGTAATCTGTAGTAGTCCCTATGAACCCTTATGTCGTGACCCATGAAATTTGCCAAAAAGTACTGCTCTACGTGCGGCAAGTTTAACACTTGCGACATCGTTGCAAGGTGTTTTCGCATGTTTGTTGAATTAAAAATGTTCAAGTCGGTAAGGCCTGCTTCCACTGCTACCTTTTTTACCGCGACGTGCCCCTCCATCGGTGTGTTATAATTTCCAGGACGTGCAAAGACATAAACCGAGTTCTTGTGGACGTACTTTTCGCGTAGCTTCAGCAGCAGCTTGATGTTTTCGTGCATTTCGGTTGTTAACAGCACCGATATTCGTCTAGAGCATTTCCCCAAGAACTCAATCCTGATCAATTTGCTTGCCAACTGCTTTTCGAATTCCTGCATTCCCGCTAGATATTCGGGATCTGGCTCTGATGAAATTTTCAGACCGTCAGTTAAATCCTTCAATAGCAACCTTTCGACCTCACCACTGCGTTTTCTGTTGAACATTATCACCTGTACGAGGGTATACACCACGACTTCCCTATAGATGTCTTCTTTCGCCGGTTTCGTATGAAGTACCTTCATTCTGTTCGATATGTGTTGGAAGAACTTGTCAATGTCTTGAAACATTGGCAGAATTTTTCTCTTGTTAAATTTTCGTCGCTTTAGCAGGAAGTTAGCTCGTCTGGACAAACATGTGTAATAACGATCGAGCACAGAATGGAACACAGAGGCAATCTTGTTTTTCGAGTAGTCTCCATTTCGTAGGCAATGCATCTCGTATTCGGTTGCAAGGGTTCTTAGAGTTCCTCCTAATCTCATAACCGCCGATGGATGGCTGAATTCTTCTTGTGATGCTGGTCCTTCGTCCTGGGACATTTTAATAACGCTCTCCATTAGCCTGTAATGGCCAGGGTGGACTAGGTCTTCACTGCTTACGAAAACATCGGGATATTTCTCGCGACACAGCTTAAGTAACTTTGCCAAAGCTATGACGGGTTGTGTTATCATACTTTGCGCCTTCGACATATGACCATGTTTATCGGATAAAAATTCCATCAGCTCTAGCAGCAACTTGTCGTTCTTTATGATCTCCGTCGTATGACACGGGTGCATGCGTGCCAAAGCCTTTTTAACAGCTTCAGACTGGGTGTCCACTTGCATCATTTTAGCTCTTGCCTCAG
This sequence comes from Protula sp. h YS-2021, assembly GCA_949752745.1. Lineage (NCBI taxonomy): Eukaryota > Metazoa > Annelida > Polychaeta > Sabellida > Serpulidae > Protula > Protula sp. h YS-2021. The sequence goes on along the minus strand of OX457026.1, from coordinate 3,344,483 downwards.
GAACAAGTCGTTTTCGCGTAGTTTTTTCGGGTGTATCAATTTTCTCTCCTTTTTCCCGTCGATCTGCATTTTGCTTACATTCCCTCCTTTGATGACGTGCGAAGTTTTCTTTCGTTATCATTGCCTTGCAGTATGGACACAATAGGTACTCTTTTTCTTCAGTCGCTCTCTCCCTCTTCCTCATGGTGTTTCGGTATTTGACAATTAAGTCTTTCAACCCTTTCTTTTTGGCCTGTTTGTTGTACCAATAATCTCCCAATTTTCGAATTCTATCCCATTCCAATGCACGACAACGCTTGTCTTTGATTTCTTTTATAACCTTTATTTCGTCTTCGTTTCGATGGACGCCTGTGCAATGTTCGGCTACACGTGCAATCAATTTGTGACAGAAGAAACAACAATGTTTTTTTTTACTGGCTGGGTCCAGTCTTGGCAGATCGAAATCACTATCCGCAGTTGCTACCGTTGAAGATTCAATTGCAGTAGCTGGTTCTGTATCCGAGGTTTCGCTTCTTAAACCTGATGGTGTTGAAACCGTTCGTTTCGCTGACTTGCGACGTGATTTCATTGGGGTCGATGTGACGGGCGTAGTTACGGATCTGTCGGTACTTGAACTAAACATCGGTCCCTCTGTTGTGTCTTTTTCTCCAACAGGTACCGATGAGTCCTCCATCTGACCGTGTTCGTCGCTACTTTTCACTGATCTGCGAACCGTTGCTTTATCCGCTTTTCCTGGAGTTGTGACAGGGGTTTCATTAGACTCACTGCTACTTGTAGTAAATGTATGTTTTTTCCTGGTAACCTTTTCTTTTTCGCAGTTGGTACGTAGTCTGAATCACCATCATGAGCGTGGCCAGAGCTTCTGACGGACTTGGGCTGTAACTCCGACTTAGGATATTTCTGTCTCCCTCTTTTGTCTTTCTCTGGCGCCGACGAGGCTTTCAATTGACTGTGTTTGCCACCTGATCTCTGGCTACTTTTCACTGCTGGTCTGCGAACCATTGCTTTTGCACCTGATCTCTGGCTACTTTTCACTGCTGGTCTGCGAACCGTTGCTTTCGCTGACTTTCGTGGAGTTGATGTGATAGGGGCTTCATCAGACTCCTCATCACTGCTACTTGAAGTAAATTTATGTTTTTTTCCTGAGAGCCTTTTCTTTTTTGGAGTGGGTACGTAGTCTGAATCATGGCCACGATCGACTGAAGAGCTTTCATCGGACTGGGGCTGTAGCTTTTTCTGTTTAGGGCGAATTCGCAGTGAGAAACTCTTTGGCTTTCCTATCTGGGCCACTGATACGGGAGAACTGTTTTCTATCTGAGCCATTGGTACGGGAGAGCTTAATACCGATGAATCTGAGACGTGTTGTTCAACATTCGGTTCTAACGGAATGACCTCTCTTAGGGACACCTCGAACACCTCAGGATCACAATCTTTTCCCGCCTCTGCAATAAATATATTAACCTAAAATAGCACTGAAATTCAGACAAAGAAATAATGGCAAATGCAAAGCAAGTCATTTTTACACAAGTAGGACAAAATACTACCATACCACAGCGAATGTAACCCCGTCTCATATGTTTGCATCATGAGCTGGTTACTTCAATTTGTTAATAACATTAACTGCAACTGCTAAACCTCATATCGCACTTTTTGGTTAAAAAATAAACATTGTTGTGTATCAACATGTCGCAGTGAAACGAACCGAATTTTGAAGAAAAAAAACCACAGCAGACTCCAGATTAAGGGCACCAAGTGGCGAGTGCTGAAACTGAGTTCAATCTATCTTTTTTTCTCTGAGAAAGGGGCGGGGTGAGGGGGGAGAGAGGGAAGGTTGCAACCCATCGTAGCCCCCTAATTGCACCAAGTACGCATTTTTCATTCTGGTGTATCAACATATCGCAGTGAAACGAACCGAATTTTGAAGGAAAAAAAACCACAGCAGACTCCAGATTAAGGGCACCAAGTGGCGAGTGCTGAAACTGAGTTCAATCTATCTTTTTTTCTCTGAGAAAGGGGCGGGGTGAGGGGGGAGAGAGGGAAGGTTGCAACCCATCGTAGCCCCCTAATTGCACCAAGTACACATTTTTCATTCTGGTGTATCAACATATCGCAGTGAAACGAACCGAATTTCGAAAAAAAACCACAGCAGACTTTAGATTAAGGGCACCAAGTGGTGAGCGCTGAAATGAGTTCAATCTAATTTTTTTTCTTTCAGAAAGGGGCGGGATGAGGGGGGAGGAGAGGGAAGGTTGCAACCCATCGTAGCCCCCTAATTACACCAAGTGCACATTTTTGATTCTGGTGTATCAACATATTGCAGTGAAACGAACTGAATTTTGAAAAACAAAACTACAGCAGACTCCAGATTAAGGGCACCAAGTGGTGAGCGCTGAAACTGAGTTCAATCTATTTTTTTTTCTTTGAGAAAGGGGCGGGGTGAGGGGGGAGAGGGAAGGTTGCAACCCAGGGGCGGGGTGAGGGGGGGAGAGGGAAGGTTGCAACCCATCGTAGCCCCCTAATTACACCAAGTAAACATTTTTGATTCTGGTGTATCAACATATTGCAGTGAAACGAACTGAATTTTGAAAACAAAACCACAGCAGACTTCAGATTCAGGGCACCAAGTGGTGAGCGCTGAAACTGAGTTCAATCTAATTTTTTTTCTTTGAGAAAGGGGCGGGGTGAGGGGGAGGAGAGGGAAGGTTACAACCCATCCTAGCCCCCTAATTACACCAAGTACACATTTTTATTCTGGTGTATCAACATATTGCAGTGAAACGAACTGAATTTTGAAAAAAAAACCAAAGCAGACTCCAGATTAAGGGCACCAAGTGGTGAGCGCTGAAACTGATTTCAATCTATTTTTTTTTCTTTGAGAAAGGGGTGGGGTGAGGGGGGGAGAGGGAAGGTTGCAACCCATCATAGCTCCCTAATTACACCAAGTACACTTTCTTCATTCTGGTGTATCAACATGTTGCAGTGAAACGAACTGAATTTTGAATAATAATAAACATAGGCATCGGAGATGCAGAGCCTTCAGCCAATAACAGCTACATCACTGTGGTCCAGTTACTCTTTTGAAATACCGCCCGGATAAAAACAACATACAAGGTGCAACGGATGAAGCGGCGGACGGGTATTTGCACATTTACACTATATATACTTTCTTCCTGTAAAGTTTCGTGAAGCTCCGATAAATAGTTTTTGAGATATCGCCCAGACAAAAAAATTTACGGACAGACGGATGGACAGACCGATAGCAATAGCTCCCTACTAACACCAATATTACGTCCTGCGATTTTGTGAAACAAGCCGTTTGGGTGTGGGGGCGGTCTCGCCAGCAATAATGTCTTCGTTTAACGGTATTAATATTTTTCTGACCACTACACTTTACCACTGCACAAATGCTCAATACCAGCGAAATGGACATCGCATAAAAACTATTTTACTTACCACCTTTTGTTTCTTCTGTCAGCGCGCAAAACCTTTCCAAGACATGGTGCTGTTGCTCTTGCACAAGGTCCTCCTCCCTTACAGCTGTTGATGGAATAGACCGCTGCCGAGATGTTACGGGTGCACTACAGGTCGTCAAGTGCTCTAGAAATTCAGGATCAGGTTCGGCGTCATCACGCAACATCTCAGAAAATGATAAATTTGGAAAAAAGTTTTGCTCTTGTGCTGTTGTAGCTTGTGGCTGACAAAGTTCATGGCTAGTTTGCTCCTGCCCCTCCCCCTCATCACTTGCTTTGGCCAAGACATCTGCTGAAACAAAAGAAATAAAAACAAAATGCATTTCTAAATATCTTTTCCATATAAAACACACTCAACATGCGAAACGCGATATTGTTATGTTTTAGACTTGCACTTAACCTGGATGGTTTCGCTTGCTTGACGTCCTCATCAGTTTACAACCATACCGTAAAATGTATTATATTGTATTAAAGCATACAGCAAAAAAAATGAAATACGTAAAACCTACCCAAAATAGCACTTGTATCTACTGTTTGCAGTGAAGACCTGGGTTCAATGTGGGAAAAAGTTATGCCTTCAGGTTGCAGTCCCTCTACCACATCCCTCACAACACATGTCGCAATTTCCTGTCCCGCAAATACCTACGCATCTACCCCTCCAGGCCTCTGTACCATCCTGCAAATAAGTCCGGCAGCTTCTACAACAAAACAAAATGACAGACATGAGAGTTACACAAGCAAATGGTAAATGCATTTATGTGATATACGCGAAACCAGATGCACTGCACACTTTTTTTATGTTCAACTTACTTGATAACACATCTAAAATGAGAAAGAAACAAAGCCAATAAATAACTCTGAGTTACCTTGTTGATTAAAGTGCAAGGCGAAAAGCGCTGTATTTTAATTGATAACAAAGCTAAATACGACTTACCCATTGCATTTGCAAGGTAGGTACTCCCTGGTTGGACCGTGTAAGTACCTTTCGTCTTGTGGGACAACTCAAAGATCTTGACTGGTTGAGGTACAGGTTTCACCACTCCTAAAAAAGTTAAAAGGATTTTGAATTTAAGTCATATTTTAGTTTCTTTCCGAGCATTTTTCGTGGGCGCAAACACAAAATTATTTGGAACAGCGAAATGGGCTGCAGTTGCAAACCCTAAAAACAAAAATAAGCAACACACGAGGTGACCACTTTAAACACAGCTGGGCAACAGAACATCTTATGCTTCAATAGTTGAAAAAAAAATACACTTACCAAGTAATTTGCCCTCAAACGACTCTGTAGCACCCAATTTCGCATCTTCAGCCAGTTTTGTGTTACTAAAATGTGTAGCTGCCCCCTCTTTCTTTGACTTGCTAGCAAACTTTTGTAAAAGGGCACCAACGCCCGTAATAACGGTATCGCTTCCCGGACTACATTCAAAAGTGTCCCTGTCTTCTGTCTCACGCCTTCCCCTTGCTGCTACGGGAACATTTTCTGAAAATGTATCACATTCTAACTACATAAGCGAAATGAGCAGCACATCAAAGCTGGACACCCTGGATTGCATTTGTTTTGCAAACTCTAAACCACTGCGGATTCGCACGACAGAGACTGACAACTTCACGTGAAATCAAAATGCCAACTACGCTTAAAGAGACCATGTAGCGGCCAGGAATAACCTTTACATTCAATCTTCAATTCAAAGCTGTACTCACAAAACTCTTTCAATCACATTCGGAAGACCTGGAGGGCCACTACTGCTGCTGCCCTACTTGAATTTTGCACGTGACATCCTGCTAAGGCAGTGCTTAAGCAATGCCTAAGCAGGATTTCACATGCAAAATCCAAATAGGATAGCAGCAGTAATTGCCCCCCCCCCCAGGTCTTCCGTAATCACAGCAGTGATAAGCAGTCCTTTTCGCCGACAACCATAATGCAAGAAAAAAGTTTTGAATTCTTTAAAATGCCAGCACCTGATTCCCTTGACCAAATCTGCACTACTGCTACATATGTCAGGATACTCCTTCCGACACACCTCAGCAACAATTCTTACCCTTTATAAATGCAAAAGCATCACTTACCCAGCGACTTCTCATAAGACGCCCCTTGAACAGCCGATTCCGCATTCGCTATGTCTTTTTCGCCCTGCGATGAATGTGTGTGTGCCCCCTCTTCCCTTTTCACTGGTCTCTCACAAAGCTCCTTTGACATGATATCAACGCCCGTAATGACGCAATCGCTGTCCGAACTACGTTCTTCGGATTGCGCCACCCCCTCCCCAACGGTGACCGTAACGTCTGTGTCACGGCTTCCGATTGCAGCAACGGGGACATTTTCTGAAAAAGTATAACCTTGGTATTACAAACGCTAAATCACTGAATTCGTACGACAGAGACACTGACAACTTCACATCAAGTCAAAACAGCAACTAAATTTGAAGAGACCATGAAGCGCCCAGGAATAACCTTCACATTTCATCTTCAATTCAAAGCTGAACTGTACAAAACTCTTACAATCTTAGCAGTGGGCACCGATAAGCAGTCCGTTTCGCCGACAACCACAACGCACGAAAAATGTTTTGAATTCTTTGAAACGTCAGCACCTGGTTGGCTTGACCAAATCTGCACTAGTGCTACATATATCCCGATACACCTTCCGACACATCTCAGCAACAATTCTTACCCTTTATAAATGCAAAAGCATCACTTACCCAGCGACTTCTCAGACGACGCCCCTTCAACAGCCGATTCCGCATTCGCTGAGAGTTTTGTGTCTTTCTCGCCCTGCGATGAATGTGTGTTAGCCGACTCTACCCTTTTCACTGGTCTCTCACAAAGCTCTTTTGACATGGTTTTAACGCCTTGAATGACGCAATCGCTGCCCGAACTACGTTCTTCGGATTGCGCCACCCCCTCCCCAACGGTGGCCGTAACTTCTGTCTCATGGCTTTCGATCGCTGCAACGGGGATATTGTATGAAAATGTAAACTATTTATTCTGTGCAAGTGAAATGAACACATGTTTTAAAATTAATTTGAACTCTGTGATTTCTTCCAATGCCAATGTTTCATTCTAATGTAACAGCCGAGTCATAAACTATGACGTCCTTATTTCATCCTTGAACAATTTAAAGCTTAGCCGTACAGGACATGCATGTTCAAAATTCTGACAACAGTCCTTTTCGCTCCAGTCTTACAAGTTCCGGTTCAGGAAAATAACGAAACTGCCCTTCGGATCACACCCACAGACACACAAAAAAAAGATGTCGAATGAAACGAGAAATACGCGTCAAGCAAAATATATGTTGTATATTCGTCCATCTGTTATTACCTGAAATCGGCGCAGGGATATTTTCCGTTGCTTTCTTAATCTGGCTACAGGCTTGGTTAACATCCGAACTGTCATCACTATCTTCAACCGGTCCCCCAACAATTTCACCCACAAAATGGATCAAGTGGCTCTGATCCCTGCGGCATAACCTCTTTGCGGCTTCTGCCCAGGCCTTGATATATCCCTTCCCGGGGTTTTTACACACCTCTTCTGCAGAAAAAAATGACGGAATACTTAATCATTCCACATTTCATTCCATACAAGTTTAGACGCACATTAATCATTCCCAAAAACTATGCGAAAACACACTGTGCGTAAAGGAACACGATACTTTTTTATCATTCCAAGGCGTGAGCACAAAAATTACACGTACACAATGGTCATTTAAGTTTGTGTTCCACGCAAGTTACAGAGAGAACAGATACCGAAGAGAAAATTTAAAAATAGGTGTTATACGAATAATTACAATCTCGCATATACAGTCCGTTTAGCCATGAGAACGTGCAACTGGCAATACAGGGATTCGGCACTTCATCTAAAATACTGAAAAATACAAGTCCTTTTGGGTCTGATGCTTCCAGTTAGATAATCGAACCTGCAAACTAATGAAGCATTAGCATGCAAAACTCAACGGAAACGGGGATTTGCAAACCATAAAACGACAAAACAGACATTTAACCCAATCACAGGGAAGGAAAAAATCGAATAAGTAAAATCTCGCATATACAGTTCGTTTAGCAATGAGAACGTGCAACTGGCAATACAGGGATTCAGCATTTCATCTAAGATACTGAAAAATACAAGTCCTTTTGAGTCTGATGCTTCCGGCTAGATAATCGAACCTGCAAACTTATGAAGCACTATCATGTAAAACGGAGATTTGCAAACCGACAAAACAGACATTTAACCCAATCACAGGGAAGGAAAAAATCTGTCATTTCTTAATAACATATTACCAATTCCCACAGCCATAGGAAACGGTTTGAGCTTCCTGGATCGGAAACTTTCTCCGGACTAAAAATGAAAGAATGTTTTGAAATCATGGATCACTCTCAGCTGCTGTAAGGACGTCACTTCTGTCCTTGTCAAGTTTTTTTTCAGTTATTACAGGAGCAAAAAAAAATGTTACGATACACTGGTCTTTCAACTCTACAAAAGTATAATTTCTGCGAATAGGACGTCATCATTCCACAAGAACACGCAAAAACAAAAGGGAATCTAAATCAAACTGGTTGTACAGGACGTCCACGACCTGGAAAGGAAAGCAATAGAAAAAAAGTTTAAGAACTTACGCAAAGTCAAACCCGCAAAACGAGACTTCTATACTTCCGTCAGGGTCCCGGCGTTCCACACGTGCAGGCCACCACTTCCTTCTGTACATGTGAAGCACAACGTCACCTGTTCTGTAGCGCTGCAGATCAACGAACTGTTCTAGGACCTTGGTCTTTTTAATCCACCCTTTTTTCCGCGGCATCTGTGAAAGCAATAAGAGAATGATCATTAGCTGAATATATTGGGGATTTGAAATAATGACAACACAATCCATAAATCTTAGCGAAACTAACCGACAAGTGACCGGATACATTTGGTGTAGCATTGTGATTTTCTTTTTCTTTCTTTTTTTTACTGCTATGGCCATATCGGGGCCCCCTGCCACATTATTCTGATATGGAGCATTCAAAATCTCTCTAACCGTGGAGTCCCTCACGGAGTAGCAAGAAGGAATCTCAATCTTAGGTATGACCCGACAGCATGAGCTATAACTGCGCGAAATTGACCTATTTTTTTTACATTCTAAGAGATCATCCATGCCGTTTTTTCTTCTATCATTACATCCTAATCCCACCTGAATTCAGCCGAAACGCAAAAGTTTTTCCGAAAAAGTCTAAGTGCGAATTGGCTTATTCTTTTAAGCGTTCAAGGTGGAGGGGGAGACAAAGCATCCGGACTGCGTTCAGGGTAGGGGGTTTAAAATTGGCAAAAGTCTGTGTACGTATTAACAGGGCTGGAAATTGACGGGGATCAGAGACCCTCATTTTTGGCTACCCAGAGTCCGACTCAGCCGCAAAAAATCAGGTCTTCTTGCGCCCTATGTTATCTTAACACGGTTCGGATCCTCCCTAAATAGCTTTGGACCCTTTTTCAAAGTCCTAGGTCCCAAGAACCCGGACCAAAAGAAGCTAGTTTCCAGCAGTGGCCACTTACAAAAAATTGTAAACCAAGAAATCCAAGAAAAGACAACATCGACAGCATTTGCAAGCGAAACTGAGCAACAATTTTCTGAGCGAACATTTCTAGACACATAAATCCGTAAAATAAAAAGATATGTTAGCTCAGAATGTGCCGTCCTCACAATCAAGCCTGTATTTTTACAGCAGCATCTTACACAAAAAGTGCCACAAATCACACCAAACACGCTAAAACAACATTTTCTCGTGATTCACAAAATCACCGCGCTTTTAACATTTGTGTATTTACCTTTCAGGCGTATCCTTATTAACTTTGTATCCACTTTTAATTTTTCAAAAATTATCCACATGTAACCTGGACGCTTTCTGCATTGAAAGTGACGCCACCAAGAACAAAGCCGCGCGCATACACCTCGTGACAGGTTAATTTGCACACTGAGTAAAAAAAACATTCAAGTTCATGTACACAGTGTAGTGTTTCGCAGATAATTTCATTCCAAACCTTACAATATTTTTTATAAACTAACACAAACTAAAAAATATCACCAAACAAGCATTTTAATGGCAGAAAACCTTGACAAAATAACGGATTAATTCGCGCGCAAACAGTAACAAGGCAAGTCAATCATAAAAGTAGTGCACCACAATTAAAACAGCGCTCAATAATATACAGTCAGCCTGTCATGAGCGTGGGAACCTCTCGCATTTAGCCCGCTCAAAGATCAAAGCAAATCTACTGCGAAATAGAGCTTCTGATACGTGTTTGAATTGGCAATTCCGAAGGAGGACGGGGGCCTGGATGGAGAGGGGGAGAGGGATCTGAGAAGCATATATGGAAGATAAATATGACATTTTTCGCGTGTTAATAGTAAAAAGGCAAGCCAATCTTAAAAGTAGTGCTCAAACAAATAAAACAGCGCACAATAATACACAATCAGCCTTTCACATGTGCGTGAGAATCTCTCGCTTTAGTCCGCTGACAGATGCAAGCAAATCAACTACGAATAGTCGTTTCGGTGTGTTTATCAACTGTCAATTTCGCAGTTGGCGTGTACAAGAGGGGCGGAGGAAGGGTGAGGGGGACTGGCCGTCAATTTTTTTTTCACTTCTAGACTTTACCAGTGCATTTCGCTTTTTTGGGGAAAGGGTGGGGTTTACCCCGAATGCCCCCAACCCCGTTGTTGCACCAATTTAACAGTACAAATACTACAATTTTTGGCTTAAAAAAAGCCGTTTTGATGTGCCAAAACGTAAAGTCAACGTGAAACGAATCGATTTCTCTCTCTCTCTCTCTCTCTCTCTCTCTCTCTCTCTCTCTCTCTCTCTCTCTCTCTCTCTCTCTCTCTCTCTCTTTTTAAATAAAGCATACTCAAGATTAAGGACAGTGAGATAGTGAAACTCAGTTAAAGCGATATTTTTTTTGATAAAGGGAGGGGGAGGTTTGCACGTCATTGTCTCCCACTAGCTACACTAATGGAGCAATATATTTTTGAAGGATTGCGTCCTGCAATGAATTAAATAAGCCCATTT
>OX457026.1:3262410-3333779 GCA_949752745.1 Protula sp. h YS-2021 | reverse complement strand
GGCCGTAACTTCTGTCTCATGGCTTTCGATCGCTGCAACGGGGATATTGTATGAAAATTCTGTGCAAGCGAAATGAACACATGTTTTAAAATTAATTTGAACTCTGTGATTTCTTCCAATGCCAATGTTTCATTCTAATGTAACAGCCGAGTCATAAACTATGACGTCCTTATTTAATCCTTGAACAATTTAAAGCTTAGCCGCACAGGACATGCATGTTCAAAATTCTGACAACAGTCCGTTTCGCTCCAGTCTTACAAGTTCCGGTTCAGGAAAATAACGAAACTGCCCTTCGGATCACACCCACAGACACACAAAAAAAAAGATGTCGAATGAAACGAGAAATACGCGTCAAGCAAAATATATGTTGTATATTCGTCCATCTGTTATTACCTGAAATCGACGCAGGGATATTTTCCGCTGCTTTCTTAATCTGGCTACAGGCTTGGTTAACATCCGAACTGTCATCACTATCTTTAACCGGTCCCCCAACAATTTCACCCACAAAATGGGTCAAGTGGCTCTGATCCCTGCGGCATAACCTCTTTGCGGCTTCTGCCCAGGCCTTGATATATCCCTTCCCGGGGTTTTTACACACCTCTTCTGCAGAAAAAAATGACGGAATACTTAATCATTCCACATTTCATTCCATACAAGTTTAGACGCACATAAATCATTCCCAAAAACCATGCGAAAACACACTGTGCGTAAAGGAAAACGATACTTTTTTATCATTCCAAGGCGTGAGCACAAAAATGACACGGACACAATGGTAATTTAAGTTTGTGTTCCACGCAAGTTACAGAGAGAACAGATACCGAAGAGAAAATTTAAAAATAGGTGTTATACGAATAAGTACAATCTCGCATATACAGTCCGTTTAGCAATGAGAACGTGCAACTGGCAATACAGGGATTCGGCACTTCATCTAAAATACTGAAAAATACAAGTCCTTTTGGGTCTGATGCTTCCAGTTAGATAATCGAACCTGCAAACTAATGAAGCATTAGCATGCAAAACTCAACGGAAACGGGGATTTGCAAACCATAAAACGACAAAACAGACATTTAACCCAATCACCGGGAAGGAAAAAAATCGAACAAGTATAATCTCGCATATACAGTTCGTTTAGCAATGAGAACGTGCAACTGGCAATACAGGGATTCAGCATTTCATCTAAGATACTGAAAAATACAAGTCCTCTTGAGTCTGATGCTTCCGGCTAGATAATCGAACCTGCAAACTTATGAAGCACTATCATGCAAAACGGAGATTTGCAAACCGACATTTAACCCAATCACAGGGAAGGAAAAAATCTGTCATTTCTTAATAACATATTACCAATTCCCACAGCCATAGGAAACGGTTTGAGCTTCCTGGGATCGGAAACTTTCTCCGGACTAAAAATGAAAGAATGTTTTGAAATCATGGATCACTCTCAGCTGCTGTAAGGACGTCACTTCTGTCCTTGTCAAGTTTTTTTTTCAGTTATTACAGGAGCAAAAAAAAAAATGTTACGATACACTGGTCTTTCAACTCTACAAAAGTATAATTTCTGCGAATAGGACGTCATCATTCCACAAGAACACGCAAAAACAAAAGGGAATCTAAATCAAACTGGTTGTACAGGACGTCCACGACCTGGAAAGGAAAGCAATAGAAAAAAAGTTTAAGAACTTACGCAAAGTCAAAACCGCAAAACGAGACTTCTATACTTCCGTCAGGGTCCCGGCCTTCCACATGTGCAGGCCACCACTTCCTTCTATAGATGTGAAGCACAACGTCACCTGTTCTGTAGCGCTGCAGATCAACGAACTGTTCTTGGACCTTGGTCTTTTTAATCCACCCTTTTTTCCGCGGCATCTGTGAAAGCAATAAGAGAATGATCATTAGCTGAATATATTGGGAATTTGAAATAACGACAACACAATCCATAAATCTTAGCGAAACTAACCGACAAGTGACCGGATACATTTGGTGTAGCATTGTGATTTTCTTTTTCTTTCTTTTTTTTTTTTACTGCTATGGCCATATCGGGGCCCCCTGCCACATTATTCTGATATGGGGCATTCAAAATCTCTCTAACCGTGGAGTCCCTCACGGAGTAGCAAGAAGGAATCTCAATCTTAGGTATGACCCGACAGCATGAGCTATAACTGCGCGAAATTGACCTATTTTTTTTTACATTCTAAGAGATCATCCATGCCGTTTTTTCTTCTATCATTACATCCTAATCCCACCTGAATTCAGCCGAAACGCAAAAGTTTTTCCGAAAAAGTCTAAGTGCGTATTGGCTTATTCTTTTAAGCGTTCAAGGTGGAGGGGGAGACAAAGCATCCGGACTGCGTTCAGGGTAGGGGGTTTAAAATTGGCAAAAGTCTGTGTACGTATTAACAGGGCTGGAAATTGACGGGGATCAGAGACCCTCCTTTTTGGCTACCCAGAGTCCGACTCAGCCGCAAAAAATCAGGTCTTCTTGCGCCCTATGTTATCTTAACACGGTTCGGATCCTCCCTAAATAGCTTTGGACCCTTTTTCAAAGTCCTAGGTCCCAAGAACCCGGACCAAAAGAAGCTAGTTTCCAGCAGTGGCCACTTACAAAAAATTGTAAACCAAGAAATCCAAGAAAAGACAACATCGACAGCATTTTCAAGCGAAACTGAGCAACAATTTTCTGAGCGAACATTTCTAGACACATAAATCCGTAAAATAAAAAGATATGTTAGCTCAGAATGTGCCGTCCTCACAATCAAGCCTGTATTTTTACAGCAGTATCTTACACAAAAAAGTGCCACAAAACACACCAAACACGCTAAAACAACATTTTCTCGTGATTCACAAAATCACCGCGCTTTTAACATTTGTGTATTTACCTTTCAGGTGTATCCTTATTAACTTTGTATCCACTTTTAATTTTTCAAAAATTATCCACATGTAACCTGGAAGCTTTCTGCATTGAAAGTGACGCCACCAAGAACAAAGCCGCGCGCATACACCTCGTGACAGGTTAATTTGCATACTGAGTAAAAAAAAAACATTCAACTTCATGTACACAGTGTAGTGTTTCGCAGATAATTTCATTCCAAACCTTACAATATTTTTTATAAACTAACACAAACTAAAAAATATCACCAAACAAGCATTTTAATGGCAGAAAAACCTTGACAAAATAACTGATTATTTCGCGCGCAAACAGTAACAAGGCAAGTCAATCATAAAAGTAGTGCACACACAATTAAAACAGCGCTCAATAATATACAGTCAGCCTGTCATGAGCGTGGGAACCTCGAGCTTTTAGCCCGTTCAAAGATCAAAGCAAATCTACTGCGAAATAGAGCTTCTGATACGTGTTTGAATTGGCAATTCCGAAGGAGGACGGGGGCCTGGATGGAGAGGGGGGGGGGATCTGAGAAGCATATATGGAAGATAAATATGACATTTTTCGCGTGTAAATAGTAAAAAGGCAAGCCAATCTTAAAAGTAGTGCTCAAACAAATAAAACAGCGCACAATAATACACAATCAGCCTTTCACATGTGCGTGCGAATCTCTCGCTTTAGCCCGCTGACAGATGCAAGCAAATCAACTACGAATAGTCGTTTCGGTGTGTTTATCAACTGTCAATTTCGCAGTTGGCGTGTACAAGAGAGGCGGAGGAAGGGTGAGGGGGATCTGGCCGTCAAAATTTTTTTTCACTTCTAGACTTTACCAGTGCATTTCGCTTTTTTGGGGAAAGGGTGGGGTTTTCCCCAAATGCAACCAACCCCGTTGTTGCACCAATTTAACAGTACAAATACTACAATTGTTGGCTAAAAAAAAAAAGCCGTTTTGATCTGCCAAAACGTAAAGTCAACGTGAAACGAATCGATTTCTCTCTCTCTCTCTCTCTCTCTCTCTCTCTTTTTTTTTTTTTTTTTCAAATAAAGCAACTCAAGATTAAGGACAGTGAGATAGTGAAACTCAGTTAAAGCGATATTTTTTTGGATAAAGGGACGGGGAGGTTTGCACGTCATTGTCTCCCACTAGCTACACTAATTGAGCATTAGCTACACTAATGGAGGGAGGAGTGGGGGAGTCGCGCACCCTCTCTATTTGCGTTAATACAAAAATGCACTTTTGAAGTATTAGTTTCAGTCCAAGTGAAATAAGTCGAATTTGAAAAAAAAAAAGACAGCACAAGATTAAGGTCACCAAGCAGTGAGAAACGAAACTCAGTTTAAGTGATATTGACGGAAAGACTGAGTGTATATTAGACTTCTACGCACATTACACACGCTTGTACACCCCAGAAAAATATCAAATGGCATCACTCAAGAACCTGCCTCTACACGGCGTAACCAAGCGAATTTGGGAGAATTTAGTGGCCACAGCACACTCAAGTTTAAGGGCATCAAATAATGAGAAACAAGTAATATTTGTGAAACACAAGCAGGCCCCAACCGTCTCCCAAATTCATAGGGGTATTAAGCGATGACGGACGGACGGACAGCCCAAACCTATAGGCCCCAATCCGAAGGGTTGGGACATAATGAAAGCCAATTTCAGCGATATCCACAGAAAGAGTGGGTGTAAATAAGACATATGCGGACATAAAACACGCTTGCACACGCCAAGAAAAAAAAGTTTAAAATGAATGGTACTGAGAGTTTACAGTTACTGCATCTCACACGCGACACGCATACATGTCGCTTGCTAAACTAACATGAACAGATATGAAACTCAGATAATGCAATATTTTTTTTTCCGAAAAAAACGGACGGGGGGGGGGGATTTGCCCGTCATTGTATTCTCCTAGCTACACCAATGGAGCAAAACATTTTTGAAGGATTGCGTCCTGCAGTCAATAAAGCAGGCCGTTTTTAGTACGTTTATCAACTACCAATTTCGCAGTTGGCGTGTGCAAGAGAGCAGGGAGGAGGGGGGAGGAGGATCTGGCGAGAAAAATGTCTAGGTTTAACGGTGTTAATATATATTTTTTTCACTTCTAGACTTTACCAGTGCATTTCGCTTTTTGGGGAAAGGGTGGAGGGGTTTACCCCGAATGCACCCCCCTCCCACCCAGTTGTTGCGCCAATTTAACAGTACAAATACTACAATTTTTGTCTCGAAAAAACAAGCCGTTTTGGTGTGTCAAAACGTAAAGTCAATGTGAAACGAATCGATTTCTCTCTCTCTCTCTCTGCTTTTTTTTAATAAAGCACACTCGAGATTAAGGACAGTGAGATAGTTAAACTAAGTTAAAGCGATATTAACAGATAGACTGGGGTGAATTTGACTTGAAACACATAAAACACGTTTGCAACCCCCCCCCCCCCCCCCACAGAAAGATACAAATGGCACAGAGTAATAACTGCATCTACTGGGCGAATCAAGTCGAAATTTGAGAAAATGTTGCGAATACAGCACACTCAAGTTAAGGCCAACAAGTAGTGAGATATGAAACTCAGTTAATGCGATATTTTTTGATAAAGGGAGGGGGAGGGGTTGCACGTCATTGTCTCCCACTAGCTACACTAATGGAGCAATATATTTTTGAAGGACTGCGTCCTGCAATGAGAAAAATAAACCGATTTCAATGCGTTTATCAGCTACCAATTTCGCAGTGGTTGTGTATTAGAGGGGAGGGGAGGGGTTCTCGCCTACAAAAATCTTAAGTTTAACGGTTTTAACATTTTTTCCAACTAACAGGCTGTACCATTGCATTTTGCTTTTGTTACAGGAGGGATGGGAGTGGGGGCGGTGCACCCCTCTACTTGCGCTAAAGCGACAATGCACTTTTGAAGTATTATATTCAGTCAAAGTGAAATAAGAAGAATTTGAAAAAGAAGACAGCACAGTTAAGATTACGGTCACCAAGCAGTGAGAAACAAAACTCAGTTCTTCAAGTGATATTGACGGAAAGACTGAGTGTATATTAGACTTGTACGCACATGACACACGCTTGTACACCCCAAAAATATAAATGGCATCACACAAGAATCTGCCTCTACACAGCGAAAGCAGGCGAACTTGGAAGAATTTGGAGAACACAGCACTCAAGTTTAATGGCATCAAGTAATGAGACATTAAGTCAATTTCAGCGCTGGCCACAGAAAGATTGAGTGTAAATAAGACATGTACGGACACGAAACACGCCTGTTCGCACAACAAAAAGTTATAAATTGCACTGAGAGTTTACAGTGACTGCAATTCACACACAACACGCGTACATGAGGCTTGCGAAACAGACCGGCTTACATAAAGAAACCGAAAATAATATGTCAAACAAATGACTTGGTTAAAAAAAAAACAAGAATCTACGAAGAATAACAAACTCTAACGATTGCTTAATAAAATATGTGACACTTTGCTTCAGTTAAACAAAAATATGTACTTAAAAAAATGAAGTGGAAACTTTCTGGTATTATCGTCCACTACCAAAAGGGGTGTTGCCTTGCTTACCCTCAACTTTAACTTTGATTTTTGAGATTTATAGGCTACAAACAAAACAATAAATAACTTTAAAACGTATTTGCGATATTATTCTTCCTGTTTTAAATACAATTATACGGATATGCCACCCCAGAATCTACTAAAATGTAGGCCAAAAAGTAGACAACCACCTGGGGCCGGGTCCATTCCAACACGTGGTCGCGCTCCCCTGACACATGTGCTAGCACCTGATTGGTTGAAATGTGATATAAAAATAGATTTCACACAGATCGAAAGATGTGTACGTCTTCTGATTGGCTCTCGTTCCACGTGCTTTTCTCACACAGAGTTCATGGTAGGTAGCCACCTATATGTTGGTGTGAGAACTATTTTACACAGAAATTTTGAAGGTCTCTGTAAATTTCTGCGAAATAGGCATGTGGTCTCAGGTGAAAGAGCACGTCCTGTTTCGCAAAATGAGCCCCTTACACAGATTTGCGAAACGGACGACCCGACCAAAATGCGAAACGGACCGAAATTCGGTCCGTTTCACTTTAACATTGCAACGTGATACACACCAATTCGTCTTGTTTCCCGACGAAGCCGCATCCACACACACACACACACACACACACAGACGAAAAATGTTAAACTCACCCAACTTACCACAAAGAGTTACGGTGTAGGATATGACATATCTTGCCCCCCCCCACCCCCACCCCCCTCGAAAAAAAACACAGCTTCCATTACCCCATCATGATGTGTTGGGTACAGCGCATCCGTTGAAGTTACACCTTCTGATTTTGGGGTGCCGATATCCATCCTGGATCCGTCCGCCAGGAGCTGAGACGACTCAGAGGCTGTCCTTGCTAAAACAAAAGAAAACAGGTATGAACGAAAGATTTATTTTCAACGGCAGAATAAATGAAAAAAAAAACTGTCGCTATATAGCCTACGTTTTGTCATTATCCATTAAATAGCGCCGTGGGGGCGGGGGTGGGGGGGGGACGGGGGAGTTGGGGCACCAACCACCAATTTGATTTCCATGCGTGTCATATGTCTTTTTGCAACGACCCCTAAACGAGGAGTGCTAAGTGATATGAAAGATGATGTTTTAGTGGTAGGATTTCGTCGTGATCAAAAGCAACGTCTAAACAACGACTATGTAACGTTGTGTTGAAGTCAATCGATTAGATGTTGATGTGCATGTGACCACGGAGTGTCACAATCAACCTGGTACCAGGCTGGAAGCTGCCAGACCGACGTCGCAAGCTCATGCAAATGGATGCTAGATGGACGCCGGAATGCCAACAAATGGGTCCGCTCATTATTTCTAAATCGAGTGAGGAGGATAGGGTGGGTGGGGGGAGGGGGGGAGGGGGAGAATGAGGGAGTTGCAACTCAGCAGCCCACACCCATCATCCATCCTGTAAAAAGAGCAGAGGAGGGGGGGGGGGTTGCAAACTGTGACGTACCTGCCATGACGAGGCACAAAATACAAGTACTCTTTGTGTATTCTCAGTAATTAATCAATCCATCCAGGCTTCTAACATAACGAGTTGTACTTGATAAGTATATTGGCTTTCACATGAGCTATTCCAGCCATTCGCCCCGTGCAAGTATTAAAACATATTTGTTTGTACTTTATTTTCAAATATCTGTATACTCGTTCTTCGATAATCTTAAGCAGTACATTTACATAACACCTTGTGCAGTACATGCATGAGTACATGTTGACCTACACATGACAAAAAGCATAATAAAGTGTGTTGTTTTTTCTGCAGTTCCGGTGCGAAGTAGCATTGTGCGTGTAACAGACACCTTGCGTGGAAAGGACGGGGGGCGGGGGAGGGAGGGGGAGGGGGAGCAGGAGGGATGGGCACTTGGTAGCATATGTGTGTACACATGTCCCGTTAAAAGAAACGTGAAGAAAGAGGAGGGGGGGGGCACTTTCTTTAAAAGAGATGAGGGGGTTGGTGGGGGGGGGGTGGCATTTTCGTTACCATTTTCCTTCCGAAAATTGTTATCCAGTACTTCAAATTTTTAACAAAAAAAAAAAAAAAAAAAAGAGGGGGTGGGGGGGGGGGAAGGGGTAAGGGATTTTTTCCGAACCGCACTTAACGTGTCCAACAAAAAAAGAGAACCCAAAAATTGCACGCACACACAAATACCCATTTCTCAATGTCATGTGCCTCCTGTCTATGAATGTATGTTGTGAAAAGGGGAGGGAATATTTTAACGTTTGCTGTTTACAATGACATTTTTTCAAACAACCCCCCAATTGAAAAATACAACCTTTTTCAACCAAACGCGTTTACATGTTCTACGTTCAGTCCTAAAACGAAGAGTTTCACATTTATTGAGGCGGGGTCACCGTCTGCTCGGGACCTCAGCACCACCAGTGGTAATGAGGTCCCGAAGTGGCACTGAGGACCCGGTGGCACTGAGGACTCAAAATATTTTTTACTTTAAAATCCTAGATTAAGTTGTTTTAAGCTGAAAGAAACGTTCAAAACCAAAAATCAGTGTTACTTTCCGAAAAAAGTGAAGATGTGGTACTGAGGGCCCGGTGGTGGCACTGAGGACCCAAACTTTTTTTTTGCTTCAAAATGCTAGATTAAGTTGTTTTAAGCTGAAAGAAACGTTCAAAACCAAAAATCAATGCTTACTTTCAGAAAAAAATAAAGTGGTGGTACTGAGGACCCGGTGGTGGCACTGAGGACCCAAACTTTTTTTTTGCTTCAAAATGCTAGATTAAGTTGTTTTAAGCTGAAAGAAACGTTCAAAACCAAAAATCAATGCTTACTTTCAGAAAAAAATAAAGTGGTGGTACTGAGGACCCGGTGGTAGCACTGAGGCCCGTTGGTGGCACCGAGGACCCAAACTTTTTTTTTGCTTCAAAATGCTAGATTAAGTTGTTTTAAGCTGAAAGAAACGTTCAAAACCAAAAATCAATGCTTACTTTCAGAAAAAAATAAAGTGGTGGTACTGAGGACCCGGTGGTGGCACTGAGGCCCGTTGGTGGAGGACCCAAACTTTTTTTTTGCTTCAAAATGCTAGATTAAGTTGTTTTAAGCTGAAAGAAACGTTCAAAACCAAAAATCAATGCTTACTTTCAGAAAAAAGTAAAGTGGTGGTGCTGAGGACCCGGTGGTGGCACTGAGACCCGGTGGTGGCACTGAGGACCCAAACTTTTTTTCGCTTCAAAATGTTAGATTAGGTGGTTTTAAGCTGAAAGAAACGTAAAATACGTAATCTAAAATTTAAAATAATCGGGTCCTCAGTATCACCACCTGGTCCTCAGGGCCACCACCGGGGCCTCAGGACCACCACCGGGTACTCACTACCACCATCGAGTCCTCACTACCACCACCGGGTCCTCACTACCACCACAGGGTCCTCATTACCACTACCGAATCCTCAGTACCACCAACCGAGCCTCAGGGCCACCAACAGGTCATCGATGCCACCACTTAGATTTTTTCGAAAAGTATGATTTTTGTTATTGTTATAATGGTTTATTTTCACTCTCAAACATGACAAATCTAACATGTAAAATGAAAATAAAGTAAGAATGTCCAGGGACGTTGTGAAATATAGTAAATCACGTATCAGTAAACTTGTATGGTCGCCAGAAAGTGGTTATATTGCAAAACACGGCTGCAGAAAAATCTTACAAATTTATGAAGGAATCCGCTCAAAATTGTAGGAGAAGAAGCATTTTACAAAATTGCTACTAAATATTTATAAATACCCCCTTTAGCCAATTTTTGGCTGATGGCCAAAAATAACTTTCCAAAAGCATACCGCCCAGTGAACAACTTTGCAAAATTTGAAGACAATTCGATCCAAACTGTGAGAAAAAAACCTTTTTAAATATGCTTCCAAACAATTTAAAAATGCCCCTATTTGGCCAATTGTTGTCAGTCCCGATCGCGGGAGTAGAAGCATTCTCAAAATTGGCACCCCAAAAATTTACAATGCCCCCCCCCCCAATTTACCAAATTTTCTTTATGATCGGTTTTTCAAGAGACAAAAGCCTGGTGAACATTTATTTAAAATTGGAAGTTCATCTGGTCGAAATTGTGGAAGAAGAATTTTGAAAATTGGCTACAAATAAATTAAAGAATGACCCCCATTTGGTCAATTTTTGGTCGATCGCCAAAACAAGTAAATTTTCAACAGACAAGCATCAAGAGAACAATCGTACAAAATTGGAAAGAAATCCAATCAAAATTGCGGGAGAAGAAGCATTTTGAAAATTCGAGGCCAAAAATTAAAAAAGAAAAATGCCCCCACTTAGCCAATATTAGGCGGATCTCCAAATGAAGTAATTTTTCAAGAGAGGCCTACCTAAAAATATTCTTACAAATTTCAAGAAAATCTGACCAGTACTGTAGGAGAAGAAGCATTTTGAAAACTAGACCGAATATATATATATGCCAAAAAGAGAAATTTCGCATATTTTGTGAATAGACATGTGTATTTGTATATATTTTATGGAAAAAACTGTAAGATATTGAGATAAACATATTGGGTGATGGTGGGGGGGCGGGGCAGTGGGAATACAAGAAGATAAAAGATCCCATGCCCTCCCTGACGGCGTCGCCTAACGGGGTGGCAGGGAGGAAGGCGGAAGAAGCAGTGATTTTAAGATACAATTAAAGATGGGGGCGGCCGGGACCGGGTCGGGAACGGGGACGGAGTTCATATGAAACATTTTTCGGGACCTCAGTGCCACCGGGTCCTCAGTGCCACTTCGGGACCTCAGTGCCACTAGTGGTACTGAGGTCCCGAGCAGACGACAACCCTTACTGCATTTATTTGTACGTTGGATCAACGTTGAATACACATCGCATCCGATATCCGATCAACGTCGGGTTTTAGTTGTCGAAACAACGTCTACCTTTCGGCGTTAGATAGACGTCGATTATCCAACATCACAAAATGGAACTAATTATTTTTGGCAGACGATACTTCCCTGGGTCAAAGCATCATGTCGAAATTAGAACGATAAAGAAAACTGCAGTTTTTACTCAGATTAGAAATGCCATGCACGAAATGTTTGTCACATCCAACGGCACTCTTGAACCACCAAAACACTCGTTATACTCTTGATGTACTTGCTGGTATTAACAGGGGCTGAAATTCACAGACAATTCAAAACGCCACGGCCAGCTGCTACGTGTATTCGCAAAAGTTAATTCCAGAGTTATCTGTAATATAAGAATCAAAATCCATTAGGTACAGCTGGTATCCGGTGAGTTGCCATGCGGTGAGTTGCCATGCGGTGAGTTGCCACGCGGTGATTTGCAACGCGGTGAGTTACCACGCGGTGTTGTTAAATGTTGTTAAACATCGTATTATAATGATATCACTTGTTGGATATAACAATGATTTTACTTCGCAAAAGCTTTGAATTCGCTTATCTCCACTTTTAATGGGTTCCCTTCCAGTAATATTTACCACGCAATATAAAAAAGAACTTTTTGAGGTACTGTTCAAGATACTCTAACCCTTCCATCCATCCTTCGACCAATCAGAATGCCCGAGACGTCGTCTGCTAGTCTCGTAGAAACGACATTCCCTTTTTGCGTGGCGTCTGTACAACACGCCATTCTGTGTGCTGCCGGTTTTTTGCAGCAAGGGAACTGGTTTAAGGTGCGAATTGCTTCATTTTTTACTTAATTCACTGCCTAATGGATTACTTTATCTATTATTGTGCGTGGGGATAAATTTATGGAGCCGAAGTGTGTTAATTCGACATTTTGTTCTTCGGTCTGGTTAGGTTGAGTTTGCACGATCACGGAGACACTTTCCTAGTCCCGAGAAGTGCGCCTCTTTCTCCACTTTCTTTCAGATCGAGGAACTTACCAGTTCCACCTCAGTTCGTCTAGGAGTAGGATCTTTTCAGGCTGCTGTACCTGATCAGACTCCAAGCTTTACCAGCCAGCTGTGTCATCGCGGAAATGGCCAGTTTTGCTTAAGCTTTACTCCATGGGTCTCTTCTCAGTCTTCGTAGAGCAGGTTCTGCAAGTCTGACAGCGATTTCCGACGAAAAGAGACATTTTCTGTGACGTCTGAGGGTCTTTTTCTTTGCCAGGACCGTTTTCCCATTGTGGTCATACGGTCACGGGTGCGAGAAGACCATTCTGGTCCGACGGGATTTACTGCCCGTTACGCTCCTATGGTCTCAGGTCCATCTGAGGCAAGAGAGATCCATACCCGACACGGGAAGTTCCATTACGGTCCAGCCCGTTACGGCCCTGGAACGCTACCGTTCCAGGAAGCATCTCTTTTCGTCATTTCCTTAGACCCAGCGAGTTATTGCGGTGTTTAAGCGATTGTAAACACAGCTTGGAGGGTTAAAGCTTGCAGTTGAAGCAAAGCATTGAGAAATGTAGTATTGTAGGTATTTTTATACTACATATTCTCACCGTTTTTTCTCTGCTTGCATTTCAGATATGACAGAGGCCAGTCTACACTCTCCACCATTGCTGCCTCAGTGTATTCATCCTCCAACGTCGTGTAACCCCCACTCCATCTGCGATCGCTGCAGACGGAACAGCGGAATAACTCTGTGTGAGCCAGACAGCCCGTGCGGCGAGTGCCTACATCTCACTCCAGAGGACTGGAAGGTCCTATTACGGAATAGGACCAAGAACGAGCACAGGAGGGATAAGCGCAAATTCCTTTCTTCGGCCTCGTTTGTTACTCGTGAATTCATTCAGGATACCATGAAAAAGGCTAGCTACGTTATTCTGGGCCAGGTCTCCACCCCCCGTACACGTAGACACTGGTGCAGAGTCGGAGTCCACTACGCCAGCTAAAAAGCACAAGAAATCCAGGAGTAAAGGACGTGCGTTTTCTGAGACTGTAGCAGAATTGGATATCCCGGAAGGGCAAGAACGGGATCTTCTCCGTGAGGCATGGGCATCATCTCCCAGAGTGAAACCCATTGGCAGCCCGGAGGAGGCGTTCAAGTCTCCGTCTGTGGAACAAGTGACTGTGACACATAAGGATACGGGAACAGTTCTTTCGGCGGTTGCAGGCCAGTTAGGCATTCCCCCACGAGAGGATTTATCCCCCCTCCTCAGCTACAGCGTCTCCCGAGTGAATTTTCAGCGTTCTTATCTATGCAGTCGCAACTGCAAAAGCAACTTTTGGATTTACAAAATCAAGTACAGAAGCAGAAGAGTCTGCTTAGTCAAAAACAGAAGCCTATACCATCAGCTACGGTTTCTCGTCCTCCTCTGGAGGTTCAGTCAGTGGCAGCGATGTCGGGCTCGCCTTTACCTCACCTCCCACTGGACTCTAACGTGGATATTCCCGAAACGGTCACCATCAGTGAGGAGGATTCCGTGGGCGTGCCCCACTCGGGCCAAGTCTCTGCATTGCTGGAAGATGACGAGGAAATCGGGCCGATGGAAACTTCTCCCCTAGCCGCAGTCCCAAGCAACAGGGAGAAAGAAATTTACACCCCATCAGGGGAACCCCACATGTCACAATTACCACAATCCCAACTCCCAGAAGCAGCATCTGATGAACAGGAGTCGGAGGTGGAAGACGGGGAAGAAGAATCCGAGGGTACGCCAGGACATTCCCGTTTTCATTTACCGTTACGGGCAATGGAGCAGGTGCGTTCTCCCGGCCAAGGGCAACGACTTTGGAGAGACCCAGCGTCAGCGGGCAGACGTCCCATCCGAACTCCCTCTCCACCAGACCTTGCCCCATCGGTCGAGGATGCGACCCCCTCGAGTTCTGCTTCCACGATCGCACCAGAAGACGTACCGTTCAGAGATGCCATTCAAGAGATAGCCCGCTTACCAGAGGTCTCCTGTGGCTCCCCAAATTTAGATAAGGAGGGACCGCCCATTCGTGTGACATCTCAGGCCGCTCCACCACAACAGGACTCCTTCATCGCACTAGCCACCAGCGAGGGCATTGCTCATGCTGTCACGGTCCGCGCGAAAGAATTCAAGAAGATGGATGCCGGTGAGGGTCGCACACTGTCGCGTTTCCACTTATCTAAACATTGCTTAGTACGACCAGGTCCATATCGGTCAGTGGATGAGAAAATACCCCTAGAGGCACTGGAACAGCCCGTGAAGCGTACAGTCTGGATGCCTACAGTGCGTAGTGACTCGGACATTCCATTAGTGGAGAAAGACGCCAAGACCATCGAGGCGTCCTCTCGTCACATCCTGAACATTATGTCATTTCAAGATCACACACTTAAAGCACTGAAGTCCCGTTGGGAAGAACTTCGCCTTAGTGATCCTGTGTCTTCTAAACTGATAGAATGCCTGGCCTTAGCTACCCGAGACGTGGTCAAACTCTCCACCTTTTTGATGACGTCAATGGTCTACCTACGTCGAGACGCCTTTCTCCAGCACTGCTGGTCTAGTGTCAAAGGTTTACGGGATCTGCGCCACGCCCCTATCCTGGAGGAACGAGAGCTATATCCTCCCCCCGAGATAGAGAGGGTGAACCAGAAAAGTCGTTCGCTTTCGCAGGATTACGCCCTGATGTCCAGGATGTCTCGCTCCTCCTTCAAGCGCCCACTGAAGAGGAAGCGACCACAGCAGTCCTCGCCGGCACAGACCAAGTCGAGTGCGCAGCCACAACAGCCCCCTGTCAAGAGACCGAAACCCAGCTCCGGTAGCTAGACAGAGGGTCCGTATCCACAGTCGTTCATGTAGCAACCAATCAGAGTACCGTCACGAGATTCCCTCGTCTCCGGGCGATACTTTAACAAACTTAAAAGACTTGGAAAGTTTACTCTCCTTAAATGCCTCCTTGCCCGTAGGAGGGAGACTAGGAAAGTTTTGGCAGCAATGGGCAGAAATGGGGGCGTCTCGAAGGGTAGTACGTTGGTTAAAGAGAGGTTACTCCCTACCTTTCAAACGAGACCAAAACAGGCTCAGGTGCCCTATTCCCCTAACCGCCCATGCGCCAAAGCAACTGGTCACCTCTTACCCCAAGGGGTCAGAAAAGGACTTAGCTCTTCAGGAAATGCTATTGAGCTTGTCACAAAAACAGGCGATAGAAGAAATGCCAGAAAATCAAATGGGCTTTTTCAGCAGAGTTTTTCTGGTCCCCAAGAAATCCGGAGGGTGGAGGCTAGTAATCGACCTCTCCCGCATAAACGGTTTTCTCCGAGTGGTCACCTTTCAGATGGATACGGCCCAGGTGATAAAAGGGTCATTACGGGAAGGGATGTGGGGTACCTCCATAGATCTCTCCGATGCTTACCTCCATATCCCTATTCACCGCTCGGCAAGAAAATTCCTAGCCTTTCAAGTAGGTAAAAGACGTTTTTGGTTTCTGGCACTTCCCATCGGTCTGGCTACGGCCCCGTACGTTTTCTCCAAGGTTATGAAGGTACTGAAAACATGGGCACGTCTGGAAGGGATGTTAGTCTTTCAGTATCTAGACGATTGGTTTCTGGCGAATCAAGACAGACAGGTAACCGAGAACCATACAATGTCTTTAGTTCACAAGGCACTAGAGGTAGGTCTAGTAGTAAACCTAACCAAGTCCGAACTAACCCCCAAACAGTCCATTACCTTTCTAGGGGAGTTCTGGGATCTGGCAATAGCAAGGGCGTTCCCTACGCCAGAACGCCGCCAG
Source organism: Protula sp. h YS-2021 (assembly GCA_949752745.1). Lineage (NCBI taxonomy): Eukaryota > Metazoa > Annelida > Polychaeta > Sabellida > Serpulidae > Protula > Protula sp. h YS-2021. The sequence goes on along the minus strand of OX457026.1, from coordinate 3,317,736 downwards.
AGAATTGCGGGAGCCATAACAGGTATCTCTCCTGGGAAAAAAGGTGAGATTACAGGCCATGGAATCCCTTCTTGGCCTGTTAGTTGCAACAGAGAAGACAGTCCCTCTGGGCCGTCCTTCAAAGACAGTCCTTCAAAGCCAGGTAAGATGGGCAATGCATCAGGGTCGTTCAGCCGCTGCAAAGATGCAAGTTTCACAGGTAACCCTTCAAGCCCTACAGTGGTGGTGCGATGTTCTAATTATGTCCGAAGGAATGCCATTTCAGCCCCCTACCCCAGAGGTAGAGATTCAGACCGATGCATCCCATTCGGGGTGGGGAATTCATTGGAACGGACAGGTATGGAAGGGCAAATGGCCACCCTCGCTCCAGTCCTACCACATAAACTGGCTAGGACTTCGGGTAGTCTGGATTGCCCTAACCAAACTGACCAACCAACTCAGAAACAAGGCAGTCCTTTTTCGGTTAGACAATTCCACAGCCATAGCTTAGCTCAACAAGCAGGGGGGTACCAAATCACGGTCCCTGTCCAAACTCGCATTTCAAATTCTTACAAGGGCCAGGGAGGAACAGGTGACCGTCTCCGCCCGTCACCTGGCCGGGAAACTAAATGTCTTAGCGGACTTAGCTTCCAGACAGGGTCAAGTTATCAACACCGAATGGTGCCTATCCCCTCGGTCGTTTCAGTGGGTAACACACCAATCTCCATGGGGTGCCCCGACTCTGGATCTGTTTGCAAACGCTATGACCACCCAACTTCCCCGGTACGTGTCCCCTTGCCCGGACCCAGCAGCCTGGGCAGTTGACGCCCTCAATTGTCAGTGGCCACGGGACGAAGTACTGTATGCCTTTCCCCCGCAAGCAATCTTAGGGCAAGTCCTGCAGAGAGTAATCGAGTTGAAACCACCGTTTCTATTACTCATTGCCCCGTGGGCACCGGAAGCCCCATGGTTCGCCCTCCTACTCCATAGCAAGGTAGTGATGTCGATACAGATCCCATGCCACAACGAATTGCTATCACAACCCCATTGGCAACACTTCCACCCCTCCCCTCGCTTACTGAACCTCCACCTTTGGTGTCTGACCAGTCCTTTTTGAAGAACAAGGGCTTTTCTAAACAGGTGAGGGAGAAAATAGTAAACAGTCACAAGGGCTCTATGGCCAAGGTTTACAGGTCTCAGTGGAATAAATTTGCCGCTTGGTGTAGCACTTCTAAGCTAGACCCGTTTCAGGCTAGCCCAGCAGTGGTAGCGGACTTCCTCGATCACCTTTTCACAGAAGTGAAATTAAAGGTAGGTTCCATCGAGGGCTATAGGGCCGCTATAGGGTCAAGACTCAAAGCATCCACAGGCTACGACCCGGGCGAAGATACATCCCTCTCACAGCTAGTAAGACATTTTAAAGTAAATTCCCCACCCTGCCCATCCAACATAGCGCAGTGGGATTTATCTTTAGTCTTGCGGTATCTTCAGCGCCCAGACATTTTTAGTAAAGACGTGATTTCAGCAAAGAACGCAACATTAAGATTCACGTTTTTATTGGCTTTAGCTTCGGGCAAAAGAAGAAGCGAAATTCATGCCCTGGACAGAAAGGTAAATAAAGATAAGGGTACATGGGAGAAGGTCACCCTAGTCCCCAGAGCAGGATTCATGGGAAAAACCCACATTATGACCCAAGGGATGGGAACATTCGATCACATTACCCTCCCATCCCTACCAAATGACCCCGACTCCGACGGTCTGGTCTCTTTGTGTCCCGTCAAGGCGCTGCGGCAGTATTTAGAAATGTCGGAGGCCCACAGAACAAAAAATCAGAAGGCACTCATCATTTCTTTTATGCCGAAATTTAACAAAGATCTTTCGAAGCAATCGATCTCAAATTATATTAAAAAAATCATTTTGGCAGCCTATGACGATGCACAAATCGACCCGAACCCGTTAGGGGAACCGAGCATCAAAGCCCATCAGGTAAGGCAAGTAGTTAATTCCCTCAGGGCTGTACGTAACGTGTCCCTTTTGGATATATTAAAAACAGGTTGTTGGGTTTCCCCCAACTCGTTTGTTAAATTCTATCTGAAAGATTTTTCACAAGATGAATTGTCTGGTTTATATTCTTTAGGACCGTTCGTGGCTTCAGAAACGACCATTACAGACTGATGGTTTTCTGTTGTAGAACTGCTTCACCTAAGTTCAAGAACAAGGGCAAGCAGAAGGGTAACTTCTCCAAGGGCCGTAACGGGAACAGTAACAACAACAACAAGCCACGAAAGTAACAACCCACAAGAAGGACTCTCCTTCTTACTCTGGACATTTCGTTTTCGCTAAGGTCCTTCGGACCATTTCGGCTCCGTGCTTATATTAAGCTACGGGCAAACGCTGGACGGTTATGTTTAATTAAGCATTTATATACTCCAAAGTGTTCATGATCGTATATGAGTACAGCCCAGTCTTCGGTCTTACGTCTACTCGGGTTTTTAAGTTTGAACTCCTTTCTTCAAGTTTTTCAGAAAGAAAGGGGGGGACCCTTTTCGGTCCCAAACGTACCCAGTGACCGTACACCCGTTGTATCCGGAGGACCGAAAGACCGATCTATGGTCCATGGGATAAGGAACCATAGTGTCATTATGGGCTTATGGGACCATAACGGCCCCATATAGGGAAACAGTCACAAATTAGCTAAACTTTGTCTGTATTTCATTTTATGACGATTTACAGTAGTTTTAGAACTATCCAGTCAATCTCTACGAGTTTATTTCAAATAAACGTGGGAAATTAGTAAACTTGGGAGAAAGAAAAGTTAGACAACGGACTCTCTCTTTTTCCAAGTTTGAATAGTATGTCTTGTAAGGCGCTTCAGTCACTTTACTAGAAGTGTCAAAGAGGATTTACGATCGTTTTGTAGTGCTTCTAAATAAACTTAATTGTTTATCAATACATAGCAAGTGAATAGTGAGAACTTGAGGTAGGGATCCATCCGGTGGGCGGTTGGAGGGGGATGGTGATAGTTCTCAAAAGATGATGGCATGGTTGGAAGCCTTTCTCATCTCAACTGACAGTTGCTGTGATATTTTTACTTTGTTGTGATTTTACCTTATATTAAAAAGACCGGAATGGTACGCCTCCGGACTTTATTTAGGAAATCATTAAAAGAATTAAAACTTAGCTGACAAGTTTTATTTCTTCTTTTGCTTCGAGTGCACAGCACTCCTTGCTTATACAATGAGCTTTTACAAGCCATAGTGTAATTCGCGACCTTTTTGGGCAGTTCAAGAATGGCAGGCTCCCCTGCTCCGGACTCAAGTCCCATTAAAAGTGGAGATAAGCGAATTCAAAGCTTTTGCGAAGTAAAACTAACGTTTTATTTCGTAAAACGAGCTTTTACGAGTAAAAGCACAATTCGCGTTCTCCACTTTTAACTCTGATATTAACCCTACCCATCCTTCCCCAACTAGCCTGGGCGTGTTTTACCGCCTTTGGGGCTAAAAAGGGAATGTCGTTTCTACGAGACTAGCAGACGACGTCTCGGGCATTCTGATTGGTCGAGGGATCGATGGAAGGGTTAGAGTATCTTGAACAGTACCTCAAAAAGTTCTTTTTTATATTTCGTGGTAAATATTACTGGAAGGGAACCCATTAAAAGTGGAGAACGCGAATTGCGCTTTTACTCGTAGAAGCTCGTTTTACGAAATAAAACGTTAGTATCGCCTAGTGGTATTATAATAATATATCCTGGAGGGTTTCATAATGATATCATTTCGTGAGTATTATGATATCGTTTGGATGATGGGTATTCTGATGATATCACTTGATGGGTATTAAAATGTTGTTTGAAGGGTATTGTAATAATAACACTTAGTGGGTATTATAATGATATCATTTAGTTGGCATCATAATATTGATTGGTAGGTATTATGATGACACCACTCTGTAGGTGTTATAATAATACAACTTGATGGTTATTATAATGTTGTTTGATGGGTATTGTAACGTTGTTTGATGGGTATTATAATGTTGTTTGATGGGTATTATAATGATAACACTTAGTGGGTATCATAATGATATCATTTCGTGAGTATTATGATATCGTTTGGTTGATGGGTATTCTGATGACATCACTTGATGAGTATTATAATGTTGTCTGATAGGTATTATAATGATAACACTTAGTGGGTATTATAATGACATCATTTAGTGGGTTTCATAATATCCTTGATGGGTTTTGTGATGACATCACTTTTTGGGTATGCTAATGGCATCTGAATGCCATGAAACTGTTGGTTTCAAGTACGTTGGAACGGAATGCCACAAAACTGATTTCAGCCATACAATTAGCCATCGCTTCCATTTTCCCAAATAAGGATGTGTCCCGAGGGTCAAGACCATCACACCCATGGCCAAAGTTTGGCTGAGGGCTATTGCTATCGGTTAGTCCGCCCGTCCGTCCGTTAATATTTGGGGTGCTATATGTTGTACGCACCAAAACTCTAAGTTTCCATGGTCGGATCGTTTTCAAATTTAACAGAGTGAAAGAACATATATTGAAGATGTGCAACGTCAAGGTTCAGTTTGATCGATCAAAATTCTTGAAATTATGACCCTCTGAACTTAGGCAATTTTTCGTGTATTGCACTGTCATACAGGCGACTTTGTACACATCACTTCTACACGAACGCTTTGACATAAGGCGTTGAATATAAAGGCGCTGGCTGGGGGTGGGAGGGGGGGGGCTTTGCATCTCTGATACCTATGTTTATTTCTTATTGCATATTCCAGCGAAGACTCTATTAACCTCAATGAAATCTGTCCCAGTTTTCCCGAGGTGTGCCACCCAGCCACATGTTCTCATTGTCATTTATCTGCTAAATGTATGTTTCAATTTATTTTAAAGGTAATGTTAAAAGTAACATCATGCAAACTTATAAAATAATTTGGCAAATTTTCATTTTTTCATAATAAAAATATTAACACCAAAAGTTTTAAAAAAATATATGTTAAGTACGTTAAGTTATCTTTATCGGTAGATTTGAAGTATCCATTCTGTGTAAGTATCTATTTATGTACCCATTCTGTGTTAGTACCCATTCTGTGTAAGTACCCATTCTGTATCAGTACCTATTCTGTGTAAGCACCCATTCTGTGTAAGCACTTATGCTGTGCAAGTATCCATTCCATGTACCTATTCTGTGTAAGTATCTATTCTGTGTAGGTATCTATTCTGTGTAAGTACCCATTCTGTGTAAGTATTCATTCAGGCGTTAGAGTATGGAAGGGTTAGAGTATCTTGAACAGTACCTCAAAAAGTTCTTTTTTATATTTCGTGGTAAATATTACTGGAAGGGAACCCATTAAAAGTGGAGAACGCGAATTGCGCTTTTACTCGTAGAAGCTCGTTTTACGAAATAAAACGTTAGTATCGCCTAGTGGTATTATAATAATATATCCTGGAGGGTTTCATAATGATATCATTTCGTGAGTATTATGATATCGTTTGGATGATGGGTATTCTGATGATATCACTTGATGGGTATTAAAATGTTGTTTGAAGGGTATTGTAATAATAACACTTAGTGGGTATTATAATGATATCATTTAGTTGGCATCATAATATTGATTGGTAGGTATTATGATGACACCACTCTGTAGGTGTTATAATAATACAACTTGATGGTTATTATAATGTTGTTTGATGGGTATTGTAACGTTGTTTGATGGGTATTATAATGTTGTTTGATGGGTATTATAATGATAACACTTAGTGGGTATCATAATGATATCATTTCGTGAGTATTATGATATCGTTTGGTTGATGGGTATTCTGATGACATCACTTGATGAGTATTATAATGTTGTCTGATAGGTATTATAATGATAACACTTAGTGGGTATTATAATGACATCATTTAGTGGGTTTCATAATATCCTTGATGGGTTTTGTGATGACATCACTTTTTGGGTATGCTAATGGCATCTGAATGCCATGAAACTGTTGGTTTCAAGTACGTTGGAACGGAATGCCACAAAACTGATTTCAGCCATACAATTAGCCATCGCTTCCATTTTCCCAAATAAGGATGTGTCCCGAGGGTCAAGACCATCACACCCATGGCCAAAGTTTGGCTGAGGGCTATTGCTATCGGTTAGTCCGCCCGTCCGTCCGTTAATATTTGGGGTGCTATATGTTGTACGCACCAAAACTCTAAGTTTCCATGGTCGGATCGTTTTCAAATTTAACAGAGTGAAAGAACATATATTGAAGATGTGCAACGTCAAGGTTCAGTTTGATCGATCAAAATTCTTGAAATTATGACCCTCTGAACTTAGGCAATTTTTCGTGTATTGCACTGTCATACAGGCGACTTTGTACACATCACTTCTACACGAACGCTTTGACATAAGGCGTTGAATATAAAGGCGCTGGCTGGGGGTGGGAGGGGGGGGGGCTTTGCATCTCTGATACCTATGTTTATTTCTTATTGCATATTCCAGCGAAGACTCTATTAACCTCAATGAAATCTGTCCCAGTTTTCCCGAGGTGTGCCACCCAGCCACATGTTCTCATTGTCATTTATCTGCTAAATGTATGTTTCAATTTATTTTAAAGGTAATGTTAAAAGTAACATCATGCAAACTTATAAAATAATTTGGCAAATTTTCATTTTTTCATAATAAAAATATTAACACCAAAAGTTTTAAAAAAATATATGTTAAGTACGTTAAGTTATCTTTATCGGTAGATTTGAAGTATCCATTCTGTGTAAGTATCTATTTATGTACCCATTCTGTGTTAGTACCCATTCTGTGTAAGTACCCATTCTGTATCAGTACCTATTCTGTGTAAGCACCCATTCTGTGTAAGCACTTATGCTGTGCAAGTATCCATTCCATGTACCTATTCTGTGTAAGTATCTATTCTGTGTAGGTATCTATTCTGTGTAAGTACCCATTCTGTGTAAGTATTCATTCAGGCGCTCAGCGAATAATCGTTCTTACCTGTAAATGTGAAAGAATTCCACAATTCAGAAAAAAACAGACGAAAATTCCAGAAGCAACGAATTTTACGTCATTAACTGTCTTTTAATGTGCCCATTTTGCTTAAGTACTTAATAATGTACCAGTACCGATACCCTTGATTTCTACATCCACTCCACATTTAGGCAACTTTCCAAGCTAATACATAATATATTATTGTTTTAAGACTATCCCACGTTAACTTAGAATGGGTGATTGTTTTGATTTGATGTGGATTCAAGTAGCTGTCAGTGTGACGTTTTTGCAGCTTAGAAAGTCACATCCTCTCTGAAGTGTCATACAGATGCTATCTGATGCTAGGCAGTGACCTCGTCAAACATAAACAATGACTGGAAGATGCATTAACAGTGCGTATCCAGAGTGAGGGCGATACAGTGCTTCCCCATTCTAATCCCAGCGACCACCGGAGAAGAGGCAATCCGGAAGGGGCAATCGGGTGTCCCAGGAGGAATGGCCCCCAGGAGAAATGGCCCCAGTTAAATATCCTAGGATATTTGTTGCGCCGGGAACCATTCCTCCTGGGTTATTTGGCCTCTCCTTAGGATATTTAGTCCCCCGGGATCAATTCGTCCTGGGATATTTGATCTCCCTTATAAATTTTCTTCAGGAATGAAAAACAGTTGTGATCAATCATCGCTTTGATGCCGGAGAACAAACTTCCACCTTTGTAAGCTGTATAAAATGAGAGCTTTTAATAGATTATTCTACTAATGTACTCACATAAACCTGCCACGATTCACTCGCCACTAAGATTACATATGTAGTCACATGTTCTTTCATGACAGCGTATCAATCAACCATGGCTGATGTATTAATGTAAGATCCCTGTATACTTGCAATTACTTTAATCTCGCATGCAATCCTGAAATTCAAATTTAATCCTTGTGGTGACGTTCTAAATGTGCTTTGTTTGCCGAGATTTAAAATCCAAAATGACACCCCTGCTTTTATAACATGCTATACGATTTATAATTCAATTAGTCATGGATGGGAACACACAGGAAATCGACGAAAATATAGCGAGCAATGGAATATTTGATGAAAATCGAAACGTGAAAAATAAAAAGGCGCAATGTGGTCCCCTAAAGCATCTACAAAAATCCGCTTACAACATGTACATCTCAAACATAAGTGATCATTGCACTCCCATTTGTGTTATATATAGACATTTCAGTATTTCAGTATACCTATGTTTTTCAGTGAGCTTGACATTTACAATTTGTAATTTATAGAAACTTCTAGAAACTGTTTTTCATACTGAAAATAAAAGCAAAAAAACTATGTTTTTAATTTCTCAACAGAAAAAATAAAAGTGGGGGGGGGGCAAATATCCTAGGATGAATGGCCCCTGGGCCATTCCTCCGGGGAGACCATTCGTCTTGTCACAACGGGTGTAAATCAACAACGTCAGCCGTCCTTTCCCATCCTTCTTCAACCAGTACCAACACGGAAGCATCTGGAACGTCACTCGTCCCATGAAGTCCCTTCCTACCTGTTCCCCCAACTACTACCCCCAGCCCAACCCCTTATATAAAGTCGAAAGGACGCAGTCGTATCCAGAGCGCGGCTATGCAATGCAATTCAGCAGCCCACAGGAACTGGGAAATGTAACTTATCTTTAATAAATCTTTGGATTCAATCCACATTGTATTGGTATCTAATATTAAAATCTGGGTCCACCATCGAACCCACTGTAACAAAATCTTGACACCTACTCAAGCCATTCTTCACCACCACTCCCGAAGCAACTTTTCTTGCAGTTTTTTATGGCCAATGTCACAGCATTTGTTTTGAAGTATCAGCGATTGTGCGATCATTAATAATGTGCATGACAGACAGCTTCTAGCTTCAGCAGATAAATATACAGCGCAGGCCATGATTAATGCAGTCATATACATTTCTGTATTAGAAGTCTTAGTTCAAGTAGTAGATAAGACATATTTGTATGCGGTAAGTATGCTTCTACGCCGACTTCTTTAAACTGTTCAAATAAGAAATATACTTTAAAAAAAGTGACCCTTTAAATTGAAAAATTAACCTTGTTTCTCTGAAAGAGAATTGGGGTGATTAAGATTAAGCAACAGTGTTGTTTTGATTGAATAGTTCCTTCAGGATATTTTCCCTTTAAACTCTACACTTATATGAACACTGTATTGGCATAACTGTTCTGGAAGGGTACAGTATTTTATGTGCACATTTATTTCGCACTCTGGTTCAGTATTTATGTCACTGCGTGCATTATTCTTCGTGTGCACACTATTTAGACACTCTGCATGGCTATAAATTAAGGGATGCACCTAATATATGCACTATGATTGAGTATACTCCTTAAAGTGCATACTAGTCTTCGTATGAGCATTATTACTTACGTACTCGGGTTGAGTACACGCTTTCATGTGTATATTGTTCTTCACGTGCATAATGCATGCACTCTATTAAGGTGTATTATTCTCAACATCTATATGCGTTTATATGCACACTTATATGCATAAAGTGTTTTGATATGTACTTTCTAGGAATATCCGGTACTTTATCCTTTATCTGGAAATTAATACAGTTCAATAAGACATCTTCAGTTTTTTTAGCTTTGATTATACAGATTCGTGTCATTAGAACACAGTCTAAGTTGTTGACGAAAGAAATCATTTGATGACTTTTCAACCAATCTAAGCTTTATTCTCGTTTCAGTAAAATCGGTTGTGGTTTCCTTGGTAATGTTTATAAGTATTCTATGTATGCAGTCATTACGCGTGGCCTGATTCCTATATTCAAATGGTTATGCATGGCGTACTACTTGCATAAAAGAATACAGCGATCGTTACACAATGTATGACTCTCCGATGCATACATAACAATATCCCACTGCATGCAAAAGGTGCATGATTCGATGCTTAAATTTGAATGGATAAACATACTCTTTGTATATATAACAGAGGGTATATGTGACTCGATTTATGTATGACAGAGGGTGTGTGTGACTCGACCTATGCATAACAGAGGTTTATGTGACTCGATCTATTATTAACGATCTATTATTTGTGACCCGATCTGTGCTGAACAGTATGTGTGGCTCAGTGCTTAAATCTGTTAAATGGTTATCAAAGGACTGCTTGCGTAAATAACAGAGTGTATGAATGACTCCTTGCATGCCCAACAAGATTCATATTTATGTCCCACTATATGCATAACTCTGTAAATGCATGTCCCACTACATGCGTAACACTGCATTTTTATGTCTCACTACATGCATAATACTGTGTATTGATGTCCCGCTATATTCTTAACACTGTATATTATCGCCCTGTAATAGGCATAATACTGCATGTTTCTTCTTTGCTGTATGCATAACACTGCATATTTATGCCCCGATATATGCATTACGCTGTATATTTATGTCATACTATATGCATTAATAATATGCATGTCTCTATATGTATGACACTGTATATTTATGCACAGACATATGCATAACACTGTATATGCATGCTCCGCTATAAACATAACACTGTGAATATATGCAAAACACTGTATATTTATTTCCTGTTATATGCATAGCATTGTAAATGTATGCCCCGCTATATGCATTACACTGTGTATTAATACCTCATTTTATGCATAACACTGTATATTTATGAACCGTTATGTACATAACACTGTATATTTATGTCTCTATGTACGTAACACTTGAATAATTGCACTGTCCAAGCAACAATATGAAATTGTGTACCGTTAATTAATTTTGCATTGGATAATGGCAAAGTGGTCTAAATGTTATGTAAAATACTGAAGAAACAGGAAAGATATAAATAAAGCTAAATTCCAATAACTTTATTAAAAACCAATTCATTTTGCTTTATGACATTTATTAGGCAAATAGGTTGTGTCATATCAGAATTAATTAAATCACTTAAATGTTGAACCGAAATAATGCAAAGAAACCAAATCGTTCCTTGATAAATTGAACTCTTTCATATGTGAGGAAATTTCAAAAGAATCAATCCATTTATTGACTCAAGTTTATAAATACTGATGCACCATCAGCGCTGAATGTAAGCTCGAATGGTACGCTGATATTTGTTCAATGTTACGTCAGTTTACCAAACAGTGTTTTCTCCTGACGAGCTAAAAATTGTTTCATATAAATCTTTACTTCGGTTTAATGCTGCATGTATTTTAATTACGTGCTTTTATTTCGTATCTCGGTTATGTATTTTAGTTACGCTTTTTGTTAGATATTTTGTTTCCATATTATGGTCCAGTATGATGTTTACCTATTTTTATTTCTTATTCTGGTTAATAAATTTGGTCTTATTGTACAACAGAAAGACAATACAATTACGCGTTTTTAAACTAGGTGGAGCTTGTTGTAACAAACTACAACATATAACAGAGTTTCCAGAATGTACAATTTCCTAATTGATGTTAAGCATCCGCTAGAAAGTTTAACAAGTAATATATAATTATCATATTTATAAACTTTCTCTGCTTTATAAATTAACATTAAACTTACATTAAATGTTATTAACAATAACACAGCAATAATACAGAATAGCTTAGGTACAAGCTATATACCAAATATCACTTCTATAAGTTATACAACAGAGCTATTAACTGATATGACTAAAACAAGTACTGGATTCTGTATTTGAACATATGTTATATCTCTTGCAGCTGATCTCTAGAATTAGCGAATCTGTGTGATTCCTTGAAAATGTCAGTGAATCTGTAAAAACTAGCTACATTCGCTGAGCTGTTGAGCAGTTCACTATGCCTACTTTATGCCAAGAAAATTTATTGACTGTCTTTATACTTTACGAAAATAAAGTAGATATTTGGGTCTATAAATTAATAAAATGCTGTCAGTGTCCTCTTTAAAATGAATTTACAAAGCAAGGGATATAAGTTGCAATAAAAAATGAAAAGCTTATTTGCATCTGTGTGCATCATTGCAGTTACAGTTGATTATCCGCCAACTCCTACCCACTCCCACCCATTTTTAAAGTTTCTTAAGTCGTTATTGGAAGGCAGGTGAAGTAGTAGGCTGTTAAGCAGTGACCGACAGAGGGACAGACGGACGACAGAGCACTTTATGTGTAGGACAAAGCAAATACGTCAAAGTGAGGACACGTATCGTTAAGTCAGTACGACACAGTGACGACACGTGTCGTCACGTAAGTATGTCACACTGAGGATTCAGCATGTTTCTCCGCCGTCTCCTCCAGCAAGTACGTCGCAGTGAGGACACGTGTCGTCAAGTGAGTACGTCACACTGAGGACTCAGCACACTCATCCTCCGTCTCCTCGAGCCAGTATGTCGTCACTAGACCCTTGCCCTGTAAGAACAACACTTTCTTCTATTCCATGACTTTTTGGCATCAAAAATTGTATATATTAATCCAGAATTGTATTTTCATATGATTTACATATAGAAAATATATTGACTTAAATATTTTATATATAATTACATTTAGTTACTGGAAAATAAAACCAACCTTGACTTCAATTTCCCCTCTATATAACAGGACGTAGCCTCCTAGTTTCTCCAGGGCCATAAACGCTGACTCACTTAGATGAATTTTCATAGCTTTAAATAGAATGTTTACAGAGGGTAAGGTTAAGCTGCATTAGTGCTGACCAATCGCAAAAAATTACTTCAGATTTACTCTGACCAATTGGAAGTATTATTGACAGGTAGGAAAATATTGACTTTTTGGTAACCAGTCATAACTAGTCAATACTATCTCAATGTTTACTCGAAATTAGTCAATGTATACATTGTTACGTGACTTGACGTATCGATTTCAAACAATATCTATCGAAATGTTACGTTCTGATTTAATTTAATTTTTAATGTTTTTTTTTCTTTACTAACTTACCCCAAGGTAAGTAAAAAAATCGAGAAAGGGAAAAGTACCAAATTTATATGCTTTGAGCGAAGTAGAGCGGTAGGCTGGCTATGCTCACATGTTTTGAGCAAGCGAGAGCGGTAGGTAGATTAAATTCACATGTTTTGAGCAAGCGAGAGCGGTAGGTAGATTAAATTCACGTGTTTTGAGCAAGCGAGAGCGGTAGGTAGATTAAATTCACATGTTTTGAGCAAGCGAGAGCGGTAGGTAGATTAAATTCACATGTTTTGAGCAAGCGAGAGCGGTAGGTAGATTAAATTCACATGTTTTGAGCAAGCGAGAGCGGTAGGTAGATTAAATTCACATGTTTTGAGCAAGCGAGAGCGGTAGGTAGATTAAATTCACATGTTTTGAGCAAGCGAGAGCGGTAGGTAGATTAAATTCACATGTTTTGAGCAAGCGAGAGCGGTAGGTAGATTAAATTCACATGTTTTGAGCAAGCGAGAGCGGTAGGTAGATTAAATTCACATGTTTTGAGCAAGCGAGAGCGGTAGGTAGATTAAATTCACATGTTTTGAGCAAGCGAGAGCGGTAGGTAGATTAAATTCACATGTTTTGAGCAAGCGAGAGCGGTAGGTAGATTAAATTCACATGTTTTGAGCAAGCGAGAGCGGTAGGTAGATTAAATTCACATGTTTTGAGCAAGCGAGAGCGGTAGTTTATCTGTGTTTACATATGTTTTAAACGAGGGAGAGGGTAGAGTGGCTATGTTTACGTATGTTTTAAGCGAAGAGGAGCGGCAAGTTGCCTGTGTTCACATACATGAATTGGGTCAATTGCAAAAAAAAGAAAACTGCAATTTTTCAATTGCCATTTTGTTTTATCTTTTCTACTGATGGCTTGCAAAATCTGCGATCAGGTTTCAGACCGCACACCACAACCAAGTTTCAAAAAAAAATACAGCAACAAGCCCATGAGAGAGAAGGGAGGAGGAGGGTTAGCATACCCAAAGAGTTGGACTCCATTCTTGACGCTGTGTTCACTGTGTCTCCAAATAAACAGTAGCGCGGCATTGTCAAGCCAACAACTCCTTCAAAACAAGAAAAATAACACTATGTATAATATGACTGTGTTGTCAAAATGGCGCCACTAATCACTTTTCATGAACAGACTGCACTACAAATGTAAAATGACGCTGAATTATATAACAATTGGCAGATACTGATTTTTAGTCAACATAACGAATCATTGACCAGTTAGAAAATGTTGACCTTCAATTCCAAATTTTCGGTCTGTCAATAATATATTTCCATTGCTTAAGATTTAAGTCATTATCTGCTCTGTTACATAACGTATCTGGTGTTTAGATTATAAATGACTGCAACATATCGACATTTGCGTATCGGCCAAAAAATATTGAAATCAACCAATTATATCACAGTATTTATCTAATTCATATTCAAAGTAAAACACATGAGAAGAGATATAGAAAGTGATTGAATCGGAAAGACAAATTCTTGAATTTTAAACGATGTATGAGGTAAAGCCCAATTCACCTGCACGTGGTAAAACATAATTCACCTGCACGTGGTAAAACCTGACTCGTCGGCACCGATAAAGCCTAATATACAGGCACATCCGCAATCCCCAGATGTAATAAAAAGAATACAGTTTCTGTCAAGTTACTCTCACTGAAAAGACATTTCAAAAGGGCCGGCGATATGTCACAGACTCAACTGCTACACAAAGGCCGGTCTGTGTATTACAGTCACACCTGTAGCAAAAAGTTCGGTTAGTATGTCACAGACCCACCTGCTATGCCGGTCTATATATCATGGACAAACCTGTAGCACAAACGTTGGTCTGTATATCACAGATTCACCTGCTACACAAGGGCCGATTGCTATGTGACAGACTCACCTGGTGCACAAGTTCCGGTGCGTATGTCACAGACACACCTCTAGACAAAGGCCAGTGAGTATGTCACAGACTGACCTGCAGCACAAGGTCCCGTGTGTACGCCGATGCGGATTCTGACAGGAGTGTCGGGCATGTGCCGTATCTTGAAATTCGCCACCCCCCGACGGAGTGCCAGAGCCATGTTAGCGATCTCCGCTGCGTGACGACTTCCATTCCTCTTTGGGATGCCGCTGACACACATATAAGCATCTCCTATTGTCTCCACCTATAAACAATGAGAGACTCTTTGAGATGCCGCTGACACACATATAAGCATCTCCTATTGTCTCTACCTATAAGAAATGAGAGACTCTTTGGGATGCCGCTGACTCACATATAAGCATCTCCTATTGTCTCTACCTATAAGAAATGAGAGACTCTTTGGGATGCCGCTGACTCACATATAAGCATCTCCTATTGGCTCTACCTATAAACAATGAGAGACTCTTTGGGATGCCGCTGACTCACATATAAGCATCTCCTATTGTCTCTACCTATAAACAATGAGAGACTCTTTGGGATACCGCTGACACACATATAAGCATCTTCTATTGTCTCCACCTTTAAGAAATGAGAGACTCTTTGGGATGACGCTGACTCACATATAAGCATCTCCTATTGTCTCTACCTATAAGAAATGAGAGACTCTTTGGGATACCGCTGACACACATATAAGCATCTCCTATTGTCTCCACCTATAAACAATGAGAGACTCTTTGGGATGCCGATGACTCACATATAAGCATCTCCTATTGTCTCTACCTATAAACAATGAGAGACTCTTTGGGATGCCGCTGACTCACATATAAGCATCTCCTATTGTCTCTACCTATAAGATATGAGAGACTCTTTGGGAAGCCGCTGACTCACATATAAGCATCTCCTATTGTCTCCACCTATAAACAATGAGAGACTCTTTGGGATGACGCTGACACACATATAAGCATCTCCTATTGTCTCTACCTATAAACAATGAGAGACTCTTTGGGATGCCGCTGACTCACATATAAGCATCTCCTATTGTCTCCACCTATAAACAATGAGAGACTCTTTGGGATGACGCTGACACACATATAAGCATCTCCTATTGTCTCTACCTATAAACAATGAGAGACTCTTTGGGATACCGCTGACACACATATAAGCATCTCCTATTGTCTCCACCTATAAACAATGAGAGACTCTTTGGGATACCGCTGACACACATATAAGCATCTCCTATTGTCTCCACCTATAAACAATGAAAGACTCTTTGGGATGACGCTGACACACATATAAGCATCTCCTATTGTCTCTACCTATAAACAATGAGAGACTCTTTGGGATGCCGCTGACACACATATAAGCTTCTCCTATTATCTCTACCTATCAACAATGAGAGACTCTTTGGGATACCGCTGACACACATATAAGCATCTTCTATTGTCTCTACCTATAAACAATGAGAGACTCTTTGGGATACCGCTGACACACATATAAGCATCTCCTATTGTCTCCACCTATAAACAATGAGAGACTCTTTGGGATGACGCTGACACACATATAAGCATCTCCTATTGTCTCCACCTATAAACAATGAGAGACTCTTTGGGATACCGCTGACACACATATAAGCATCTCCTATTGTCTCCACCTATAAACAATGAGAGACTCTTTGGGATGACGCTGACACACATATAAGCATCTCCTATTGTCTCTACCTATAAACAATGAGAGACTCTTTGGGATACCGCTGACACACATATAAGCATCTCCTATTGTCTCCACCTATAAACAATGAGAGACTCTTTGGGATGACGCTGACTCACATATAAGCATCTTCTATTGTCTCTACCTATCAACAATGAGAGACTCTTTGGGATGACGCTGACTCACATATAAGCATCTTCTATTGTCTCTACCTATAAACAATGAGAGACTCTTTGGGATGCCGCTGACACACATATAAGCATCTTCTATTGTCTCTACCTATAAGAAAAGAGAGACACAAATAAGTGTCCCATGTTGTGTCTACCCATAAGCATTGAGACACAGAGGTAAGCGACTCCTGTTCTTCCTATCTATGAGCAATGGCATAGGCATATAAGCGTCTACTGTAGTCTGCACCTATAAGCCCTGAGACACGAAGATAACCACTCCACGTTGTTTCCAATTATAAAACGGAGACACACATGTCAGTGTCAGATATTCTCTCTACTTATAAGCAAAGAGACACGCTGTCAGTGTCAGCTATTCTCACTAAATATAAGTATAGAGACACACATGTCAGTGTCAGCTATTCTCACTAAATATAAGCAATGAGACACACATGTCAGTGTCTGCTATTCTCTCTACCTATAGGTAGTGAGCCAGACACATATAAACGCCCCCACCCCATTATCTCAACCTGAAAACCTAAACGCGCATAAACGCGTCTTTTTGGTGGGGGACATCTTGTATCTAGGATGACAACTGTGTATTTTATTTTATTCGTGAACAAAAAGACACCTATCCCATTTTAACTGCAAATTACAGTGATTACATTACACTACACGAGTGAAATAGAAGATGCTTATTTTAGTAATATCACTATATATATTTTTTCATTTCAATGCTGCAGCTTGTAGCTATGATAAATAACTAAAACAAGATTAAAACATATTCCCTAATAAGAACTAGTCCAATTTTTCTAAACAGTAATCATTTCAAAATCATCGCAATATTATCTTATAGACATAATACTTAGTGTAGCTACTAAAATCTCATAATTTTGTGTTATTTGTGTTGAGATAAATGTTACATTTGTTGCAATTGTTGCATGTTAATTATAATGTCTTTTATTTTCAATAAAAGCTAATATAAATAGACACGACAATCTCAAAATAATTCATGCCATACTACACAATTATTCACAATAATGGATTTCATGCTTCATAAATCAACCCATTAACGAAAATGGTCCAGAACGTTAAAGTCAAGAAAGCAATTGATCACTGGTTTAACCTGATCGTGAAATGAAAAAAAAAAAACTAATGACACAATGGATACTGTCATGACGCCAATAAGTTACTCAGAAAAGTCACCTAAAACACGGCTAAGATGTGACTTGGTCCTTATGTATTAAACGGACGGACCTTTTGCTTGAATTACTGAAATACGACAGAGGTATCGTCACAACGTCCTTGCGACTCGAGAATGACGCCATTTAAAATCGAATAATGCTGTTGAATTGATGACGTCACTTCCGTTTGGTAAAGAGGTCGAGCTACACCACCAGCATTTATAGGGATACCATATCTACTGCCCATAGATAGACGTAATTAAACGCAACTTTAATGTCATACGTAGGGTCATAATTCGACATTCTTGACATTCTTGGCATTCTTGAAGTAACATTTTCTGGACACTCTTTTGGTCAGGTCATGCCAAAACAACAGTGTATTAGTAAAAATACATTCTAAAAACAAAGGACGACGCATCAATAGTGTTTTGTTAGATGATGGTGCTTACCTTGTACACATCATAGAGAGCGATGATGTCATCAAAACATGTGTAGAGGTCGTTGAGTAGGTCAACCACCTGCATGGGTGTACTCTGTGAAGAGAGTGCTGTGAAGCCGACTATGTCCGAGAAATACACCGTGGCCACTTCGTACAGTTCCGGATGCACGGTCTTGCCAAGCTTCAGCTGTTCCGCTACGACGCTGTCAAATATAGTCAATATATACAGCGTGTATGCATACAATGCAAACGAACGCAGCCGAACGTCACATCGATTAGAAACCGAGGACGCAAAATTCCACTTTTTCTAAAAGCTTCACTGAAAGAGCTGCATATTCTAATTATAGTAAAAGTGTAGCATTACTATGACCAGTCTGAGGCGGAACATGCGTTTATTCGGGACATAGTTTTATTCCGAAAATGTGGGAAAGAATCGGGTGCAGTTCAACAATTTCAGTCAATTCTAAAACAATCAAAACGTGGACCAGAAATACATATCATTAAAACTGACTCAAGTAACGGTGTGATGTCCACATGAAAGGGAAAAGCTCACGTGATATTTTTTGCGATGCTCACGTGACTGTCACGAGGTTGCTCAGATACCGTCATGAGACCACCACACGGTGCTCACGCGCTTCCTACTTTGGTAGCATATGACATACGCATACGCATACTTCTGCTGTAAAGCATACACATACAGTAACAACATACACATCCTCTCACGTGAGCATCACGCGTGCAGCACATCATGGTCACGTGTTGCGCGTGTAATGGTCACATGACGGGATGTGTTCACGTAATTGTAGTGAGACCGTGATATTCATCCGACCATAATGAGATGTGCACACGATGTTTACGCGATGGTCACGCGAGTTAATGCAAGTGTTGTACACGAAACATCCACGTCACGTGATTCCTACCTGGGTAACATACGGTACAACACATGCATACAGCCCAGGTGTTCGCACGATGTTTTCGCCATTCTCACAGGAGTTAATGCACGTGTTGTGCACGTGGTGGTCACGTGCTTCCTACCTGGGTAACATACGGTACAGTAGCTGGTCCGTTTTCTTCTTCTCGATGACAAGTTCGGCAGTCCGCTGCTGTACGATGTCCTCTAAATTGTTGGCATACCTCTCCAGCTTTTGAACCATTGTATCCATTATGTTTACCTTACTGAATTGCAATTGAAAGTTATAAATTATCATTGAATAGCTTGCTCTCATATTTTGCTATATGGTATAGCTTGCACAATTTAATGTCCCTCCACTCGTTACGCCGAAAAGTATCTAGTGAATATCAATAAGAGATTACAATTTAATTAGACCATGTGCTGTTCGTTTTCTTCTTTTTTGCAGACCTTAACATACTGAGAAATTATAGTAAACTTATGGAGAGCTAAATGATGAATTGCAATTAAAGTTTTCAAATAGCGGGCTGTTGTGGCGTAGTGACAGCACATCCGCTTTCGGGTGCCCAACCAGGGCAAAGTTTAAGTTTTTGTACAGTGTTTCAGGGGCCAAGTTCGGTTACAGTAGTTCTTTATAGTTCTCTCTCTCTCTCTTGCTTTCTCTCTTTCTCTCTCTCTCCACTCCCTCCCTCTCTCCCTCCTCTCTTCCGCCCTCTTGTCCTCCCCTTACTCTCTCTGTTAATCTCTGAAACAGAAATTTATCAAAAACTAACGTACATTCCTTTATTAGTACTGAGGATGGCTTTCTTGATTTCACCAAAGCTCGGTCTGTCATCCGGGTCTTCACTCCAGCATTCTTTCATGAGCTCCACTAGAGCTGGTTCCGTGTCCTCAGGCAGGTCCGTGAACGCCGGTCGAAACGGAATATCTCCAGTTTTCTTGACTTTTTCCAATATATCTGTGGAATGTTGAGAAAATACATCCACAACTGCTGCATGAGATCATGATATGTTTGATATATTTAATAGCATAACGGATGATGGCTAACTCAGTTCATTAGAGCTCTGGTCTGGTAATCCAAGTGTCCCGAGTTTGATTCCTACTCCGGGTAGTAAGCAGGGGATTGAGGTTTACATGACATGCCATACCTAGAATTCAAAATTATGGCCTATTGGTCCGTTCGACCATATATTTAAAAACCATATAGTTAATAAATAACTGCCTGAGGGTTCGCACCACCTCACAATTGGTTCACCTTTGTAAAATGCCCTCTGTTGTTACACTTCTGGAAACTGCATTCTGGAGCATTCTCTTAACTAAGAAATAACAGTTTCTAGAAAACTACTTTCTGTAGCAATGATATCTGTGAAATGCGGTATTTACAATCATTTGAAGTAACCACATACTATAGTATTGAGTAGTATTAAACGAGGCAGCCTTAACAGTGTCTAAAATGCAATTCTAGAGCCATGGTAGCTATACGAGCATGAAGGTATCTACAGAAACAGGTCTCTATTGAGCAACCGTAACAGATTCTAAGACAATTCTTCCAACAGATGTTGAATCTATGACATAAGGTACACTTTTCTGAGAAAGCACCTTCTGGAGCCATAGAATCTATCAAAAAAATTCCCTTAAGAGAGTCAACGAGAGTACCTTCCGGAGCCATGGATTCTATGAAATATGGCAAGGATCTGAACAGAATCTCCTGCAGAATGATAGCGAAGCTGTACACGTCACCCTTAGTTGTGCCTTTGTCCGGCCTCGTCTGCGTACGTAATAGCTCAGGGGCACACCATAGTAGCTCTGTACGTGGAGAGAAAGACACGTTAAGAAATGTTGACATGCTAGAATATTTCTTGTCTTGTTTCGCTTTTTCTCACTCTTCTTCGTGCTTCCTTGTTATGTTTGTTCTTCTTCTGTCTGTGTCTTTTATTTTACTTGTATTGATTCATTATTATTAGTAATATTATTATTATTACTATTATCATTATTATTATTATCATTATTATTTTTACTATTATTATTAATTAAGTGACTTTAACTACTTTTGTGTTCCTTGTATGTTCCCTCAAAAGGTTTGTCCGTGGCTTTTAGAAACTTTAAACCAACATCAGTGACTTTGAGCACCCAGCGGCTGTCAATCAAGCAGCAGCTACTAGTCAGGTGTCCATGCGACTGTATTGGGCTGTCATGGATACATTTCATACCCTACAACACAGGTATTTAAACTTACATTCAATCGTTGCTCTAAAATAAAATTCTTGAAATCTGAAATACATTTTAAAGAAAGAAGATTGAAGATTTAGTTCGTTTAGATATCATAGCAAACTTCTACCGCCTCCAACCCCGCCAGATTGTCAATTGCAGTACATGAAAATTTGTCTGATTAAAAGAATTCTGCATAAAGAGAATACTGCAGAAATTGCTACTTATTTAAAGTATAGGTTTACGAATTCATGCATGGATTGTAAAGTGTCCTGACTGCACAGACACATACAAACAAACACACAATCATTGGTCAGTTCACCCCACATAATAGCAAGCCATCCACCAACAGGATAGAATTATTGAGTCATGTTTTGTAGTGACGTCACGATGTGACAATGCCGATTGCCAAGGACAACAAAAACGTCGTATCTATAGTTATCAAAATCAAACATGTGAGAAGTTATAAAACTTCTTGCGTTTGAATACTTTGTCTTCGACAGTCGTCTGCTTGAAACTGAAAAGGTAGTAACAGTATACGAATTAGTTTTCCCACTGTACTATCCGGGTCCAAGTATGGATCCCTGCGGCACTGAGCAATCAGCACTAGCCGTATAGTCACCGTTTACACATACACAGGAAGTGCTCTCAGTTAGGTATGATTGAATCCACTCAAAGTCAGCACCAGAAATCAGTATTGAGTTGTGAAGACGATTGAGAAGAATGCCATGGTCAACTGTAAAACTGCGTTTCCACGATCAAACCCCTGAAGGATGTCATCAAATACTTTGACTAAGGCAGTCTCCGTACTATGGAATGCCTTATATGCGGATTGTAGTACCTCTGCTGATCCATTCGTATGAAGGTGTTTGGTGATTTGAACGTTGAAAGCGTGTTCAAAAAGTTTACATACATGTGATAGATTGGAAATTGGGCGATAATTCCACAAAATATCTTCTAAATTAGGCTTCTTTAAAAGTGAACAAATAATGGCTGTTTTGCAAACATCAGACATTTTTGCGTTTTGAATTGACAGGTTGATAATTCGCGTGATAATTGGTAATAGCGCATGTACACACTGTTTCAGTAGGAAGGTGGGAATAGGGTCTAATTCACAGGATGTAGTGTTTTGACTCACTAATTATTTTGTAGACTTCAGCTTCTGACATTTCTTCAAACATTGTTAGCCAACTGTCACCAGGATTACGCATGGTATCATATTAAAAGGCTAGGTTTGTTTCATTTCAAAACTTGTTTCGAATTTTTGTCTACTTTGGACTTGAAGAACTTTTGAAATTCATTTGCCTTGGGGAATCATCTTGTTGCAATTGATTCGGCCGCTCTCTATGCATCATCTTATTACAGAACTACTTTAAGTTTGATTTGTATGTATCGCGGTAGATTGGATAACTTGCTTTATTGTTTTGCGGAAAGCACTTTTGTGTTTGCGCGAAAGTCGGCGTGCCTCCTGAATTTCATGGTTGTGCCATGGTTGTCTGCTTTTCATAGTTTTGACTGTTTTGACTAAGGGCGCAGGTTTATCTAGAATAGTTTGTACGCCTAGATTATATTCATGGACAATAGAGTCTAAGTGGAGGGTTTAGATTTGTTTTGAGAGTGAAAAGTTTTCTAAAATTTTCAATGCAGATATTTTATATTTTCTTATTTTGACAACTCGCTTGGAGGGTTTAGGACAATTCAATCCGATTTTACATTTTACAAGAGCATGATCTGAAATAAAATCACAAATTTCAATGTCATCGGACGACCGAGATATGATGTGATCAACTACGTGACCTTTTTGCGTGGGTAGGCTTGTTAACGTGTTGTTGTAATCCAAAAGGTAACTAAACTTCGGCGTATTTCATGTTCAGCCGATCTTTCGAATTATCGAAATTTACGATTAAGTCACTGACTAGTATTAGTATTCAAAAGTTTCGTATTGCGGAACTGCTAGTTTCTTTAGTTTGCAAATTTCATCACAAAGCCACGCTGTAACTGGGTCTTTTTAGACGATCTTTGTGAATGAGTGTATAACTTTGGGTGTTAGTGAAACAGCCTCTAAATCATTTAGCCATGTCTCTGCTATCGCCAAGATATCAACTTGTGCACTTTCCACAGCCTGCAGAATGTGATCTAGTTTGTTTGATACTGAGCTAGTATTGATGGTAGCCAGGGTAGTTGATTGTAGTGCAGGCACTTCAGTGATTGAGACTGATATTATATTTCTTTAGTTTATCCCAGTACTGAAATCAGTGCGAATGGCTCTGCAACCCTGGATACTCTGCAACCCTGGATAATCTGAATTGGTCTGCGACGCGCTTGTCCCTGTATTTGACTTTTGCATGGGTGTTGTTTGGCTGCACACTCAGAACAATAGATAGGTAACACATGCTAATACTATAGCTATTATCCACAATGAGAATAATCCAATGTTTGTGTATTGAAAAGAAAAGTATTGACTTTGTAATCTATCCAAACCTCACTGTATTGTATTATAAATAAGCACGAATTCTAACCTAAAAGTCTGTCAAAAGCATGTTTAAACTGGATATCCATGATTTGATAATATTTCTCTGAACTATAAAACTAAACTTTAAAGATAAACTGAAAATTCTTAAAATCGGTTGCGTATTTCCAAAGTTTTAATCAAAAATAGTTAGAGTTCAATCATGCACAGCCGCGTGTTAGAAGCGCTTCTATAATCTCACGTGGTCTGCCTGGGTTAAACGTCACGCTATTATGTACGCATAGGTAGACAAAGAGACAGACAACTAGACAGTGTGGCGCATAAGCCAGACAGACAGCGTGACGTATAAACGAGACAGACAGCCTAACGTATAAACTACAAAGACAGGGCGACGTATAAGCCAGACAGACGGCGTGACCATAAGCCAGACCGGCAGCGTGACACATAAGCCAGACAGACAGTCTGACGTATAAAATAGACAGTCAGCGTGACGTCTACGTAAGACAGACAGCATGACGTATAAGCCAGACAGACAGGGTGACGTTTAAGCCAGACAGGCGCATGGCACTTAATTGTTCCAGCAAGAGGTAATGACCTTTGAGTAAAGACAAAAATTATATGACGCATAAATGAAACAGCGTGACGTATCAATAAGCGGAATACATGATGTATGTCACGTGATATGACGTATGAGCAAGGCAGACGGAGTAACGTAGACGTAGCTAGCGTGACACCACGGACAGGGCGGTAAAGAAATAAAATACTATCACAAAATAAGTTTTTGCCATTTGCTTAATTAGAAATAAAGTAAAAAGAGCTCCATACAGAATTCACATGAATACATGCTTATGAAAGATGAAATAACTATTTTCGACGTTTGGCTGCGATTCCCCTTGAATGTTTTATTTTCATCAAGGGCCTCCGTAACTAGACAGACAGTAAACAACATGATAATTGGGATACCAGACTAATTTCTTCTCTTTGATAACTGTCTTTTTTTTACAGGGAGAAACAATGCCTTTTTGTGCCAGTGACGTTAGACCAGGCACCTAGCTCCTGTTTTTCCTAAATCCAAAGACATTTTCCTTTTTAATATTATCAGTAGGGGAAATATTTATGAACCTGCTAATTAAGTCTCGTTACTCGAGTCAACTCTGCTTTGTTTTCGCACAAGTTTTTCTTGTTGGTCTTTGGTGTATTCTTCTTCTTCTTCTTCTTCTTCTTCTTCTTCTTATTATTATTATTATTATTATTATTATTATTATTTAAGTTTTTGCACATAATCAGATAAGAAGCTATAATATTTTGAAATGTGAATGATGTATGCTTTTCGAAGCTTGCTTAACAACAGCGAGTCCTGAGCTACAACAAGACGCATTTTCAGTAGATGCGCACCCCTGTCCGCCAACCCTCAATCAAAAATCCAAATTCCAGTTGAAATTGACGTCATTTCTTTGAAATTCCACAATAGGACAAGCCCCTTTGGCAAAAGACAAAAAAAACTGGCATCACGACCAAAAGCTAATTTCGTATATAAACCAATCCATAAATTCCACGAATGAGCGAAAATACCGGATAATTTACGTTATTTTACCAATATTGAGCTAATAAAAAGTACACTCAAGTAGTGAAAACATTTGATCTTTAACATTTAGCAAATCGTGGACTTAGAAGAATATACTGAAGCTCTAGAGGACCAATGTTCCAGACTTTTTTTTTCTCTTTACTACTCCGACGACCATACCCGCCCTACGAGCACCAAGCTTTCACACACATGTAGTACAGGATCTGACGTTTTCGCTTTCGTTTTCAGTTTTACAATGAAATCGCGAAGCAAGCAGTGATTTCTTTTATGAACAAATACATTGCGTAAGGGCTGCAGCAGCATTTGCACAAGCGCTCGCATCTGCCAACAGAGAGCCACACTGTGCATTACATAAAAGATATGTGCTTTATTTGATTTTTTTTTTGCCATTTTAGGGGGGGGGGGGGGGGTCCTTTCCTGGGTGTATCTTTTCTGGGGGGAGCGGGAGTCCTTTTCTACATTCGCTTTATTTGCATGCACCAAATACGCTGAGCATAGTGAATTGCTTGTGTTCATTTTATGCGAAAGACTCGTGGATGCAAAAATCATACCTGGTCATTTGAAGGACACTAAATTATCGGCTGCAGTTACCGTAGTATTATTCTTGGTGAGGGTTGGGCAGTGGGCGGGGATGGGGTGGGGTGTGCAGGGGGGGGGGGGGCTGGGGAATGCTGATTCTTTGAGTAAAGAAAAGTATGTTTTTTTTTTCCTTGAAAACTAACGAAACTAACGAAAATGATTCTTAGAAAGTTTTCGGAATCTGAAAAAAAAACATTGTCTCGTCTGTAAAGGAAAAACAGGCCAAAAGCTGAATTTTCTTCTAAATGTTTCTGGTAGGGAGTGATTTCAAAAACATCAATATTTTTTTGGCCAAGTGTTTATCTATCTATCTCTCTCTCTCTCTCTCTCTCTCTCTCTCTTTCTCTCTCTCTTTCTATCTCTCTTTCTATCTATCTATCTATCTATCTATCTATCTATCTGTCTATCTGTCTATCTATCTATCCATCCATCTATCTATCTATCTATCTATCTATCTATCTATCTATCTATCTATCTATCTATCTATCTATCTATCTATCTATCTCCTCTCTCTCTCTCTCTCTCTCTCTCTCTCTCTCTCTCTCTCTCTCTCTCTCTCTCTTTCGCTACTACTATTACTAAACTTCCATTGCCTTGCCCATATAATTATACTCTTCGGTCTTTCTTTCTTTTTTTTTTTTTTGTGTACTTACATTTGCCAGATCAGAAATGAGAGATTTCTTGAACATCTTGTCCAGTTTGATGTCATCGTTTCCAAGGATATCCTGTGTTTACATAAAAAACAAGCATTTCTGAATATTACTAAATACGAATGAAGATTTAAAATACAGGGAAAAAAATGTATCATTTTAAAGACTCATTTTTATAGCTACAAATCGAAAATTGCTATTATATGCAAAAACAATTACATGTGTATATGTTTGGGCGGAAATAAAGGAATATATCAGAAATTCAGTTTAAGACCAAAACAGATTTTTGTTTCGCTTTTTAAAGTTTTGCTGTTTTAAATTGCTAACCTTTTATGCGATCTTTTATAAAAAATATATGTGATATTTTCAATTTTGAGATGACGCCGATCAGACCAAACGATAAACATTAACTCTGTTGTTACATTGGTTGTGATTGGTCGATACCACAGATCAACGTCTAACCGACGTCTGTGGCACAACGTTGTTTAGATGTTGCTTTTGGTCACACGGACCAAAAACGCAACGTTCTGTGAGGTCTAATCAACATCGTTGGCGCAACGTTTAATAGACACGAAAAAATAGATGCTGCATAAAAGTCGGCCTCACAAACCAGAGATAACTTCCTTGTGTTATCGCTCACCGGAATGGTAGCCATGACAGGTCACTTCAAAAAGCAGACCAAAACGAAGAGATAAATATGAGACTTTTTAGTGTGCTCCATTTTGCAACCTTCATGGAACGTTGACTAGACGTTGGGCTAGACGTTGCTTCGACTTCCATAAAGAACAAATACCGCCGTTGGGTGCGACGTCTAGTAAACTTTAATTCAAGTCTCAGTTTTTACTGGGCAAATATATGAACGCTTAAACAGTAGTAGATAAAGCACGCATCTCATTTAATTCTTGTTTCAACACGTGGCTTTTTAAATTAAGAACTTGACAGGCTTTCGTAAGGTTCGTTACGAAAAGCGCGAACCGGAGACAATAATAAGTCGGTGTCTCATTGATGTTCTGTCCCCTTGATGTTCTGTCCCCTTGATGTTCTGTCCCCTTGATGTTCTGTCCTGTGCATGACGGTTTGTTCCTGTACAGCTGCCTTTGTTGTTATAACCCATTGGTACGAGGAAACTATAATGTCCTCAATACAATGTCCTCATTAACTAACGACACTTTGATATATTAAGATGACAAAGCTCAAAAAAAGCGAGTGGGGGAGGGGGTAGGGGAGGGGGTAGGGGGTGAGTGGGGATTTGTGGTAAACAACTACTGATGTTGGCAATGTTTAATACATGTAAATAGGATATGTTCTGCGATGCTTAGGCATTGTGGTGACTCAGGAAAGTAAAATGTACTTCTGAGGCGCATTACAAAGACCTTATACAAGCTGTTGGTTACCACATGAGCAGAGGTTGCAGGGTTGTAACATTACCTCCTACCCCCCCCCCTGCTCCCCTCCCCCCGCCTCCCCCCACACACACATGCACATCCCACCGTTGAGAAGACAAGGTGGTAAACAAAAATAACATGGAGAAAGGGATGTAACTCAGGGGGGGGGGTATAACTTTGAGAGGTGTAGCTTTGAGGGATGTAACTTTGAGAGGTGTAGCTTTGAGGGATGTAACTTTGAGAGGTGTAACCTTGAGGCCAAACGTAGTTCGCGAGGAGTGGGCATTGCGTTAAAATTGGATCTCATTCAAGGAGCGTTACCTCGAGACTGCCTTTGGCGCAGTAGGATGACAGAATGCAGATATCCGGCAGTTCAATACACCCTCCGACGAAAGAGTTAAGATTCTCGTGACTCAAGTCCTTCACCTGAAAGACAGCGGAAATGGCTACTCGCACCACAGGCAATGGAAATGTCTAATCGCACCCAGGCAATGGAATGTCTATTTGCACCACATGCATTGGTAGAGATAACATGTGTTTATACGAACATGAGCTCTCTCATCATCTCTCTCTCTCCTCTCTCTCTCCTCTCTCTCTCTCTCTCTCTTTCTTATTCTCTCTCCCTCTCTCTTCCTCCCTCTCACTCTCTCTCTCATCCCTCTCACTTCCTTCCCCCCTCTCTCTATCTATCTCTCTCTCTCCCTCCCTTCCTCTCACTCATCTCTCTCTCTCCACTCTCTCTCCCTCTCTCTTTCTTCTCATCTCTCTTTCTCTCTCTCTACCTGTCTCTCTCCTCTCTCTCTCTCTCTCTCTCTCTCTCTCTCTTCCTCTCTCTCTCTTTCTTTTCTCTCTCCTCTCCCTTCCCTCCCCCTCCCTCTCTCTCTCTCTCTCTCTCTCTCTCCCTCTCTCTCTATCTTTCTCTCTCTCACCCTCCCCTTCCTCTCTCTCTTCTCTCTCTCTCCCTCTCTCTCCTCTCTCTTTCTTTTTCTCTCTCTCTTTCTCTCTCTCTCCCTGTCTCTTCCTCTCTCTCATCTTCCTCTCTCTCTCTTTCTTTTTCTCTCTCCCTCTCTCTTCCCTCCCTCTCTCTCTCTCTTCTCTCTCTCTCCCTCTCTCTCCCTCTCTCTTTCTTTTTCTCTCTCTCTTTCTCTCTCTCTCTCCCTGTCTCTTCCTCTCTCTCTCTCTTCCTCTCTCTCTCTTTCTTTTCTCTCTCCCTCTCTCTTCCCTCCCTCTCTCTCCCTCTCTTTCTCTCTCTCTCTCTCTCTCTCTCTCTCTTCCTCTCACTCTCTTTCTTTTTCTCTCTCCCTCTCTCTTCCCTCCCCTCTCTCTCTCTCTCTCTCTCTCTCTCTCTCTCCCTCTCTCTTCCTTCCCCCTCTCTCTATTCTCTCTCTCTCCCTCCCTTCCTCTCTCTCTTCTCTCTCTCTCCCTCTCTCTTCCTCTCTCTTTCTTTCTCTCTCTCTCTTTCTCTCTCTCTCCTGTCTCTTCCTCTCTCTCTCTCTTCCTCTCTCTCTCTTTCTTTTTCTCTCTCCCTCTCTCTTCCCTCCCCCCACTATCTCTCTCTCCCTCTCTCTTCCCTTCCCCCCTCTCTCTCTCTCTCTCTCCCTGTCTCTTCCTCTCTCTCTGTCTCTCTCTCTCTCTCTCTCTCCCTCTCTCTTTCTTTCTCTCTCCTCTCTTTCTCTCTCTCTCTCTCTCTCTCCCTGTCCTCTTCCTCTCTCTCTCTCTCTCTCTCTCTCTCTCTCTCTCTCTCTCTCTCTCTCTCTCTCTCTCTCCCTGTCTCTTCCTCTCTCCTCTCTCTCTCTCTCTCTCTCTCTCTCTCTGTCTTTTCCTCTCTCTCTCTCTCTCTCTCTCTCTCTCTCTCTCTCTCTCTCTCTCTCCTCTCTCTCTCTCTCTCTCTCTTCATCCTCTCTCCCACCTGCTTAAGCTCCACAAGGTGCGCTTTGGTGATCTGGAAATCCTTCGGTTTCTTCGCATGTTTCACCGCCACCGCGATGCCTTTATACAGCGCTCGACGCGTGAAAATTTGCTCGGGCACGGCCTGATTAGCAGTAGACCGGTGATCCGAATTATTCGTCAAAACACTCGCAGTGGATTTGACGCTTTTTCCAATCTACAAATTTGAAAGCCAATTCTTTCCTTTTTCCTTTTTTTATTTTCTTTTTTGTTGTTTTTTTTATGTTGTTTTGTTTTTGTTTATTTGTTTGTTTGTTTTTTACTTTTCATTTTTAACACTTAGTTTATTTTACACTTTATTGCATTATACTCCGTATTACGTATCAAATGCTCTTTTTCATATAGTACTTCTTGTGATATTCTACCTGTAAACATGTCACAGGTGGACCGACTGGTTCGTTTCGCTTGATGGCATCAAATATTGTCCAATCAGATTTGGTAACATTATGTTTCGGACACTCTGATTGGACAACACTTGATGTCACAAAACTAAACCAACAGGCCATTGGAGTAGAATTTCTTGACATTTATCTCCTTATATTTAGTTGTAAATAGCCCAAAGATACCAGCACAGAAAGTTGCCAACTGAGAATTAAAAAAAAAACGGCCCTTCATTACCAGGCTTCCGATGTCGGTTTTACTGAGGAATCTGACGTCTTTGTAGTCCACTTTCCACAACATTTTCATCAAGTCTTCTTCATATCTCCTCTTTCTAGAAATAAGGTTAATTTTATGCACATTTACATTGGGGATTACAGTTCCAAGGAGTTCTTGTTTCATCGAGGTTTCTGGAAGTTTCTCTTTTTTTTTTCTTTTCATTTTTTGTTATTGCTTTTGGACAGCTTCTGCACATCCATCTCTCCCAAATTGCTAGGGTTAATTTTAATTGAATTTAATTATTTCAAGGCTGTTTTTATTCATTAATCACGTTTATATAAATATCCTACTTCTGTTAATCAAAGGGCGGATTTTTGTGTCGTTAAGAAAAAAAGTGAGATTCCAATTTTAGCCGCAATGGTGATCGGGTTTTCCCAATCAGCGGGTCCTCACCTCAACAACCAATCAGAGACCTCCTTCCTTTTCTTCCTGACGAGAAGACTAGTGAAACTTGGCTGCAGAAAAAGGAAAAAAAAAAGGAAGACTTTCGACACCTAAGATTCTCGACAGTGAACACTCACGATGTCTGGCCCAGACATGTTGTCGACATTCCGAAACTGTCACGCTGGAGGAGGGGGAGGAGGGGCGCGGGGGGGGGGGGGGGGGCGGGGGGCGGTCGGCGGGGGATGGGGGACAATAAATAATCCCTCACCTGATGTAGGAGATGATGAGAGCCACGGACACCGCAGTAACACCCAACCCGCCCAATCCCAGTGCCAGCTCCAGTTCATAACCTAAAAAGCCATAAAGTCATGTGTTTATGAAAACAAATTATTCACAGAATTAAATAAAATTTAAAAAATAAATAATTAAATAATGCAAAGCAAGGGACAATCTCTCTCTCTCTCTCTCTCTCTCTCTCTCTCTCTCTCTCTAGCAGATGCTGTATCGTGTGATGTGGAAGGGTGAGTGTGTGTGTGTGTGGGGGGGGGGGGGGGGGGGGGTTAACCAGATGGTGCATACTTTTACGTGAAGGGGGACACAGTTCGTTGAAGAATCCACACGGCGGCGTGTCGGGCGGGGGTTTGCCGTCTGCCGTCCCCCACTCCGCGATCTCGCCCTCAAAGTAGCTCAGTTGCTGGAAATCAAACACAGATCATCATCATCATCATCGTCATCATCGTCATCATCATCATCATCATCATCATCATCATCATCATCATCATCATCATCATCATCATCATCATCATCATCATCGCCATCATCACCATCATCACCGTCATCACCATCATCATCATCATCGTCATCATCATCGTCATCATCATCATCATCATCATCATCATCGTCATCGTCATTATTATTATTATTACTATTACTGCTATTATTATTATTGCAGGGCATTACTTGTGTTGCATGCAGAAGAGAGCTATAGGCTCTTTAAACGGGTGATAACCCTGCTGTTGAATGAAGAGTATGAAGAGCAAGAAGAGTATGAAGAACATGAAAAGCATGAAGATTATGAAGAGCATGAAGATTAAGAAGAGCATGAAGAGCATGAAAAGCATGAAGAGTATGAAGAGCATGAAGAGCATGAAGAGTATGAAGAGCATGAAGAATATCAAGAGCATGAAGAGTATGAAGAGCGTGAAGAACATGAATAGTATGACGTGGTTAATAACATTACTTGGCCCATGGATAGATCACCACCTTTTCCATGTAAAGGACCTATATCACTCATGTTTGACACATTGTCTGAACGTGTGAAGGACATTACTTGACCCATGTGAGGCTTAGCTGTTTATGTTAGGGGCATTACCTCACTCATATCAGACACATTACATGGCCAGAGACATTACATGGCCCATGTAAAGGACATCGCCTGGCCCATGACAAGGACATTACAGATTCATATGAGGGACATTACCTGACACAGTGTGAGAGACATTACTTGACCCATGTGAGGGGTATTACCTGACCCATGTAAGGTACATTGTGTGACCCAGTTAAAGGGCATTGCGTGACCAATTCGAGGAACAGTGCGTGACCTATATGAGGAACATTGTGTGACTCATGTGAGGGGCATTACCTGACCCAGTGAGGGGGCATTACCTGCCCATGTGAGGACATTACCTGGCCCATAGGAGAGTTTGACTGGATGTGCAGGAAGGGCGTGAACTCCTCCGCTCCGGGCTGGAGCTGCCACATCCAATACTCGTTGATCCGATCCGCGTTGATGTCCATGACAACCTCCCCGGACATGCCTACGTCATCAACCAGTCATCATATTTGTTAATATTGTTTTATCCAATCCAAAGAGCCAATCATATGTTAGCTCCCACTTGCAAATAAAGCTTGCAAATGGATATGCTTTTCTAAAAATTCTGAACGTCCAGAAAACTCCTCCTGCGCTGTTAGACGATATAAAACGATAAAATTTGGCACATAGATAGAGGGTGAAAAGATGTGGTCAAATCCGCAAAATTGTTTGACCTTGACCTTCAAGGTCAAGGTCAAATTGAGATCAAATTTTTTCCTCAAAATGGTTTCCAGAAAATTCCTCCTGCAGGGTTTGACGTAGAAAGACCGCATTTGGCAGAGGTATAGGGGTTAATACGAAATTGGCATTTTTCACCTTGACCTTTAAGGTCAAAACTGAGGTAAAAAAATATTTTTTACAAGCCCATTCATTATGAAAACTGGCTAGAAATATCGCTCAAATCCTTGTCTGAACACTTGCACGGTGTCAAGAGGGAGCAACTTCGCTGTCTCGACATTTGGAGTAAAGGTCAAGGTATGTCACCTTTATATATCGAAATGCATCAGCGACAGATTGATCATTATCTCGAAAACAGTTAGAGACAGAGGGATTTTGAGCTTGTTTTCGACCCTTAGGGCCTAAAAGACGCTATATTAGAGGTACATCAGTGACCTTGATCAAAAGGAAGTTTACTAATATCTCGAAGACAGTTAGACATCGGTCAAGGTAAAAAACCGGGAATTGACCATTATCTCAAAAAACGGTTAAAGATAGAGCGATTTCTGAGCTTATATTTTACCCTTTGGGCCTAAAAGACAATATATATAAGCATATCTTGGTGACCTTGACCTCCCCGGTCTTAGTCAAGGTAAAAAAACGGAAGCTGGTCATTATCTCGAGAACGGTCAGCGATTTTGAGCTGATTTTCGACCTTTTGGACCAAAAAGACGTTATGTAAGTACCTCGGTGACCTTGACATCCTCGGTCATGGTAAAGGTCTAAAACCGGAAGTTCATTATCGTCTTGAAAACGTTTTGCGCGAATTTACCTGATTTTAATTATGTGCCTAGAGGTTGTATTATACATACTCCTTCTCGTTCAAAAAAAAAAAAAAAATCCGGAAGCTGATAATTATCTTCAAAAAAAAAAAACACTTAGAGATTTGTTTCTGACCAGATATATTTTGTTTCTGGACTTCTGCCGTTGCAAGTGGATGCCATTTCGCTACGTGTAGCGAAATTCGGTCTAGTTTTAACAGTGGCACAGATAACATAGTATTGAGACATATCCTTGCCTCTTGTGATGTTGCGTGACGCAAATGATGCTGTGTTCTTTAAAACTACAGATGTTTATTAAAACCTAAGATACTTTGTGGATAAATAAAGGTCAGTTATATGGCAGTTTTAATTTACACAGGGGCTTTTGGGGTGTCTTTTCATGCTTCGATCTAGTTTCTGCCATGGCGTGAACAACACAACAAAGTGCACGTGTACTTTACCTTCAAAGCCGACCCCAGCGGCCTTGGAGAAGATGTTCCGTCCCGACCTTGGGTTGGTGCCATCGTGGAGCGATTCGTTCACGGACTGAAGCCACAAGTACGCGGAGTCGTGCATGTTTATTGTCGATTGGTCTATTTCTAACTGTAAAAATAAATAAACAAACAAATGAATAATATAAAAACTTTAAAAAAAAAATTTAAAAAAAAGAAATATACAGGGAATATTCTCGGATATGACTACTCCGCAAATAGGATCACGCGACAAATATGACCGACCCGGATTCTAGGATCACTTTAGTTCAGTCCGGCTGGTGATCCTATTTCCCCCGGATGGTCCTATTTCCGCCCGGTGTTCTCATTTTCCGCTGATGGTCCTATTTCCCGCTGATGGGCCTATTTACCGCTGATGGTCCTATTTCCCGCCGGTGGTCCTATTTCCCGCCTTGCCCTGACCTTTCTTTTTCACAGAGAGAACGCAGTAAAAACTTAATGAAGGAGTTGAGACATTAAAAACACCCAACTTTATAAAGACGCGACAACCCATGCTGAAGAAATTATGGCCAAAAAGGCTTTAAAACGACAGGTTTATTATTCTACTTCACGATCTTATATCAAAATAACACTGCCAATATCATCAGCAACTGCTTACACTGGCATGTGGGTATCAGTACTTAAAAACAATACTGCCGTTTGTATCAATTAACTATGGTCTGGACCGTTGTTGTCTAACAGCCAACCTCTACGGCGGTTCGGACTAAATTGTGTATAACACCTCTTTACTCCGCAGACCCACTGCGGATTCCCCGAAAATAACACTCGCAAAAGAACGGAACTACTTTTTTTCAAATATCAACTCGCTCTGTGTTTAAACATAACAGATAGACCTCATCAGAGGTCAGCTGTTTTCTAATAACGAGCTGTGGACTCACTGTTTCCTTCGGTGCTAGCGTTTTGTTGAAGGGTGGGCGCTGAGCTTTGTGCCACAGCTCCTCCATAAATGCACGTGTGGCCGCCACATCCAGGTCAGGGGTTGTTACCTGCAATGGCCACAAAAATTAACTCATTTGAATCCCACCATCACAATAAAATAAACCCGCCTCCCCCTTCCCAACCCCCTCCCCAGTCCCCACCTCCACCCCTGCACCCGATGCCCGACCCCCTCACTAGAACTGTAAGACAATTTGAATTATTTTGGGCGTTCACTATTTATACATTATAAATATATATTAAAGCTTATACATACATTAAAGTCCATTCATGCATCTAATACAATTATACAGCTACACAAACACACGTCTTACTTCGTCGGGATTCCGGCTCGAACTCGTTCTGCCTAAAACTCCGACAGCGCTTTCAATACCCGAACCCGTTTTACCGGCCACCGTTACACTGCTCCCCTTTTCTTCCTTTGCGGCGTCGGTCGTCAGTCCGCGTGAACTTGTAGGAGGAACAGTTTCCAAGACGCCACTGGGTCAGTATCTAGGAAGATACTGCTACCTGATGTTCGGTCTAGATGTCTGGCTTTATTTTGATTTCCAGTTATATTTAGATTTACAGTCTAAATGGATGTTATTCAGCATCTATTTTGGGTGCTGCTTAAATGCCATGCTCTACATAAGAGTCTGGACCAGTCGTCTCCAGCATCAAAGAGAGATGCTGTTTTATGCTATGCGTCTATTGATAACGCCACGGTCTATACAACGTCTGGAACTTAGCTGTCTGTTCCAGAACGTATTGAATTGAACGCCTCCATCGCGTTGCCTGATGTTCCGCTATATGGTAGATGGAATGAGGTGTGTTCACAAGCTTGAAGACCAGATACGGAGAGTCTGACTCCAAGACGATATCTTCACAATAAGGACCATATATCGCATCTTCCGTGTCCGTGTCGCGTGGTATCCTCTCGGAGGAAATCCTCGAAAACGGTGTGTGGATCACGGTGACTCCCTCTTAGGTGGAAAACCAACACCTGATCGGGTCTCCTCCTCATGTTGAGGACCATTTTTAATATTGCCTGCTGTTCAGAGCGTGAGTTCCGGACGGAGGTGTAATCCAGATCGATTTCACCGAGTCTACAGATCCATTCCTTATCCAGAAACTGTTGTAATTTCTGGGAGGTTGCATTAAAGCGGTGAGCCTTTTCCGGGTGAACCTCAAAGATGAACATCCAGTTGATCCCTGGTTGGGTGCGATTCCGGATCGCAAAAGGACGCCACAACGCACCGCAACGTTCCGGACGATGGGTCCTTGTCGATCACTTCCCGTGTGTCCGTATGCCACATCCAACTGGGGTTCATCTGTAGCATACAGTCATAATGGAAGTGACTGTCCACCATCATCTTCTGGTTGACATCTCTCTGCACCAGCACTGTTATCATGACTTACTTTGCTCGTGGGTTTTACCGTTCTAACCTCTTCTTTACAGCGTTATATTATTCGGGTTTGAACGACCGGCTGTGGCTTAATTTCTCCGAAAGAGCAACTACTTCAGGTTGCTCTTCGGTTGAATGGCCTGTCCTTGTGTCCATCTTGTTTGTTGTAGATACTTCACTTCTTTCCTGTGAATTCGGTGAAACTTGTTTGGCTGAAGAATCTTTAAAAGATTCTTTTTCAATAAGCTTCATATTTTTGTCCTTGGGTAGAATCTCTGCAGATACTAAATTAGCTTTACAGGTCATAGGTGTCTGGCTAACAAAAGAATCTTTTATAGATTCTTTATTGTTTATCGTTAAACTTCCAAGGATGATCTCTCTTCTTGGTCTTTTTTTCTTGACTTTGTACTTTGTGTCGAGCTTCAAACTTTGTGGCCATGGTTGTTCCTTGGTCGAGCAATGGCCACTTACTTCGACCGGGGCGAGTTTAAAGACAAATTTCGCTTTGCTCTCGGCGACGACTTTGCCTCCTCACAATCACGCATCATGTGACCTTCTCTTGTAGTGGAAGCACACGAAAGGCCTTCATTGAGATTCTCGCTTTGTTTTTCGTGGGTTCAAACACTCTCGACTGAAATGGCCTTCTTTCCTGCAGTTGAAACATACAGTAGGTCTTTCTGGAGAGCTCTGTAATCTCTGTGGAGACGAGGTTCTGGACAATGGGGACCTAACTGGAAACCCAAAGCTTCTTGGTTTCCGTTTTTCCGGCGGTGTAGATTTGTTTGAAAACTTCAAGAAGTTCTCCACAAAATTTTCCAGCATGTCCTTTACAGCGGTAATGTCTTCGCTATGGTCTGGCGTATTTGCTTCTGTTGACACCTTTTTTACTGTTGGATTTTCATCCCCAAATGAAACACACCTAATTTTCCGGTTCCCACCATAGACGGCTTTTTGACAGCAGAAATATTCTTTTGCCAGTTGCAAAGCTTCGTCCAAGGATCTCGATAAGCGACTCCCAATCATGGTTGCTGCATCTTTATCTGCAAGTCCTTGGCAGAATTTCCGGATGATTTCCTCGTGCATGTACTCGTCTCCAATTTCAATGAATGCATCAGCACCCATTGCCTGTACTCTGCCAGCCCATTCATTTATGCTTTCTTCTGATTTTTGACGAAGTTGTCCGAACTGGCTACGCAACGAATGTGGTAGTTCAGTTCTACCAAATCGTTTTCTGAACTTTTGGAACTCTTCGTTGGCATTCCGATAATTTCTGTTTGTAGGTCTATTCTTAACAAAGAAGTCCAGTGCTTTGCCTTCCACCAGGATTACAAACATATCCAACTTCTCTGCTTCAGTCCACTTCGCATTCTGTGCATAGATGTTGAACTGCACCTCGTATGAGTCAAAATTTGTTGACACATCGTACTTGTTGGGCTTCGGCAGGGAACTTCTCCGATCGCGTGTTTTTAATTGGCTCCGAGAAGTCGGTCGGCTCCTTTCCCTTCTTTTTTTGTACTATTCAGGTGCCCCATCCTCACCGTACTCATCAGACAGCGGGTCTTGAGAAAGTCCAACAACTCTTGTACTTGCTCTCACATCGGGATATTGAGTTGGACGAATAGTATTTGTTGTCATAGTTTGATGTTGGGCTTGATCTTGTTGTTGTTGATTTCCCTCTACAGCTGAGAATGGCATCCTTGGTGGTGGATACACATACTGCTCAACGGTGACAGGAAATGCTGGTGTTGAGGCATAGGGGATAGTACTTGTGGCTGGCGTTTTAAAAATGGATGAACCACAAGCCATTCCGCCCCCTTGTTTTGGTTGTCATGACCATGTTCCCTATTCGTCGATGGTTGGACATCAGTTTGCATCCCTTGACGAGTGTCTTCTGTACACGGTGATTTAAAGCCTCTTCTATGACATTCAGGTGATCTTGAAGTTGCTAGGATTGAGTCATGGTCATACAATTCGCTTCCAACTGTGTCATTCTCTGTGTAGTTTCATGAATCCTTTGTTCAGTAGATTCATCTTTCAGCTTCAGGGAGTCACATCGTTCGTATAAGAATTGCATGTCACGTTTCATGCAATCCATTTCCATGTCTATATTGGTCAGCTTCTCCTTTGTCTT
Organism: Protula sp. h YS-2021; assembly: GCA_949752745.1. Lineage (NCBI taxonomy): Eukaryota > Metazoa > Annelida > Polychaeta > Sabellida > Serpulidae > Protula > Protula sp. h YS-2021. The sequence goes on along the minus strand of OX457026.1, from coordinate 3,278,837 downwards.
AGTAATTGCAGAGGCATTTTCTGCGATGTCCAACTTTCTGTATTCCCGTTAAACCGCAGACACCTAGCGAAGGGTCTCTCCTTGATACCCCTCACCAATTGTTGGATGCTTCCTGCTATTTCCTCTTTGACCATCTATTGCATCCGATCGAAGAGGACTGGTATCAGATGCCTTTCGAAGCTTTCTATCAAGTTTTCGTGCTCACTCCCTCGTTCTGCTGAAGGTGTTGATGCATCTTCATTTCCTTTCGGCGAATCTTCGGAAATAGAGTACTGCTGTAATGTTGGTGTCATGTGCTGACCAGCAGTTTCAGTACAGTCGGTGATCTTCTTTGCTATGGAATTTTCTGCCGCATATTCATTCCTTCACTTTCTATCATTGGAGGCACTGGCATTGGACAGCCAACGTCAACACGCTGTATCGGAGGTGGCTGATTAGTACATTCTCTGCCTAACGCCATAGGTGGTTGAGGAGCTGAAGATTCTTCAATATTGTCTCTGCTTGTCATTGGTTGGTCGACTGTTGAAAACACATTGGTGTTCAACCAAGTATTGCGCAAAGTAATGGGATTGTTAACATCCAACTGCCTTTGGATCGGTATGCAGCGGAATATCTGTGGCCACAGTATCTCTGATAGATACTGGAGCCAAAATAGGAGAAATAGGAGTTGTAGTGGTAGAGTACTTGTCAAGTCAAAATCCTCGAAATTTGTGGATGTATGTCTTGGTTGCTCTTTCGTAATTCCAACTGGGCTTTTGTTTGCTTTGTCTTCAATATAGCCAGCAGGCACTGTAAAATCTAAACGCTGGAGTGCCTGTGGATTTATCTTTCTCAAATCAGACGGGCTAGTTAGTCTACCCTTCTTTCTAGCCTTCATGATGAAATCCATGGTAGCTACGCCTACCATCCTAACACCAAGAAGACTAGTTTTTGTTGCCGTGTAGACATTCACAAGCTCTTCTGTTTTTCGTGGTGATGTTCTTCTGTTAATAATCGAAGCTTGACTACAGCCTGTAACATATTTTCTGGTTCCGATTTTGTTGATATAAGAATCTAAAGAGATTCTTTCTGTGATTGCTTTGTGATAAATCCGTTGACTGTAAAATACAACTAACTACTAAGAATAGGGTTATTCGTTTCTAGTTGGACTAGTTGTACTTTGATTGGTTTAATGCTGACAATACTAGCAAGAATCAAAGAGATTCTTTTGAGTTGTTACGCACACAATGCACCAATACGATTTATTATCAAAACTTGTTATAACTAAATTATAACTAAGCTATCACAAGTTAATTGGTTGACGGGTATGCTAAAGAATCTAAGAAAATTCTTTAGTTCTGTTAAAAGTATCCTTCTGCTAGTGAAATAAGAATCTAAAAGATTCTTAGATAAGATTCCATAGAAGTATATGAAAGTCAGATAAATAAGTACAGGTCGCACGGTAAGAACTGCCTCGCTTACTTTAATATCAGTTGCAAAGCAATATCTGCAAATTATTAAACAATATCCAAACGATGAAGAATTATTTTCCAAGTTTCAATATCAACCAAATTTATTTTCAAATTCAAATCTACTCCTTTCACTCCCGGTTTAAATATAAAATTGTAGTAGAAGACACATTTCGTTTCTACGAAAAAATGTTTCAAAATAAAGCTTAAGTTTCTATCGTATGTTTAACACGTATGAATATTCAAATGTCGTTCTTCAACTTTTTCCGATTTTAAAATGTTCTGCTCTTCAAGCAGATTTTATAAAAATTATGAAATTATTCTGTAATGTATTATAAAAGTTATCTAATAACTTAACGACTTCATGCAAAAATAGCACTACTGGTGACAACTTAAAAGTATAACGCAAAAATAAAAATCCAAATAAGATTGTTGTACAGTTATGATACAGTCAATGTGCTCAAAATAATGCTCTATATCTGCAATGTTTGATTGAAACTTTGTTGTCGCCAATAATAAATAGAAACAAACTTATTTCTATATACTTTACTTGATTTTATGAAGTTTAAGAAGTATAAACTGATATTATAAAATTAAAATTTCAAGAATCCGTGTTAGATTCTTGCACAATTGGTAAAAAGCTAATACTGACAGTCGTAGCACAACTCAGAAGAACTCGGGCGAGATTCGTGAATCTTTAGGCCAATTAGTATTACTACTTGGACTAATTTGAAATAAATCACTTGCTGCAATAAATAAAGAGCTTTTAGGTACAAGAATCCTTAACCAGATTCTTATATAAAACGTAAATAATACCTCAAGTTAAATACAATGAGACGAATTCTGATTGAAATTAAACCAAGTCTTTATGTTTCAGGATTCGAATTATATCATTTTTTATGATCTAGCATTGCTATTTTTATCCAAAAATGATAATTATCCCATTGCATATACAGTTCAATATATGTGTAAAGTCAATCATAAACTAATGAAATTCAATACACTCTCAATGTGTCATGAATATGCCGTCCGAAAAACACTCTGCATTTGAATTCCAACAATTTGACTTCTTTAAGATGAGTTGTTTTGGAATATGCAGCTTATAATATCTATCCGAAAGTTAATACAATCCAGATAACTTGTAAAGTAAAGGTGTGGCCGAGTGGTGAAAGCCGCTGTGAAAGCCAAACGTTGTGGTGCTGTAGGTCGTGGGTTCGAATCTCGCTCATGGCTAGGAATCACAATATTAGTTACACCCCTAGGGATATCGATGTGCTTATATAGTTTTCTGCCTTTCTTTTTAGGAATATTGTAAAGCGCCAAATTGGCTGCATCAGATAGGGACTATAAGAAACACTGTATGAGCACGTCGAATTAATAGTAATCTTGGGTTAAAATAAATATGACTGTAATGTATGTTCGAAACTTTATGTAAAGCAGTTTGAGCAGTTGCTTCAGCTGGAAAGTCACTAAAAAACCCATTATTATTATTATTATTATTATTATTATTATAACATAAACACGGTTCAATAAATGTGCAGAATTTGGAAATAAGTGTCTGAATTTGACAACAAGATTAGCAAAGCATATGAACTGAATCCAAATACAAGATTGAGAAAATGATGTATTCTCTAAACACTAATATTTACGCTGCACTGTGTGGTTATATATATATGGTTATATATGTATGGTTATATGTATGGTTATATATATATGGTTATATAAAATGATGTATTCTCTAAACACTAATATTTACGCTGCACTGTATGGTTATATATATATGGTTATATATGTATGGTTATATGTATGGTTATATATATATGGTTATATAAAATGATGTATTCTCTAAACACTAATATTTACGCTGCACGATATGGTTATATATATATGGTTATATATGTATGGTTATATGTATGGTTATATATATATGGTTATATAAAATGATGTATTCTCTAAACACTAATATTTACGCTGCACGATATGGTTATATATATGATTATATATGTATGGTTATATGTATGGTTATATATATATGGTTATATAAAATGATGTATTCTCTAAATACTAATATTTACGCTGCACTGTGTGGTTATATATTTAATGTTCAAATATAAGCAATATAGTTAATTCATTTAAAAAAAAGAATATCTGCATCACAAACAGGATTTTGTTATTGTCACAGTTTGATTCTGAAAACACCAGCACTGTTCAAGTTCTGATGCAGTTCCAGATAACTATCACATTAAACTATTGGTCATCTGACTGCAAAATATTCAAATTCTATATCGAAAAATATTTGCCAAATAATCGAAATAAAATTTAAATTAAGTCAACAGTGACTAACACTGGTGAGCATTTCATAGGTTATGCGGAAAATAAACTGTAAGACGGGATCGTACCACGATGACACGACACGAACCTATATTTTTGCCCGCTAAATGTCAAAATCAAAGCTAGCTAAATTTCAGCGAAATGTATTGAAACTTTCAGATATGGAAAGGTTCAATATAGATAAATACAATTACATTCAAAAATGATGTTCTCATTATAGAATACATCACAATTTTGTGCACTCACATTAACTTAAAAAAGCCGCCTTGTGTCCTCTAGACTGTGCATGACTGTATCCTGTTGATAGGTGGAGCGGGAGTTGAGGGTGCAGAAGAGAGGGGAAAGGGTGAAGATTATAGAGGTAGAATTGGGGTGGAGTGAAAACCAGTTACAAGGCGAGTCACATGCTGTTGTGTGTGTGTGTGTGTGTGTGTGTGTGTGTGTGTGTGTGTGTGTGTGTGTGTGTGTGTGTGTGTGTGTGTGTGTGTGTGTGTGTGTGGTGTGTGTGTGTGTCTCTGTGTGTGTGAACCTGGTTCATTCTCTCTGGATCCTGGATCTTCCTGTGCAATTCACAATTAATGCGAATTTTTATCTTGGAAAGAAAAAAAAAACAGATAAAAGGGACTGGAAAGAAAGGAAAAGGAAAGAAAGGAAAAGGAAAGATTCAGTGCCAACTCACAAACTTAAGTTGTTTGTAAATGGACTTTTTCTTCTCCCATTCTGCACTCGTCATATCTTCCGGCTTCTCCCCCCAGGGCCGTCTAATGTGATCGCCCACGGTGTTGAACAGAGTTATGTATATGTACTCTGACGTCATCATTCCTTGGCGCTCAGCTTCTTCAAGAAAGCGCCTCAGGTTTCGGTCGTAAAAGCAAACAGCAAAAACTAAAAAAAGGCAAATACAATAAAAAATAACCGGGAGTTCAGCACCGCTATAACACGTGAAATTCGATTTTGGGTCAAGGGTGCTGAAAAAAATAAAATTATTATTTTCGCCCAAGATTGCTGAAAAATATGAGGATTCGGACGCCTAGAAAGCCCTCCCCCCCATCCCGACCAATTCAATTACATTACATTAAGTTCAATTACCAAAAGGCTTTCTCACTGTCAGAGGACAAAGGGTGTGGTTAACTTGTGACGTCTTGCAGTAAAAAAGCCAAAAACCTCGAAAAAATACAGCACGGCACTGGTCAATGGTGGCCTCATTTCAAGGGGTCTTATTTTATATAAATGAACTGCAACGGGACTAACATAAAACGCTCTTATTTCCAGGGCTGGTCTTGATTCCCGTTTGGTCTTTAATTCCTGGGTTGGGCGTAATACTCCCGTGGGCTTATTTGCGGAGCTGGTCTCAAATGCCTTGTGGTCCTATTTCCGGGGCTGGTCTTAATGCCCGTATGATCTTGTTTCTGGGGCGGGTCTTTATTCCCGTTAAGGCTTTTTATCCTGGCTGGTCTTTATTCCGCTGTTGCTTTATTATCTACAAAATCTAGTATGTTACTTTGGGCTAAAACAACTAGTTTAACCCCAGTTCTGGCCACTACTTGTCAATATGACCGTTGGTAATGAACAACCAACCTCTATAGACTCACCTCTCGCTCTCTCTTTGAAGTTCGACACGATAATTCGTAGCTGTTCATCGGACAGGAAGTACTCATCGACCGATGCCCACTCGGTTATAACTATGCCATACTCGTTGAAGGCGTTTAGAACGGTGTCGATTCCGAGGGCACAGCGGTTGTAGCCGTTTGGAGCAAGCACTGCTGCCTTCGTCCAGCCGAATTCTTCAAAAATCTGACGGCCATAAAGAATAAATATAAGCATTTGTGTCGCAAACCAAGCTTTCAATAGAATAGGTCGAGTTTTGATGTTTCTTCTAAAGTGTTGTCAGTTATCGTAATTTATACAGATATACACATACAAACATCTATGCACATACATTCATACACACACATACACGCACATTAAAATACACATACATACATACACACACATACAAACATGCAAACTTTCGCTTTTTTTCCATACTCAGGGGACGGGGTTTGATTGATCACATCACAATGATTGACTGGTCCAGAACTTTCGTTTCCCCCTACTCAGGTGGTTGAGCTTGATTGATGACGTCACGATAATTGACTGGCGTAGAACTGTCATTTTTCAGCTACTCACATGCATACACACACTTATGCAGAAATAACCAACAGTATAGCCTTGCGAATAACAGAAGAACAGAGGAACACAGAAACCTCTATAATGCCGTTGTTTTCTCCACGCCGGATATGAGGACAATAAGGAGAGGGTTGGGAGGATGTGAGAACAACAGGGAGAAGGTTGGGAGTATGTGAGGACAATAGGGAGAGGGTTGGGAGGATGTGAGGACAATAGGGAGAGGGTTGGGAGGATGTGAGGACAATAGGGAGAGGGTTGGGAGGATGTGAGGACAATAGGGAGAGGGTTGGGAGGATGTGAGGACAATAGAGATGGGGTTGAGTGGATGTGACGATAAGGGGATGATTTGGGGGTTGTGAAGACCGAAGAACTGGGGAGGGGATTGGGCGGATGTGAGGAAGGGGTGGGAATGTGGCGGGTGTCACGATAGGGGATAAGGATGGAGGATGTGAGGACAGAAGGGAGATAGGAGAGGGTTCGGGGAGGTAAGGACTGGAAAAATTTGGAATGGACAGATTTGAAAACGTGGGATTGGGCGTTTTGCCTGATCTGAGGACAGGTGGAAGGTGGATTGAGCGGATGTGAGGACAGGGTGCAGGAAGCTGGGCGCATGTGGGGACAGGGTGCGGGGGATTGGGCGCATGTGGGGACAGGGTGCGGGAGAATGGACTGATGTAAGGACAAGGTGCGGGGGATTTGGCGGATGTGGGTACAGGGTGCGAGCGATCATTACCTGTATGAAAGCCTCGCCAACGTATTTGAAGCTGAAACTAAGTCGCATAAATGTATCGTAGATGGTCTTGTCTGCGAGCTCGGGGTCATTAGAGCCGGGAGAGAAGTGTGGGATGTCGTAATAACTTGTCACATATCCTGCCGGGACAATGACTGCAAAGATAGCGAACAATAACAAATATTTAACTACAGAACACGGGTGATGATTGCACAGAGAGAGAGAGAGAGAGAGAGAGAGAGAGAGAGAGAGAGAGAGAGAGAGAGAGAGAGAGAGGGTGAGAGAGAAGGGCGAGGAGAGAGACAGAGAGAGGAGAGAGAGAAAGAGAGAGGGGAAAGAGAGAAAGAAAGAGAGAGAGAGAGAGAGGAGAGAGAAAGAGAAAAAGAGAGAAGACAGAGAGACTAGAGAGAGATAAAGTGAGAGAAAGATAGAGAGAGAGAAAGATAGCGAGAGAGAGAGAGAGAGAGAGAGAGAGAGAGAGAGAGAGAGAGAGAGAGAGAGAGAGAGAGAGAGAGAGAGAGAGAGAACAAAGCTTCAAATAACAACAAGACTTCCAGTAACAAGTGCACACGGATATAATCGCACGGCCAAACTTAGAACAGAGAACAGCCCACATAAAGAAAAACCAAACAGAAAATCAAGCCTAGAACATAGAACAGTGCATAAAAGATAAGCTTGGAACATAGAACAGTGCACAAAAGATAAGCTTAGAACATAGAACAATGTACAAAAGATAAGCCTAGATCAACGAGGAGTGCACGCGGACATTAGCGGACTGATGAGGAAACTTACTAAGTGAGCAGCGCATTCCCAGAATGACGTCAATATACGCTGATAGTTCTATAATTTTCGGAATTGCAACCTTCGGATTGCAAAAGTCATTCATGATGATGATCCTAAAATGCAAATAAAATGTAGCTATTATTTTTGCATGCTATCTTTGCTATCATTGTGTGTTATCATTGTTATCTTTGTTGTTATGGACCGATCAGCAGAAAGCATATTGTAAGCATCGTAATTGCTGGGGACCTGAATATTCATTGGGGCAAACCCAAATTCACCGTTAATGAAGCAGTACATGGATCTTCTAAGAGCGTTTGGTCTTTCACAAAATACTAATGCTCCCAGCCGTGAATCAGGCTATATTTTAGACCATAGTTTAGTTAATATTTATAACATAGAAATCAAGGATATTAAAGTGCAGGACTTCATGTCGGATCACAATCTTATATCGTGCTCACTTTCAATACAAAAGCCTAAATCAACTCCAAAAGGAAATCGCGTTTCGTAAGATTAAAGACATAGGCATACGGGCTTTTTGTGAGGATATAATTGCATCAAACCTGTACAAAAGGTTTTCAGATATTACTTTAGAAGAACTGGTTAACTGTTACAATTGTAAATTGAGTGATCTCTTAGATAAGCACTCCCACGAAATAAGACGAACCACAAAAATTTCGGACTCGCGAACCGTGGTTCACTGACGAACTGTTTGAACGGAGAAGATGGTATTAAAGCACGAACGGGGATATAGAAAATATCAACATACGAATGATAAAAGGGCTTTTGAAAAACTATTGAAAGATTTTCGTTAGCGGAATTTTAAAAGTGATTTCTACATTGATCAAGTACAGAATTGTGACGATCAAAAATAATTAGTTAAGAAAGTTAACAGTATAAGGAAACACACTGTCGAAAATCCTCTACCTGATCATCACAGTCCAAAGCAACGCGCATATGATTTTAGTCAATTTTTCATGAACAAAGTGATAAAATTCTTAAAGATTTCTATTAAAATAATCTCGGAGATGCTTTTAAGGACGATGTTGAATTTGAAGGCAGTGCATTGTCCAATTTTAGACTGTTACAGGGGAGGAGCATCGATTTTAGCTAAATCCAAAAGGAAAATTTGTGAATTGGACCCTATACCAACCTCTGTGTTAAAACACTGTCTCAGTGAATTACTGCCAATTGTTTTGAAAATTGCGAATCTCTAATTATCAACTGGACTTACCCCTGATATTTTAAAAAATTCAATTGTGCGTTCTCTGCTTATAAACCATGTTGTCATGTCGAATTACAGGCTGGTTTCAAATCTCTCTTGTATATCAAAGATCATAGAGCAAGCAGTAAATATTCAGCTGTCTGAGTATGTTTCAAAGAATTACCCTAGTGAATCATTGCAATCTGCATATAGGCTCTACTGCAGCACGGAGAAGGCGTTGTTAAAAATACTCAACGATGCATTAAGTTGTATGGATAAACGACAGGTGGTTCTTACTGCACTCCTAGATCTCAGTGCCGCTTTCGACACCATAGATCACGATATCCTGTTACATCGCCATAAGCAGGGTTTTGGAGTAACCGGCACGGCGTTAAACTGGTTCTCCACTTACCTCAAAGGGGAATCATCAGATTGTCAACAAGGATACGTTATCAGAGCTATACGACCTGCTGTGCTCTGTCCCTCAGGGATCAATGTTGGAACCCCACTTATACACACACTATATCACATTTGCAGGTCTTTTATCACGAATTATGTTACTCTGCTACCATGTCCAGTGCCAGTGTCAAATCGTCCGCGGATATGCAAGCCTCTAAGGATCTTGTGCAGAATGGCATAATGCAAATCGCAGATGCACTTTGCAATAATAAACTTAAGCTCAATAGGAATAAAATTCCTCGTTTTTGTCAGCAGTAACTGTTAACAACACATTGACATTAATTCTTTGAACCTCGGAGATGAAATCGTTAGGCGTACCTCCTCGGCCCGAAATCTAGGGATAACTATGGATACAACATTATCCTTAGACGAACAAATAAAAATCCGATCGATCTCAATGTTTTTATTACCTGAATTGGATAAAAAGCGTCAGACCATTTTTAACTGAACAAAAAGTTTTAGTCCATGCTCTTGTTATTAGCCGTCTAGATTATTGTAATTCGCTTTACATTAACTTGCCAAAATATCTCATTCAGCGCCTTCAAAGTATCGTGAACTGTACCGCCAGTATAATCTTAAAATGTGGCAGAGAGGATAGTACTAGTCTGGCATGTAAGAAACTTCACTGGCTGTCTGTCGAATTTCGAATTAAATACAAACTCTTCTGTATTGTGTATAAATGCCTGGATAACACCGCACCAGAATACTTATCGGATATGTTACACCCTGTCCGTGCCGCTAGAACCCGTGCATCTCAACACAACCTTCTTTTAGTACCAAAAACTAACCTTAAAATCGGTTGCAGGCCCAAAAATGTGGAACGGACTGCAAAAATATATACGGGATAGGCAATCGCTGTTTGTGTTCAAAAAAGATCTCAAAACATTTTATTTTAGACAAGTCTACAACTGTGATCCTTAATTCTAGTCATCGTTTATTCTACTATTTCAAATAATTTTTCTTTCAGTAATTATAATGATATGAATGTTAGTATATAATTGTTTTGAGTAATACGCTGGCATTCTTCTTACTTTAATGATATATTCTATGTTATTGTAGTGCTTAGTGCAATGCTAAATAAGCGCATTATTACAAACAGTCAATAATAATAATAATAGTAATAATAATAATAACAATAATAATAATAATAATCATTGTGTCTAATTTTTGTTATCATTGTCTTTTGTATTTTTTATCTTTGTATTTTATTTTTGTTTTCATTGTGTTATGTGTTATTTTGATACCATTGTCTGTTATCTCTGTTATTATTGTATTTTATTTTTGTTATCATTGTGTTATTTTTGTTATTACTGTATGTTATCTTTGTTATCAATGTGTGTTATCTTTGTTATCATTATATGTTATCTTTGCTATCTTGTACGTTATTTTTGCTATGTTTGTGTGTGGCAAATGCAATTGTCTAAACACAAAGACAAATGTTCTGTCCGATAGGGATAGGGACCAACCAATCAACATCTCGCCCCCTTCCATTAAATGATAAAAAATAAGGAAAATATTAAAATGCCAAATAATTAACTCTGAGATAATATAATGACCAGAACGCAGGTCCCCCACGCCCACCCCAGACCCCCAACCTCCACCCTCAGTGTCCCCCACCCCCACTCCAAGCCCCCCCCCAACCCCCACCATCAGTCTCCCCCACCCAAAACCCCCACCCCAGTCTCCCCTCATCTCCCAACCCCCTACTCCCACCCCAGCCCCCAGCAAACGCTTATATCTGTAGTATCAGTGAGTGAGTAGTCCGTTAACGGGAATCCCCCATTCCCCTCCCCTCCAAGCCTCCCCACCCCACCCCCTCCCCCGACCCCCATCCCCCCACCCCACGTCTTCCACCCCCACATCTCCCAACCCCCTACCCCCACCCGAGTGCCCAGCAAACCCTTATCCCTGTAGTATCTATGAACGACTAATGTATAAAGGGAACCCCCTCACCCCAGCCCCCAAGTCTCCCCCACCCCCACCCCCACCCTTAGTCCCCCAGCTAATCCCTATACCTGTAGTATCATCCAATAAATAAACTTTTAACGGTTATTTAAAATCAAGAAACTTTTGTCCAGCAGAAAAATTGCAAGTCTTCTTTTGCTTCTAAGTCTATTCGGTTGCTTTGTTGTTTTTTTTTCTTTTTTTCTTTTTTCTTCTTTTTTTCTCTTTTTTTTTCATTTTCATTTCCATACCGATGAGTCGGAGATTGCACCCACACTGTGTCCAAGGTTTCGAGATGAAACATAAAAAGTATTGCTCTAGAAATAAAACTTTTGAATAAAAGGCAATGCCTTAGTGACAGTGTCAGTGCCACCCCGTGACATCAGAGTGACACTTTCATGCTGACAGAGGGAAAGAAATTCCCAAGTTTATTCACACGCCTCCTGTTTTTTTTTCAGCAAAAGATGAATGAGCCGTCTTTCAAAGCTCTACCGTTTGAGTTTGTTTACGAAAGGCATGCATACAATAGACTGTGATCATGTGATGTTATGTAATAGACTGTGATCATGTGATGTTATGTAATAGACTGTGATCATGTGACGTTAGACGTTATACAACAGAATGACAACCTAAGAAACGGTTTTTACGTAACATCCATCCCTCGCCTATCGCTTTACCATCAACCCTCATTCCCTACCACCACGCCCCCCCCCTTCTGGATCCACTACCCCTCTCCTCCCCCACCCCCACCACCCCACCACCCGTATACCACCAAGCATACGAGCATTGGACAGAGTAACGCAAAACAATTAAATTTTCATAAGAAATCGTAGCTCAAGTGGACCATAGCCCTGCTCTGAAGTAACCGCTCGAATGTTCGAATGAGAATCGCGCTCGGTTGAGTCACGTGACCTTATAAACACACCATCCTTTGCAGGACTTGCTCTATTTTAAATGTCCATCTTTCACTTAATTGAATTTAAATTACTCACTTAATTAGAAATAGTTTCAAAAGCCCCATACAAACTTTCTGATAGTTTTCAGTATTATCATCCTTTATAGCCAAATAAATAAATAAATAAATAAATAAAAAAAACGGGAGTGATTTGATTTACTATCAAGCCGATGGATGTACATAAATGCAAGATGTAAAGAAGATGTAAGATCTTAAAGGGAAATGCGGGTATCTCACCTACAATTGACATTTCCTTCCTACTTTCACAGTTTAATGCTTTGAGGGTATACATTCAAAAAACTGAAAAGAAAAAGGGGAGTCACCGATGTCATAAGAGAAATAAAGACACTGAAAGGTCGCGTACTTTTACTATAGAAACCAATGTTAAAACCAAGAAATTTCAATCAAAACTCACACAAAATCACAATTGACAATTGCCTCATTTTTTTCCCTGTTTGAAGAACATGCCATACGAAATGTTTTAAGCAAATAAAAAAAATGTCACTGTATCAATAAGAGAATCATACAATCGTTTTGACAAAATCCCATTAGTTCGATGGATAAATGGTGAAAACAGTGTAAAATGATTTCGATGGACAATATGTCAACACAGGCCCTTCTAGAAACAAAATATCAATACAAACCATTTGTGGTCACGACCCTATTTGTCTTTGATAAGAATTTTTCGATCTAGACGGATTTAGTAGTTATTTATACTGTATAAACATGGATTCAAACTCAGTGTAATGCGCATTTCGGTCGCTAGATGGCGCAGAGATACCTGCATTTCCCTTTAAGCTCATTGAAACCCTTGAAAATACTTAAATGTAGGAAGGAGGTGGTTTTTTTAACGGGTATGAAAATGGGGGGAGGGGGGGGTGGGGGTGATGTTATTATCGGGTGTATGTGTGGGGACGGGGAGGGGGGGGGGGTAATGAACTGGTGTGTGTTGTGTGAAGTTACTTATTCCCGCACAGTCCACTTCACATACCCTCCTCCCCTCCCTCAATCCCACACAGTCCACCTAACACTCCTCTACTCCCCTCCCTCACTCCCACACAGTCCACCTCACACTCCAATCCTCCCCTTCTTCACTCCCACACTGTCCACCTCACACTCCAGTCCTCCCCTTCCTCACTCCCACACAGTCCACCTCACACTCCAATCCTCCCCTTCTTCACTCCCACACTGTCCACCTCACACTCCAATCCTCCCCTTCCTCACTCCCACACAGTCCACCTCACACTCCAATCCTCCCCTCCCTCACTCCCACACAGTCCACCTCACACTCCAGTCCTCCCCTTCCTCACTCCCACACTGTCCACCTCACACTCCAATCCTCCCCTTCCTCACTCCCACACAGTCCACCTCACACTCCAATCCTCCCCTCCCTCACTCCCACACAGTCCACCTCACACTCCAATCCTCCCGTTCTTCACTCCCGCACAGTCCACCTCACACTCCAATCCTCCCCTTCCTCACTCCCACACAGTCCACCTCACACTCCAGTCCTCCCCTTCCTCACTCCCACACAGTCCACCTCACACTCCAATCCTCCCCTTCCTCACTCCCACACAGTCCACCTCACACTCCAATCCTCCCCTCCCTCACTCCCACACTGTCCACCTCACACTCCAATCCTCCCCTTCCTCACTCCTACACAGTCCACCTCACACTCCCCTCCTTCCCTCCAACATGCCCTCATTACGTGTATATAATCTTCATGCAGGGTCCTTACAACTTGATACCACAACCCCCCCCCCCCACTTCGATCCCTCCACCCCACCCTACTCTCCGTTTGTAGTGGGACAAAAGGCTAATAATAGAATTGTATGGCCACGGTAATCCCTTCACACAGCTACAACTTAAAAGGCGAATACGTCACAAGAGGACAAAACATTGGCCATGAGTCTGTGACGTCACACGGGACACAAAAAGCTTTTGATCATCCCTGAAAAGAAGAACGCATTATGTCGTTTTATGTCGTTTTATGAATTCTCTATTAATAATGCTACTCGAGATTAAAAATATCGTGGAATTTGCAGAGAATTCATGCATTCGATGTGACCGTCAGGGATTATGTGAAATTATTGAAACTTCTAGCGGATTCCACTCCTGAATTCAATCCCTGAAATCATGCCCTGAGTTCACTCATATATCTATCCATCCATCCATCTATCTGTCTATCTATCTATCTATCTATCTATCTATCTATCTATCTATCTATCTATCTATCTATCTATCTATCTATCTATCTATCTATCTATCTATCTATCTATCTATCTATCTATCTATCTATCTATCTATCTATCTATCTATCTATCTATCTATCCATCTATCTATCTATCTATCTATCTATCTATCTATCTATCTATCTATCTATCTATCTATCCATCTATCTATCTATCTATCTATCTATCTATCTATCTATCTATCTATCTATCTATCTATCTATCTATCTATCTATCTATCTGTCTGTCTTTCTGTCTATCTATCTATCTATCTATCTATCTATCTATCTATCTATCTATCTATCTATCTATCTATCTATCTATCTATCTATCTATCTATCTATTTATCTATCCATCTATCTATCTATCTATCTATCTATCTATCTGTCTGTCTGTCTTTCTGTCTATCTATCTATCTATCTATCTATCTATCTATCTATCTATCTATCTATTTATCTATCTATCTATCTATCTATCTATCTATCTTTCTATCTATTCATCTATCTATTTATCTATCTATCTATCTATCTATCTATCTATCTATCTATCTATCGCTTCTACCACTAGTTCATTCTGTTTTACTCTTCCATAACTATTTCGGAGAAGTTGTCATTAAATCGAAAGATGCAGACTTACTCAAACATGTAATCCTGCAGGGACTCCTCCTTGCGACAAAATCTTTCTATTCCAGTGACGAGTGTTGCGCCCAAAAGGTCCTCATAACGAGTGTGGTAAAACGGAAATGGCGTGAAAATGGTCAACACTTTGTCGGGGTCATGTTGACTGCGTATGACGGAGCCGTCGTAAGTGTCAACAGCGTCACCTTCGTACACAATCACGTGATCCATCACATCCCAATCTCCTCCGCCATCTGTCCATCCTTGATCCTCCCACTCTGTCGGTTCAACTGTTGGGTTCGCGGTCGGGTTCATTGTCTGCCTTGATGCAATTCCAAAACCACAACACAATAAAATATATATCAATTCCATATTCAATTTCCACAGATTTAGGACAAAATTTATCTCTATTTGAAATATCTCGTGTTCTCAAGCCCTCCCTTCTGCCTGTATTACGGTGTGACTGAGGCTATAAGGTTCTCTTTCTTAAATAACTAAGACTCTGCAGCCTCTCTTTTTAATTAATATTGGCCAAAGATAATGATAATGATAGAGGCCTAAGGGTTACGGGTTAGGGGACAATGGACAGCCTGCGAAACATCCCTAATTAATCCCCCAGAATCCTAAGAAATGGCAGAGATAGGTAACAAGACTTCTTTCATGCTTGAAGATAAGACTAGAAATCTTTTGTGTAGGGGGGAGGGGGTGGGAGTGGCGGGGTGGGGTTGGGAGCAGGGGCTGGGGGGAGGCCTGACGACAGTGTGTAAATAAGAGATTATTGTGAATAAAACAATTTTTTTTTTTTTTTGAAGTTGTAATACAATATTCCAGCAAGCATTCCGAAGTCCATCCAACGCCGCTTTGAGGCTGCAACGTTGACCCGACCAACAACATTAAATCAGGTTGTAATTTGGTTTCGGATCGGTCGCAACCATATGACTGACGTCTAATAAACGTCTTTGAGACAACGCTGAATAAACGTTGGATAAGCCACATTGTACAGATGTTGTTTTTTATTCACAAATGAAACCCCACTTTCCCAATCAACGTCTAATCAACGTCTTTGGTGCAACGTTGAATAGAAGTCGGAAAATCGACGTTATACAGACGACCAAACAGCCTCATCATTTAATCGCTCACGGGAAATAGAAGCAAATGTCACTTTCGAAAACTCATCAACATGAAGGCGTATAACACTGGAATTTCTCGAGTGTGCAAGTTTGCTCCTTCCCACCCCCCCCCCCACCCTTCTTTTGAAAAAATAGTCATTAAAATTGACTTCATACGTACCCTGTGCTGCAAGACCCAGAGGCTGGGTTACTGTTGGGGTGAGGATGACCACGACACTTTATCGTTGTCACTGTCTGGATGCCGATTCCATGCCGATATTTTCCGGGCGTCTGTACATCGTCAATCTCCCGACGTCATTGCAACGTTAGAAAACAGGCGTTGTTTCGGCTTCTACTTGCAACCTTCTCGCAACGTTGATTAGACTCGGGTAATAAACATCTAACGTTGTTCCGACGCCGGGCGCGACGTCTATCCACCCTTGTCGAACG
>OX457026.1:3192410-3259910 GCA_949752745.1 Protula sp. h YS-2021 | reverse complement strand
AGTAAGAAGGGCGGGTGGGGGGGTGGGGGGGTGGGGGGGTGGGGGGTGGGGGGGTGGGGGGTGATCCTTGCTCCGATTGCCTCAACTAGTCGAACGTCGGTCAGTTATATTCAATTGTTGGCTATGGGTTTTTCAAAAATGTCGCTGATATGTATTTTAACTGTGTGATTTGTACATTAAAACTGATTTCCGACAAAAACAAGATAAAAATAAAAATAAAAATAAAAATTAATATTAATTATAAAATAACAATAAAATGAAATAAAAAAGTGCTCACTCTGGTCTGGTTATCCCGAAACCGTTCGCGATTTTATTTTATTTTCCGCCATATTTCAGGCTCTTTTTAAGACGATAACACAAAGGGGTAAGATTTTTTAATATTTGAGTCTGAGCGTGAATTTCTGACTTTCTGTGGGTATTTTTTTTTCAATAGTTTAAATCAGTTTTAAACATTAAAATGTGTTTCACAAATATACAAGAGGGAAGAAAATTTTCACGACAATAACTGCATCGAGTTGAGGCAAGAAAACAGGATGGACAATTACTCAACAGAAGGTGGAAAAACAGAAATCAGTGCACTAACGATGTGTGGTGTGTGAAACATTGTTCACTGACTTTCATAACATGATCAAGCTCAGTCATCGGGATAGGATAGTTAGGGCACTGACATTTTTCATTTTAGATCGTGCCAAGAATATTTAAAGTTTTTTTTTTTGCTTGCTTTGTTACATGTTTCACGCCCCTCCTAATTCAAGAAGAAAGAATCCAACAAGTAAAGAGAAGAAGAAGAACGACGGAATAGAAACAAAGAATGCACTTTTATCCTGTTGATTGACATTACGGACCTTTCTATGTCGTGCAATCCTACACGTGGGCATGGCTGGTCTCTGAGCATTTGTTTGAGGCCGTTATGGCTGTCAGTTCGTGCTGTATATGCGTTCTTTATGATTACGAAGAGACTCGGCACGGTCTCAAAAGTGCTTTTAAGCCCATATTTTGCTCCTTAATCCTGGAGAGGGAGTGGAGAAGGGGAGGGGGGTGTGGAGGGGGAGGGTGGAGGGAGGTGTTGGCACTTGGTAGCATATGTATTATTAGGTGTGTCCAAAATAGCAGAGAAAGTGAGTAATATTGGCGCAAACGCAATGCCGAAAAACGTGGTGTCGTTGTCGTAAAAACGAGGGTTCATTTTCAGTCAGTGTTCGGCGATTTTCACCAAGAGAACGAATCCCTACAAATTCTTCGACGTCGGAGATGCATATAAAATGCGTCGGCAATATCGCAACATACGTCGGATATACGCATATTTTTTCCGTTTTGCTCATCGTTTATTAGTCGTTTATGCGCATATTTTCCGACGAAGTTGTTTATGCATATATTCGACGCATATCCGATGTATTACCAACCGTCGGCTATACGTCGGCTATACGTCGGTTATACGTTTATATTCCGATGCATTTCCGACGAACTTCCGATGATTTTTATACGTATAAAATGCATATTTCCGAGGTTTTTCCAACGCATTTCCGACCAAGTAACAATCGGAAAATATGCGTTTTTTAGACGTATAAAAAATGCGTGTGCGACATTTAAAAAAAAAAAAAGTTTCTAACCTTAACTGACCCATTGAACCCTTACCAACCATTCATAATTCACATATTCATATATACATAGCATATTAATATACAACATAGCATATTTATATATTACAACTCAACACTAGTACTTACTCGGGTTTGAACCGGGGACCTCTTGCATCCTAGGCGCGGAACATACCTCTACTCCACGGCGGCTGGTGCTCCCTCGGCAGTATAATTAAGTGGTCTAACGTTTCTATTTCGTCCCAAAAAGTTTACTTCTTACATTTTCGTTTTTTTTGTTACCACTGGCGCTTTTAAATTTAGTTATTTGTATTGTCTTTTCCTCCTTTATGTTTGCTGAGGGATAGTTTATTGAGGCAAATGATAATTTTCAAGTATATTCATAATGCTCCACTATTGATTCTTCATAATGTCCCCTACAAAACGCCAATCGATAAGTTTCCGACGTCGAATAAGCATCGGAAAATATGCGTTTTACACACGTATTAAAAATACGTATAATACACGTTGGCAATATCGGCATCTTTTTTCCGATGTATTTCCGACGTCGTTTATACATAGGAAAATATGCGTTTTATAGACGTTTAAAACAATACGTATAATATACGATTGCAATATCGGCATCTTTTTTTCCGATGTATTTCCGGCATCGTTTATACATAGGAAAATATGCGTTTTATAGACGTTTAAAAAAATACGTATAATACGCGTTGGCAATATCGGCATCTTTTTTCCGACGCATTTTCGATGCATATACTATGTTTCTAAAAATGCGTATATATTCCACCGTATATCCGACGTATAAACGATGTTTCAAATCCGCTGCCAACGCTGCCGATGCAATTTAGAGATTAACGACGTCGTTTATGCGTCGGCAGTTTTGTAGGGATGGCGGGGTGGCGTGTGGCGGGTGGTGGTGGGGGGGGGGGATTTGCAGAACTGCACTCCATATACAACAAAACAGGAGACCCGTTAATTAAGCATACGCTGTTGACATTAAAAATATCAGTTTAGTTTTCGTTCAGTAACTGCATTAGTGTCTTCACTCATAAATACATAATTTGGTGAATAGGGGTGTTCTGGTTATTAAATTTGATACTATGGGTTTGGTTGGTGGGGGGGGGGGGGGTGGAGGGTGGGGGTTCGCGAGTTCTCCCCGCACCCCTCCCCCACCCCAGCCACAACTTGTTGGACGATAATAAGTGACTCAGCACCCAAATAAGAAAAGAACTTGTTCAAAGATGTAATCGCCTGAAGAAATGATTCTGCAGGAGTGGCTAAAAATGGTTGGGGGGGGGGGGGGGGAGTAACGGATTTTTTAAAATGTTATTCATTTTTTTTATTAATTTGTTTTGTTTTTGTTTTTTTTTTAGTGATAGGTTGACACTTTCATGTTTGAGGCTCAACTCTCACCTTAATTCGGCTCACTGTCTTATTCGGCTTCGATTTTTGTCAATTACTCCCCGCCCCCCCCCCCCCCCGCCCCTCTCCCGGCCCTTCCCCAATCAGCCTTTTCAACCCCGGACCGCTGTACAAGACGATCCCATTAATATACATGTGTCTGTTTTTCCTCAATGTCCATGGGCTGTTTGCAGGATAAAATAATCCAGAGCATGCTGTTTAGTAATAATACCAATTCCCATAATAAATCTATTCCCACCCCAGACCCCCCTTCAATCCCCCCCCCCCCCCTCATTTCCCCTCTCAACATTCTCAAATCACTCAGAATAAAAAAAAAAGGTTGTTCCACTTAAGCACTGCTTTTAGGACCTCAAGGAGACCTTGATTTATAGTTCATTTGTATTTCGCTCTCGGTGGGCTGTAAGCAGACGACGTCACAGCCCCCCCCCCTCCCCTTCCCCCTCTTCCCGATGATGGACGGCCCATCCCCTGAGCTGTCGTTATGTCTTTGTCTTCGTCCCTTTTTATTGTGTCTTCTGTTCTATCTTCTTTGCTGGGTCCTGATTTTATAAAAGGAGGAGCGCGAGAGGGGGGTGGTTGAGGGGGGAGGGCGTCGTTATATGTCTTTGTCTTCATCCCTTTTTACTGCGCCTTCTGTTCTATCTTCTTTGCTGGGTCCTGATTTTATAAAAGGAGGAGCGCGAGAGGGGGGTGGTTGAGGGGGGAGGGCGAAGGGCGAAGGTCGGGGTGGAGTGAAAAGTGTGAACCCTCAGAGTGAATTTCCCGATCTTGTCCCAATCTTATGGTTGGGGAATGAAGAGGGAAACGGGGGAGGGAGATGGTGGGTGGGGGTTAAACCTTAACCTCGAGTTTTTCAACCTCAGTATAGACCTTCGGGAAGGGGGGAGGGAGGTGGAGTGACTTTCCCAAGCAGATCTCCAAAGCTTAATAAAAGGCGACCAGAGCCGTGATTCATTTAAGTGCCTCAAACTCGTGCCCAAACTCAGGACTCATCAGATTTTCTTTCTGAATAACAGGATGGGTGTGACGGACGTCGCAAACGTGGGATTATTTGCGGTAACATTGTTTTATGTGTTTCTGAACGTTCATCGCGCCGCTTACCAAAACAGTTCAGTATGCAGATAGACGTTGAAGTGTCGACATATGTGTGTGAATTGTGATCTAAAAATGTCGGATATATATTTAAGTTTTAAGGATAAATAATATAATATTTATATTAGATCCTTAATCGCAAGCCCATCTTAAGATTTTAAGGTTCCCTTTGCGTTTAAATAAAGGTAAATGTCGGTGTTTTAACATCACGGTTTTGCAAGGTTTTTAATTGTTTTTAACGAACGCGTAAAGGGTATAAATGGTTTATAGAGCGTGATATAAACGTGTTCGTAGTTTCCAAATCGTAAGGATTGTTTTTTTTAATCTGTTCTAGTTTTCCACGTTGAGCTGAGTTGAGTTGAGCTGAATTGAGTTGAGATGAGTTGAGTTGAGTTGAGTTGACTTGAGACGTTGAGAGAATTAACGAATAAACGTGTGCTCATCAGTGGGGCTTTTTCTCTGTACGACTATCCGACCAACGGGCCTTCGGCCATTATAGTGGAAAACTTAGCCTCCACGTCTATCAGCATACCCACGGTCTGGACCTCTAGTGCAGTACACCCGCGTGAACATTATGACTATTATGGATATTATTTTATCATGCTCGATCGATTCTTTAAATCAAGGCCATTGGTGTAATGGAAGGCGAGTGTGCCAAGTCAACGGTGTCCTATTTCGCTAACTGTTAAACGAACGTATGAGTACCCTGTCTCCCAGGGTACGTGATCCAGGCACTTGTTTTAAACAATGCGTTTTGGAGTACCTTCGATGTGACTTCAAAGGAGCGGCGGCATCCAGGCACCCGCTTTACACGATGCGTGTTGAATGCCTCCGATGTGACATCAAAGGAGAGGCGGTGTACTCAAACTACCTTCGATATCTGTGTTTGATTGATGTGGGCCAAAGTTCTCGGATACGTGACAGACTGTTCACAGGTCAAGGACGTTTCACGAATTAGGTCACGCGCGTGTTGATGAAACAAACGCAAACCTGCTACCACCCTTTTCGGCGGCAATGAGCAGCTCAAAGGACCGCCATTCGAAGACACATTTACCAACACTGAACTGTGGTTTTTTAGTTGAAATTAAGCTGTAGTTCTGTGTGTTTAAGGGTTCCAGGGAAATCTTTGGGTAACTGTTACAGTTACAACGGTTCACAAGAGTTTGCGTATACTGAAATAACTAGTCTTGTACATGACCTCATGTTTCTAAAAGTGGTGTTTTCAGTGATTATACGCAGGTCTACGATTTTTCTTGTAATGCAGGGTACTGGTGAATTTTTATTACGTGTGAATAATTATGATTCATGTGTGTTAATTTAAATATGTGATATAAACCAATCAGATTCCTTTTCCAAAAAACAAAAACAAAAAAACAAAAAAAAACACACACACACACACACACACAGGAACAAAATGGAAATCGAACAGGAATCCCATGAACTTGAATCGACTGCGCCTGTATGTAGTTCATCGGAGCTTTCACAACAGCAGCGCTTACAGCAAGGCGATGCTCGCAAGACTGATTCAACGGTTATTAAATCAGCCAGTCCTGCAGAGGAGAGGGATGAAACGTCTACAATTATGCGATCAGTTCGCCAGCGTACAATGACGGAAAAGGGCTTTGAATATCAAGTTGAAGTGAAAGAAAAGGCCGTATCAGCTGCAGTCAACCGATGGCGACGCAAAGCCGACGAACTAGAGTGCATGATAATTAGCTGTGAAAGCACAACGGAAATCAGCCAAGCTTGGGATGTTCTGCAAGCCTGCATCAAGGTTTGTAAAGACAAAATTGATGACCTGCATAGCCTTCAACCCAGTACATGGACGAATATAGAAGGGTTGCTTGATCGTCACCGTGACATCGGAAATCAAGTAGCCTCGAAGTTAAAGGACCTGGCGTGTGAAATGGGTTCCCGTAGTTCAAGAAGTTCGTCAGCACTCTCAAGGAAGTCTTCAGTGATGGAAATGAAAGCTGCTGCTCGTGCTGCTGAAATTTCTACACAACTCAGGTATCGCAAATTGGAGCACGAATTAGAAGAACAAAGGATGAAAATCAATCAAGAAATGGAGGAGAGACAATTGAAGCTGAAACAACAAGAACAATTAGCCCTTGAAAGGGACCTGGTCGTTGCCAACGCTAAGCTACAAACTTACCAAAAAAGGAGCAATCCAGCACATAGTAACATTGAAGAAACTCTTCGTTCGCTACCTGTAGACACTACGGTTGTTGAGCGATTCATTGAACAGCATGCATCTGAACAAGATTTGGTGACGCAGGACACTCAAAACGTAGCGCTTCCTGAGACAAAAACCTCCATGCGGCCTGATGGTAACCCTGTGACCAACGTTCCAGGCACACAGTCACGGGGTAAGGAACCGGCAATGTCATGCAACGCTAAAACTTCGTGGCTGCCAGAGAGTTCCGATCGAGATAACAGAAGACCAGGTGCATCTATGCCTTTCGCCTCTGCTCCGACACCCACAGGGAGAACGCCATATCAGGTTACAAGCGATAATCGAGCATACGAGCCTGGACATGGACAGAACAGCGATATAAGTGAACTTGTCAGAGCGATTGCCACAGCGAGAATGCCTTCAGCAGAACCTGGCATATTTACTGGTAATTCCTTGGAGTACAACATGTGGAAGAGATCGTTCGAACTTCTTATCGAACAGAAGAATATCGCTCCAGCAGAGAAACTGTATTATCTGCAACGTTATGTGGCTGGTGAAGCCAAGGAGTGTATCCACGGTTTTCTCCTGGAGGGCTCAGACATGGCGTATACGGAAGCAAAGGATTGATTGGATGCGAGATTTGGCGATCCGTTTAACATCGCGACAGCTTTTAGAAAGAAGCTCCTTGAATGGCCAAAGGTTTCAAACAAGGATGGCTCCGCGTTGCAAAGACTTTCTGACTTTCTGAAGCAGTGCCAGTCGGCAAAGAGAAGCAACCTGAATCTGCGTATACTAGATGATGCCCGAGAGAACCAGATTATACTCAGGAAACTTCCGGACGCTCTGGTCTTTCGATGGTCAAGAATAGTGCAAGACCAGAAGGAGCTCAGAAGCATCTATCCGTCGTTTGAGCAATTTTCTGACTTCATCGAGAAAGAGGCCAAGATAGCTTGCAATCCAGTTACATCTTTTCAAGCTCTCAAGGACACCCAAGACAAGAGTCAAGGTATCGGGAAAGGACCAGCATTCAAGGAAAGGAAACAATCGTTCTTGTCAGGAATAAAGAAAGCTCCAGATGCAAAAACGGAGGATGTAGCAGAGACCGATAAGACCGGCAAGAGTACTGAAGATCCAAAACAAGCTCGCAAGCGGCGTCCTTGCTTTAAGTGCAAGAAAGATCATCATGTTGACAACTGTCCAGAATTCCTTGCTTTAAATATTGAGAACCGTCGCAAATACGCGCGGTCTAACAAGTTATGCTTCGCGTGCCTAAACCCGAATCATCTTGCAAAGGACTGCAGATACAAGAAGAGATGCAAAGAATGCGGTAAACCACATCCAACGTCCCTCCATGACAACGATTGGACAAGGTTAAAAGGTAATTCCAAAGGGGAAAACGTGGAAGCCGTGACGAGTCACTCCGCGAGCGTGTCGAGCATTAATAAGGCGACGATGATCATACCAGTCTTTTTATCACACAAAAATGCGAAGGAAAAGGAAGTTCTCGTCTATGCGCTACTTGACACACAATCCGACGCCACCTTCGTGACCAAAGGCATATGCGAAAAATTGGGCGTTGACGGCCCTGAGACACAGCTTCTACTATCAACGTTGTCTTCGGAAAATCAAGTGCTACCATGCAACAAAATCACCGGTTTACGCGTTAGAGGGTTTAACAGCTCGATGGTGATTCCGATACATAGTGCCTTTACAAAGGATGTGATACCAGCAAACAGGAATCATATTCCAACCCCGCAGACGGCGATGAAATTTCCACACCTGCACAGTATAGCTGGTGACTTAATGCCTGTATCAAACTGTGAAATTGGGCTGCTTTTGGGATATGACTGCCCCCGTGCTCTGACGCCCAGAGAGGTTGTACCAGCTCCGGGCGAAGAAGCATATGGCCAACGCACTGACCTAGGATGGGGAGTCGTTGGCATCCTCGATCATTCTTCTAAGAACGAGAATGACGTAGCTACCACCCACAGAATTTTCACTAAGGAAGTGCATGCTCCGATCAGTACGGACCGGCATTCTGTGGCATTCTCAATAAAGGCAGCGAAAGTAAAGGAAATTATCAACCCGCTCGTTGGAAGACCAGAGGTTTCTGACCATCCTAAACGACCGCATAACAAGGACACCAAACGGACACTTTGAAATGCCTCTGCCATTCCGCGACAAAGACCCAGCACTTCCAAACAACCGAGCTTTGGCAGAGAAGAGACTTGAAAGCTTGAAAAGGAAATTACTCAAGGACAACGCATACCGCGCCGACTATGTCAAATTCATGAACGACGTAATTAACAAGGGCTTTGCCGAGAAATGCGATGAAACTTCCCCACCGGAGAAAATGTGGTATCTGCCCCACCATGGTGTATACCACCCTAAAAAGAAAAAGATACGGGTAGTTTTCGATGCGAGTTCGCAGTATGGTGGGGTGAGCCTCAACGACATGCTTTTACAAGGCCCTGATCAAATAAATGGACTACTTGGAATTCTTTGCCGTTTTCGGAGGGAGATGATCGCACTTACGTGTGACATAGAACAAATGTTTTATCAGTTCAAAGTGTGTCCCAGTCATCGAGATTTCTTGCGGTTTTTGTGGTGGGAAAATAATCTAAGTGATCCACCAACAGAATTCCGAATGACTGTTCATTTGTTCGGTGCCAAATCATCTCCAGGATGTTCCAACTTCGGCTTGAAGATGGCAGCTGATTTCGGTGAAGAAGAGTTAGGAAGCGCAGCAGCAGATTTTATCAGAGACAATTTCTACGTAGATGATGGGCTGGCGTCGGTAGAGACGGACCATAAAGCAATCGAGTTGGCATCAAACAGTCAAGGTCTTTGTGCGAAAAGTGGAATTC
Organism: Protula sp. h YS-2021; assembly: GCA_949752745.1. NCBI lineage: Eukaryota > Metazoa > Annelida > Polychaeta > Sabellida > Serpulidae > Protula > Protula sp. h YS-2021. The sequence goes on along the minus strand of OX457026.1, from coordinate 3,250,755 downwards.
GTTTGCACAAGTTCGCTTCCAACTCCGCGGTGGTCATGGAAGCCATTTCAGAGGCTGATCGGGCAACAGGACTGCAAAACCTGAACCTCCTAAAAGGCTACGATGTTACTGAGAGAACGCTTGGGATCGAGTGGTCAATTGCCAATGATGTGTTTCAGTTCAGAATCGTACTCCAGAATCGCCCACCTACACGAAGGGGAATTCTGTCGTCTGTGAGTTCAGTTTACGATCCGATCGGTTTCTTAGCTCCTGTCATTCTTCAAGGACGAGCTATTCTACAAGCCACCTGTAAACAAGGTCTTAACTGGGACTCACCACTTTCGCAAGAAATTGTAGACCGATGGGAAGCTTGGAAAAGCGAACTTCTTCAACTTGAAACACTGAAGATACGACGCTGCTACAAACCAGATAACTTCAGCGAAGTCAAGGTTGCAGAACTGCATCACTTTTGTGATGCCAGTACAGTTGGGTACGGGCAATGCACCTATCTTCGAATGGTCGACTCCAACAGCACAGTGCACTGTACTCTCGTCTTAGCCAAGGCAAGAGTTGCGCCTGTAAAACAACTGACTATTCCAAGACCTGAACTCTGTGCCGCGGTTTTATCTGTCAAAGTAAGCAACGTCCTAAACAAAGAACTGGGAATCAAAATCGACAAAGAATTTTTCTGGACAGACAGCACCGTTGTCCTGGGTTATGTCAGCAGCAACGCCAAGAGGTTTCACGTGTTCGTTGCTAACCGCATTCAACAGATCAGAGACACTACCGAGCCAGAACAATAGCACTACGTTCGCTCGGAAGAAAACCCAGCAGATTGTGTATCTCGAGGAATGAAAGCCAGCACACTGATTAAGACCAGCAGATGGCTAAACGGACCGGAGTTTCTTTGGAAACATGAAGTGACCGCTTCTACCGTAACTCCTCATGTTTCACCAACAGATCCCAACCTCAAACGGATACACAACTTAGCTGCTGTGACGGATATACAGAACACGGCAATGGAAGAACGCTGGGCAAGATTCTCATCGTGGCAGACTCTACGGAAAGCCGTGGCGTACTGCCTGTTGTACAAGAAGCTCTTGCACTATCGAACTGCTCCTAGCATAGCGCACAAGCCAAATCCTGATATTGATGTGCAACTGCTCCGTGACGCTGAGAGGGAAATAATCAAGTCAGTACAGAAAAATGCTTTCGAAACAAAGGCTGCTGGCCTTCAACAGGGCAAAGTGTTCAAGAAAGGAAGTTTTCTGGATAAACTGGATCCTTTTATGGACGACTTCGGTGTACTGAGAGTCGGTGGAAGACTAAATAAATCGCAATTCCCTCAAGAAATGAAACATCCAGTTATTCTTCCCAAGAACAGCCATATAACAACACTGATAGCGAGATACATCCACAGTCAAGGGCATCAAGGGAGAGGATCAACAATGAATGCAATTCGTGAAAGTGGTTACTGGATCATTGGATGCAAGGTTGTCGTCTCAAGGATAATACATGGATGTCTCATATGCCGAAAATATCGCGGCCGCTTAGAGTATCAAAAGATGGCACCACTGCCCGAAGACAGAATGGAAGATGTGCCTCCATTTACATACTGCGGCGTGGATTACTTCGGACCGTTCCATATAAAATTGAAACGAAGCGAGGTTCCACGGTACGGTGCCCTATTTACTTGCATGGCGTCAAGGGCAATTCACCTTGAAGTAGCGGAGTCGCTGAACACGGACGCATTCATTAACGCCCTTCGTCGTTTCATAGCGATTCGGGGACTAATACGGCATCTTCGTAGTGACAGGGGAACCAATTTCGTAGGTGCCAAAAACGCCCTAGAGAAGGAGATAGCCAGTATGGATCATAGCAAAGTACGAGACTTTCTACTGAACGCAAATTGTGACTATTTTGACTTCAAGATGAATCCCCCAAGTGCTTCTCACATGGGCGGGGTTTGGGAGCGCCAAATTCGTACTGTAAGAAGTGTTCTTCAACCGATGTTGGACAAAGTGGGCACTCAACTGGATGACGACTGCCTTAGGACGGTTTTCTACGAAGTTATGGCAATCGTGAACTGTCGCCCACTCACATTAGATCACTTACATGATCCATTCTCCGACATTTTGTCACCGAACCAACTTCTTACAATGAAAACCAAAGTCGTGTTGCCTCCACCTGGAACTTTTACCGTCAAAGAAGAACTATACGCGACAAGAAGGTGGAGGAGGGTGCAGTATGTAGTTAACATTTTCTGGGCAAAGTGGAAAGCAGAATACCTGTTCGAGCTACAGAAACGTCAAAAATGGACGCACCCACAACGCAACATGACAAAAGGCGACATCGTTTTACTCAAGGAAGATGAACTGCCACGCAATACTTGGCCAATTGCAATCATTGAGGACACATATCCCTCCGCGGATGGAAAGGTGCGAACGGTTAAAGTACGAGTGGCAGATCAACACATGAATCATCATGGTGTAAGAACAAAGCAGCAATCCGTGTTAGAAAGACCCGTGCACAAATGTATCTTGTTGCACGAATCTACGACGGGAAACCGAGGGATTCCTCCACCGAAGAGCCCATGAAAGTGTGTGTTATGACTTCTTCCTTGGACTCGGTTAAGCGAACTGTATTTGTTGCCTAGCGCCAGTCGCAAAACGCCGTTTTTATTCCCGAACCGATCCGTCTTTCGAACCGATACGACTAATTGTGCAGTGTACACAGGGTTTATGTTACGAAGTGAAATACCTGTATGTGTGTATTTACGACTAAACTGTGACACATATTATTAATGAAATCATATAACCATACATTATACGCACAGCTTTGTTGCTGAATGCGGTCCTGTTCTACTGTAAGTATAATATGTTGGCAAACGTCTCTGAAACTGAACTATTAATTAAAGTTAAAAAATTTAAGGCAATCCTTTAAATTTTTGGGGAGCCATGTGACGGACGTCGCAAACGCGGGATTATTTGCGGTAACATTGTTTTATGTGTTTCTGAACGTTCATCGCGCCGCTTACCAAAACAGTTCAGTATGCAGATAGACGTTGAAGTGTCGACATATGTGTGTGAATTGTGATCTAAAAATGTCGGATATATATTTAAGTTTTAAGGATAAATAATATAATATTTATATTAGATCCTTAATCGCAAGCCCATCTTAAGATTTTAAGGTTCCCTTTGCGTTTAAATAAAGGTAAATGTCGGTGTTTTAACATCACGGTTTTGCAAGGTTTTTAATTGTTTTTAACGAACGCGTAAAGGGTATAAATGGTTTATAGAGCGTGATATAAACGTGTTCGTAGTTTCCAAATCGTAAGGATTGTTTTTTTTTAATCTGTTCTAGTTTTCCACGTTGAGCTGAGTTGAGTTGAGCTGAATTGAGTTGAGATGAGTTGAGTTGAGTTGAGTTGACTTGAGACGTTGAGAGAATTAACGAATAAACGTGTGCCCATCAGTGGGGCTTTTTCTCTGTACGACTATCCGACCAACGGGCCTTCGGCCATTATAATGGGCTAAAATTAAGTTAAGTTCGCCAAGAAACTTAAGGCGTTTTCTTTTCACCAAATATCTTTTAACTTCCGTATTTACCTAAATTAAATTATAAAACAAGCGAATTAGATCACCCATGCAGTGGGTAAGTTCATCCAAGCAGTGGGTTAGATCACCCATGCAGTGGGTAAGTTCACCCATGCAGTGGGTTAGATCACCCATGCAGTGAGTAAGATCACAAATGCAGTGGATAATATAACCTATGCAGTGAGTAAGATCACCCGTGAGTGGGCTAGATCACCCATGCAGTGGGCTAGATCACCCATGCAGTGGGTTAGATCACCTATGCAGTGAGTAAGATCACCCATGAGTGTCACCTGTCACCAAGTTCAAACTTATTGCCCCCTGAATCTATCCCTCTAAATATAAAGCTATAATTTAAGACGTCGTGCCGGTCGAAATCCTCTTCCGTTCACTGCGACAAGAAAGGGAAATGTATATATATATATATATATATTGCAAATTTTCCGTCACGTCGTTTTCGTATCGAGAAAAAATATTATGATAAAAAATAAAAAAATACTTCAGGTTTCTCACTTTCCAGTAGACAAAATAAACATATTTAAAGAAGAATAACAATACATCTTTATGATTATGCACATGTCTTTTATTTTTTTTAAAGTTTTGTTGAATAGTTTCATGTTAAAAAGCAATTATACTGAGCATAAAAGAAAAAAGCAAAATGCCGTGAGAGTTCCGTTCTCGAAAAAAAAATTTTAAAAAAACTTTAAAATATTTTCCTCAGTTGGGTTGGAGGTCTTATTTTCGATGTTTCCTGTTTATATCAAAATAACGAAAAGAACAAACCCACTGGAATTACATTTCTTTAAAAAAACATTAGGAAATTCTAAGAAAAAATAATAATCGCCAAAAATTAGCCCTATCCAACAAAAGCAAGAGTGAGCAGATAATTTGCTTTAATCAGCCTAATGTTTTCAGACTATTGATAGAAAAGCTAATGAAGGAAATGGTTTGGGCTGATTAGAGAGAGAGTGCCGCTCTAAAATGTTCATTGTGAGCGGGGAACGAATCAAAGATGATCCAATTGCATTGAATTGCGTTGAGACAAATGATTCTGTGATTTATTGAAGTTCTTTGGGAATATTTTCCAATTGGCAAAGGGGGGTTGGGGAAGGGGAGTGGGGAGTTGGGGGGAGGGTGGAGATGTGAACTGGCTTGAGTTAACGAGCTAGTTGCTTTCATGACGGATATTTCCTGATTGATTTCTGAAAGGATTTTTTAATGGACGATTTCTTGGGTGATTTAATTTAATGCTTTCTTAGGGGATTTCCTTGAGTTTATGTTTAGAAGATAGATCTCCACAGAGGTCAGCTGCTGATAACAATGAACGCTTTGTATGTTTCTAGTGAGCGATAATACGCGTTCGTTTGGTGGTGTTGTCTACCAGCCAATCTCTGCGGCGTTTCGGTCTGTATCTTGTATAATCCGCCGATACATCCTATATTCTTTTGAGAGAATGGGACTACTTTTTTATTCATTTGCATCCAGAGGCTAAGGTATTGCAACAACGTCTTTTCTTGTGGGGCCTGACGTCTACACAATACCTTAATCACAATGTTCTTTAAGCATGTCTTCCGCCCTCTCTTTCTCTCTCTCTCTCTCTCTCTCTCTCTCTCTCTCTCTCTCTCTCTCTCTCTCTCTCTCTCTCTCTCTCTCTCAATGTCTCCTTCTCTCTCTCTCTCTTTCTCTCTCTTCTCTCTCTCTCTCTCTCTTTCGCTCTCCCTCTCAATCTCTCCCCCCTCTCCCCTGTCTCTCTCTCTCATCTCTCTCCCTCTGTCTCTCCCTCTCTCGTTTCTCTCTGTCTCTCTCTCTGTCTGTCTCTCTCTGTCTCTCTCTGTCTCTGTCTCTGTCTCTGTCTCTGTCTCTCTCTCTCTCTCTCTCTCTCTCTCTCTCTCTCCCTCTCTCGCTCACACAAAACACGTGACTAAGACATTGCTCTTCTCTGCAAGCTACAAAGCCACATTTGGGAGATCATTTCGTCAGAATACATATATATTTTGACTGAAAATCTAAATTTACGCACAAACAGAAATCAGTCAAAACAACCAATCAAAACACTCTTACGCGGCTACAAAGTGGCTCTTTGATGAATTCACATTTTCGTTTCGACTCCCTAAATGTGCCAGAAACGACGACAGCTCATACAGGCCGATAATAGACTCTGCATCCATCTAGCGTGAAGACAGCGGCAAATTGTAAATCAGTTACCGAATTATGGTAATATTGCTTGTAACCTAACAATTGATAGACTTGCCTCTCCTCCATACCCTCTCCCCTCTCCCCCCTCTCTCCCCCCTCCCCCCACACCCCTTCGCAGACTTGCAGACTCAAGCATTACTCCTCCAAGTGCTAACTGATGACTCCCACAGCTGTCATTTTTGCAGCCACAGTCCTGTCATCTTAAGACACTGTTGCCCCCTACCCCCACCCACCCCCACCCCCCCCTCCCCCTCACCCAAACCACAGTTCCTAAGCAATTTTCTAAATTCCCATGCCAATGTTTTTTTTATCACTTTCTTTACAGACCTGACTATCAATACCATCATTGACAATTCTGTTACAGTTTAGTGTTCTGCAGTTGTATTTGTTAAACCTCCCAAAATGTACACCAAAGTCGTGGAACGCGCATTGATACAATGGCACTATTTTGTAACTAAGGACGTCATTGCTGAAATGAAATGATTTCTGCTGCTAAATTTTATTGTTTTTTTTAACAACTAGCCTGTTATCTGAAATATATGACATTAATTAATTAATTAATTAATTAATTCACCTCATGTAATGTCTTTATGACGTCATCACGTCATCATTATGACGTCATAATGACGTCATTCGAACAGGCGCGCGCTTTATCCAAAAAATGGCGCAGAAACCCCATGCCGGTTCTGCGTAAGCCTATGACGTCATTATGACGTCACTTTCTGGCGCAGAACCGACATGGGGTTTCTGCGCCATTTTTTGGATAAAGCGCGCGCCTGTTGGAATGACGTCATTATGACGTCATAATGATGACGTGATGACGTCATAATGACGTCATGATGACGTCATAAAGACGTCATGACTTTAGACTCCTCTAAGCGGCATAACCCCACCCCTAACCCTAGACGTAGACAACATGTTCAACAACATGTTGACCATGTTGAACTTGTTGAACATGTTGTTTAACATGTTGTTCAACAAGTTGAAAATGTTCAACATTTGACTAAACTTTATAATAAAGACTTTGTAAATCAACAAATGTTGTAATATTGTTATAGATTTAAGCTGTGTATATTTAAGTGTATTAATAAAACTATTCAACATATGTCTTGTTTTTTTCTGAACTTGCTGCTATTGTTGCATCAATTGCTTGAACTACAACATGTTGAACAACATGTTAACACCACACAGTCAGCAACATGTTCAACATGTTGAACATGTTCAACTTGTTCAACAACATGTTGAACATGTTGAACTTGTTGAACAACATGTTGAACATATTGAACATGTTGAACAACAGTTTGTTGAACAATTGAATGGGGGCGCTTGCCATTCGAACACCGTCTTTGAATGGGAGGTTTGTCATTCGAACACATGTTTGCATGGGAGGGGGAGGGGTGCTTGCCATTCGAACACCATCTTTGATTGCGGGGTGTGCTCCCACAGAGTGTTTACAGCCACCTATGCAAATAGTCTCTATAATCACTGTAAACTAGACATAAAACTAAATCAAACGGTGAAATTTTCATTCAAATCGGTTAACCATGACGGAAGTTATCTCACTTTTAAGTTAAAATTTTAAGGTGAATCAATTATGCATACAGCCACCTATGCGAATAGCCTATGACTACTTTATATCAAAACTAGATATAAAATTGAATCAAACGGTAGAATTTTCATTCAAATCGGTTAACTATAACAAAAGTTATCCCACTTTTTCACTTTTTACAAAGTTTCAATTATGTTTACAACCACCTATGCAAATAGTCTATATGATGTCATTATGACGTCACTTCCTGTTTTCGGAGCCCCGCTTTCCCCCTACTCGTGCATAAATTATTTGGTTTCGAGAGGCTGATCAATGGGGGGGGGGGGGGATTGGGAGGGGGGTGATGCAAATGTAATGGCATAGGATGGGATCAGCCCGCGAGTATTCCACTTGTTTGCAATAAACTCAGCCTCAACACCCCCTCACCCCCCTCACCCCCCTCACTCCCAAGAAAAAATAATCAAACAAGAATTATAGCCAATTCCGAATCACTAAACTATTACTGATAAAAAATCGAGAAGTTAAAAAGATTTCCGGCAGGTTTTTTTTTCATTTATTTTAACACAAATGTGGTCAGAAATAAGGTTTTTTCTTTCTTGTCTAAAAAGATCTTAGTTTTCTGCACCAATTGACAAATTGAATCTATTTGGCATGAAATGGCACTTCACAACACCATCAGGCTGTTATCTTGTCTGAATTTCAAACAATTAGTTCAAACATTGAAACACCATTAATGCAAGTTAAACTAGAAGCTCATTCCGCTAGCGAAATGTTAAACACTTGACAAAAATTAAAACGCAAAAATACTTCCTTCAATGGGTTATTTCTTGAATAATATATTGCAAACAACACAGCTTGAATACGTCTTATAAGCGGAGTAGTGTTTGGTTGTTGTTGACTTAAAAGTTTTATTGACTGATCAGGCATACGCCTTGTTATCTATTTACGCAGTGAGAGCTCGCACAAAGCTCACTGAGCAAATGTATAATTTGTGCTGTCGCTAAATGCTACGCATTTACTTGCAAAAAATACACTCTTTTCACATGGCGTTTTAACAAAGAAAACGAAATCAAAGACGAAAATAAAAAGTGACATGCACATGTTCAGATCAAGCTCTTCATAAGTCCCAAGTTTCATGGTCGTAGGGCCCATAGTTTCAGAGAAGAAGAAGACGCAAAAAATCGGAAAAACTGTCAAGAAGAAAAAAAGGACGAATTTTGCTCGCACAAATTCATATAACCCTTGCAAGCCAAAGGCTTGTCAAGTGTTAATAAACAATTCATTATTGTTTTGCCCTCTGACACAAATATGCGAATTTTTCGCCACTGTCTGTCTATCCAATGAACGACGTGTTTTAACATTAAACAGTGCATAAAATATTATTTTACTCGAAGTGTATAAACATGCAGCTGTTTCTGGTGTAAAATATACATTAATACATACTTGATGATTTTTCTATTGTCTTTAGCGTGTTTTCTCAGTTACGAATCCACGCTAATTTTCAATGCATTATCAGAATGGTGTCTTTGAATTTCGTCACTCCGACCGTATGATTTCTGTTTGACAGGGACGAGAGTTCCTTACGTAAAAGGTTCCTGGAGGTTTAATTTTTGTAGGCAAGTATAAAATGTGACAGGCTGGTTTTGAACCCAGGACTTTTCGCTTAGCAATTAAACGTCTAAACCACTTATTCTACATATTTCCAATAATCAATAGCATATACGAGACAGCCGTGATGACCGTGCCCTTGATTTGTAATTGATTGTTTATGATTTGTGTTTGGCTTCAAGATTCAAATGTCGAACACTAAATGTTCATCAATCATTTTGTTTGAAATTGACATATTCGGAGAACGGTTTGAGGAGATTAATGACGAACTATGCAACGTTATGAAATGAATGGCATAACATGAACAGTTTGGTCCGACACACAATGAGCATCTTATCAATTTAATAGCATTAATTATGAGCAGTCTGTTGTTATATTAAACGTGGATTCGTAAAATATTTAATAATGTTTGCTCAGCAAAGACTCTAATTTCCCAATAAAACCCTGTTTTGAGTCAGTTGAAAGATTCAAAACAGTATATTCTATCGTCATTTGCTGCACAACTCGGAATTTTCTGACAACAGAATAGCTGTTTCTCATCTTTTAACCATGACAGAAAAAAGCATTACATTTGCATCATTTATATGAAATCAAAACCCACAGCACATTACAGGAGTTATTAAAACAATTAAAACAGAAATTACACTGGTTATTCGTGCAGTAATACCTACAACTGGGGCTGAAAAATTGTATCCAGTGTCTGGAGTAGGGACGGGTCCGAATTATCCAGGTTCTTGTTGCGTAAAAATCAATGAAAAATTAAATGGAACTGATATATTTTGTCCAAATTGGGGAGTTGTCCACATTATACGGGTTTGAGCGGATTCAGGTTTACTGTATAATAATACACACAGTGTAGTAAGCAAAGCATTAAATCTTGTGCACAAACTATTACACTTCACCTTGTGTGTAAATCGATTCAGACTTGTCAGTGCGCTAGACGGTTATTGGCTGGACTCCAGTTTTTATGGATTAAAATATACAGGAATCAATGGAGAAAATATCACAATCACTTTGAAACATACATAGAGAGCCCTTGGGATTAAAAATACTATAATGTAAAAATGTAAACTTTCATAAGGAACAAGAGATTATCACCAGGATTTTCCTTATTTGTTTTCTTTTTCGTTGAAATCCTGCAAATTTCGTTCACTGAGCATGCGCAACGCCTTGTGAAACATCACACTATACATGATCCATAGAACGCAATAGTTGTACTCCGTAGAATATAACGTACATCATGGTGGTACAATAACTCACTTGGCATTGAGCCAAAGTGATCCGAATTTTCGGGAGGACCGATTTGTGGGGTTCTGGCGTTTGTAAATATAAATCTACCTCCACTTCGTGAGGATTTACTTATAGAATTGGTATTAAAGTGCATCATGGCTCATATCACTGGCGTGACTGGTGACGTGTCCGAATAAAAGTCTGATTTATCCAGTTATGTTTATTATAATTTCCGTAAAATCTGTATATTACAATATTAATGTTCACACATAATTCATATACTTTATGCGCTGATTTTGTTTTCATATAACCCGTAATATTCGAGCCTCAATACTTATGCACACATTGATAATTATTTATTAACTATTCCTCTTATGTTTATTTCACGTGCTCGTTTCATATATGTTTTACTTTATATTTTTCCTTCCTATAACCATTTCCTTATCTTGTTCTAATTCTATTCGTATATTTATGAACCTGAGGGTCCTGGCAGATGACCGTTTAATAGGTTGCTAGACTGACTCCCAGATACACGTTTGTACGCTAGATTTCGTATATGTCTGCTGTCAAAACCGCTGGCCTTATATATTACTTGGGGCCACTCGGTGGGTGCTGACACGCAATTAGGATCACAAGAGTTATACCACATAACAATCGCTAATTGCAATTTACGTACTCTTGCTAATATATAAGTTTTCGCACTTACGATTTTAACTAACAACGAGCGGATTAACTAATCCCTTACGCCCAACATGCCTACACTGCACGACGCTATTATTCTATTATAACGTCCCGTTGATCCTATCGTCTGGACTGACATGTTTGGCGCTGTTTGTTGACCATAATACTAATTACAGTGACAGCTGTGTGTGTGACTCTACCGCTATTGTTTTAATCCATAATGGGATTTATGTACGTCTTATTTTGCTTATGGCAGAGCCCACTGATTCTACTGTTATTTTTTCATTGTCCTAATTCTAACATCGAATATTAATTTCATGCTAAGTTTGGAGAACAAGTTCTATTTACATATGTATAAACATGCATTTTATGCCATGACTAATTTCTGATAAATGTGTCCCTTTTGGTCCACTTCTGATATATGCCGCCCCTTCCAAATTAATACTCCGTGTCAATCTTACAAAACTCTTGCTACCATACGACTATAGAAGCTACATTTATGTAAAACATATTACATACATGCATGTATAATTTTGCTCGCAGCTTACGATATGATTCAAAGTTGTGATTTACCATAATTTTTCTTCGACACTTGCTAAATCTGGATATAACTCCAGTGGTGCTGAGGGGGCGATTTCCTTAGGGGGTCTTATCTCTTCATTGGGAGAGGGCTCCGTTGTTGAAGCCGTTGGGCTTGGAATGGCATTTTTGCCGTTTTGAATCAAAATAGTCTGTCCCTCGTGAAAGAGTGATAAAGTAACTTTATGGGGTTGATTTAAAATGGTAACTAGTTTCCAATATGCGAATGCGGCAAGTGGGAGTGAAGGTGGTAGAGCCATGTTTTGACCATTCAGCAAATTTGTACATACGAAATGTCCCCAATTAATGAAGCAATGAGGGAACAGACGGTGTGGTTTAGCTTCAACTGTGATGTCCAGTGGTTGATTAGGGTTTCTTATACCGCGAGGACACAATCCTATGCGCGCTACAGTGAGCGACACACACTTTACACCATTTGAAAGGATAAGATTCAGTGCTGTGTGGTGTCTACACTTGACAACGCATTTGTACACTAAAACACATATAAAACCTAAACATACAAACGATACAATACAAATCAGAAGTACATAAAAGAAAATATCTTCGTTCAAACCAGTTTCTTGGGCTGGCATTTTCGTCGTTGGTGACAACCAAACTAAATCAGCTGGAGCTACAGCTACAGCTGCTACTTTGACCTTAGTTAAAGTACGAACAATAATGATGTACTTATGTAACTAAAACACGGTAAAGCCTGATATGACAAATGACAAACATATACAACTACTTAAATCAAATCAGTAAGACGTTTTTCGATAAATGTTTTAGTTTTTGGTGACTACTCACCTGACACAATGGGATCTACAAGTGGCTGATATATCGTTGCATTATTTTGCGCATATTGTGCCACATGCTTGAGATTAAGGTGCATTTTGTGATCAAGTGCCATCGTGTTTGAAAACGAATGTTCGTACAGTATGAAATCTGGGAGCGATGCGTTAACGATTTGATCAAAAAGCGTGTCTCCTTTCGCATTTAAGAGTTCAGTTTCACTAAAAAAGTTTTGTAGTAGCGCTAGATTTATCGGAAACAACTTTGTAACTTCGCCGTTGACATTGTGGCAGTTATTTATTCGTGCTGGTAATTCGAACTGACCCGTTGTCAACTTACAGTGACATGGAATCTCTAGAACGCAGTAGTTACAACCTGGTTTAGAGGTTGACTCTCTATCAGCGCATTCGATATGCACTGTTTGGATCGCAGACATTAATATCTTACTTGGTTCTAACTCAAGAATAAAGTGTTGTACGTCTGAGTGTAAAAATCGAAAGTTACACAGTTCCTATACTGGAAAAATATGGAACTGATACATGTTGGATTTGCGATATTTTGTTGACTGAGTACCAGTGAGCAATGTTTGAATTTGTTACGGTCTCATTGACTGTACATGAAGTGCGTGATTTCAATGAAGTGATTATTAGAAACAGCAAAATAAGGTGGAATGTCAATGAGGTGAGAAGCGTGATTTGTTGAATGATTAAGTGGTACTGGAAAAGAGAGAACTTCGAATACTTTGAAAGTGTTGCGTGAAGAAGTAATTGGGATATCTAACGTTATGATCAGTGTATTATTTGTACGAGTTGTCTGCTAGTTAAGTGTGTCGTAATAGTAATGCAAATCAGTGTGTGCTACGTGAATATCCGGGTAGTTCTCTTCTAATGCTTTTTGAACGTATATAACGTTTCGTTAAGAGTTGTAACCGGAATTAGGAATGGAGATAATTTGCCCTTAATGACCTCTTGTACTCCTAATGAGATTTGTTGCATCTGCTGATCTAGTGTTTGCGCATGCTGGAGCTGTTGTATTATCAAGTAATTCAGTTGGGACCATACTTCCATTACTGACTCGATTGTTACTGTTAGCTCCTTTGTTATGTTTTCAAACATTTCATGGTTTTCTTGAATACCTTGTATTGCGTTAGATAACCTATCATCTGTGGCTACCATAATGACGCTAATGCTTGTTCATGCTGTTGAAAGGTATTTGAGAAACGCTGATGTTGCCTTGCAAATTCGTTTAAGTGTTTAGCTAGATGTTTAAGATCCCTATCAGTTGCTGTACCAAAGACGTTTTTCGACAAATCACCGACGAACGGTAGTAATGATCTGTGCGTACGCGACCTATTTTTCACGTTTTTAGACTCTGGAATTAATGCTTTTATGTTCCTCACTATTGTCTTAATTGATACATCGGTATCTAACTGTAACTTCCTAAACCTTTTAACCGTTTCCTCAAGTATACTACATACTTTGGGGTCACCAATGCAGGGTTGGAGTTGAGGTAGCCTTCTGATTCCAATCGGCAACGGAATATGGAAGGCATGTTTCCAGCCTTGATCAGCGTTGTCCAAAAACGCTGTCTCTCTGAAGACTATGCCGTAATTAGATCGCTGGACTAAAGTTGGTCTCGATGCAGTTGCAGCTGCGGCGAAGGTGCTTACCCAGATGATAAGCAGCAGTGTTCCTAAAAGTATTTGATACTGTTTTGAGTTTGGCAAATAGGGAGTCCAGGGTTTAGTTGACGTCTCAACTAAAATTTTACTGTCAAGTATTATAGTGTGCTTCTTATAAATCTTTGAGTCGAAAGGGTGCCGGTAAAATTTTGTTCGAAAGAAGAAAAAAAAAATTTGAAGAAGGACTCAATAACACCATCTAGTTCTGGTTTATATTTTGGTAATGATCTATACCATGTGCCAAAAGGGATTCTATTAGTGTTTGTAACCCATGATTGGTTGGTAAAGAAGAGGTATTTTGCTACATGCTGGATTTTTATCCTTTTCCTTCGGATAACGGAAATGATAATTCGTATTTGTTATCTTTGTTTTCCTGGTTTTACCGTTTAAACATCTATTTACGTGAAACTCGTCTTCTAGTTTAGAAGGCAATTGGTAATCGTAAAGCCATTCGGGTGTTCGTTTTAGCTCACTTCTAAATTTAACCTTGTAGAATCCTTTGCCTTTCCGGCGTTGGCATTGCACAATTCGGTCAATTAACGATGGATCGATTTTATACTTTGTGGTATCGTCGTCTTGGTTTTGTGAGGTTTGTTGGCTTTCGTTTGCTGTATTAGAATCTTCTATATTTGCGTCCTGTGTCACATCTGTTTCGGTGCCTAGTTCGTCGTTAGGCTCAGGCGTTTCAGGTGGTGGGTTAGTTGGCCGCTCCTCCGCCAAGAAATACTTCGTGAGTCGATTTGCATGTACTAGTGCTTTCAAGAACTTCCGAGCTCCTGTATCTTGTAGCCTATATGTGTGATTATCGTGTTGTTCCACAATGAGATACGGACCTACCCATTTGTGACATAGTTTTCTTGTCAGATGTGCTTTCGTTTTCATGCAGTATAACCAAACTCGATAACCTTGGGAAAATTCTGGAGTTTTTGCTCTTTTATCATACTGATCCTTGCACTTCTCCTGCTGCTCTTGAGTATTCTCTTTCACCATTTCCCGTGCATCTTTGATCGCTTGATGTCGGTCTTCGATGAAATCCTTGAAATCTTTGCGTATATTGTCTGGTATCGAATATGCTACATCAATTGGAAATCTACATTCTTTTCGAAACAAAACGAAATACGGAGACATCTTGGTGGTCGCTGATTGTGCCGTTCTGTATGCGCTCATGATGGCTTGCAACTGTGTAGCCCAATCCTTTTGATTTTCGCAGATGTGCGCTCTAAGACCTTTTGCGATCACGCTGTTTAGGCGTTCACACTGTGCGTTCGTTTGCGGATGGTAGCTGCTTGTTTGAACCCTTGTAACTTGAAACAGTTTGGACAGCTCTTCTATGAGAGTAGACATGAAATTCTTTCCTCGATCAGACAGCAAGGAATTTGGTGCTTCATATCAGCAAATGATTTCGTTGAAAAGTACGCTCGCAACCTCAAGTGCGGTTGAGTCTTCAGGGGGAAAGCTTTGCACCATTTACTGAAGCTGTCAACAAATAAAATGATATACTTGTTGCTGTCTTGATCCGTTGTCAGTGGACCGAGAATATCCATGTGCCATCTTGTGAAGACGTCCTCTACTGGAAGTGGGCGTAGTGGGGCTCGATAACCGTGATAAAGTTGTTTGGTACGTTGGCAGACATCACACGACTTCACATAGTTCTCGACGTCGGAGTCCATTCTGTACCAGTAGTACTTTCGTTTAATCAGCTCACGAGTTCGGTCTATGCCTTGGTGACCACCTCCTAGTTTACAGTCATGGAAAGACCGCAATATGTCATCACGTAGATGTGACGGGATTACCAGTTGAAGAATGGTTCTTTCTTGCTTGTTCCCCTTTCCTTGTTTCGCAATCTTGTGGTACATGACGTTATCGTGGATCAAGTGATGTCGGGCTTCCGCAGCATAAAAGTTGGCTGTTTTAGGATCTGTTGGCAATGCTACGCTCTCTCGGTGTTCGAAGAAAGGCAGTAGATCTGGGTCTTTACGTTGCACTTCTCCGATTTCGGCTTGGCTCAGCTGATGCGTGTCTTGTAGTACTTCCAATGGCGTGAAATCTAGGAACATTGCTTCTGAGTTCATCATGGCTTGAAGTACATTCACCTGTGGTACATCTTGCTTCGGCTGCTGGCTATTTGGGAAGCTTAGCTTGTATTCGTATCTTGTATTTGTTTGTAGTACGGTCACGTCTGTGAGCTTTTCTGGTAGAGCGTCCGGCTTGTTCTTCGCATCAGCGTCTGTCTTTGGAGCTTCCGCTATTGGCGGATTCTGGCGCCGTGACAGCCCGTCTGCGTTGAGATGTTTCCTACCTTGTTTGTGCACAATTCTGTGTTGATGTGCTTGGAGTTCTGTAACCCATCTTCCTAGTCTACCTCTTGGTTCACGTTTCTCAAACAACCACGTTAATGCCACGTGATCAGTAACTATCTTAAACTAATGCCCTTCCAAGAAATGATTGAAATGCTTAACACCTTCAAATACGGCTAAACACTCTTTCTCTGTGATGGTATAATTCTGCTGATGTTTATTCAACGCTTTGCCTCCGTAAGCTATAACTCTTTCTCTGCCTTCATCATCTTCCTGGCCTAACACGTAGCCTATTGAGAAATCTGATGCGTCGGTACTCAAAATAAATGCTTTCTCAAAATTGGGAAATGCCAACAGTAGGGGCTCTGAGATTAACGCCTCTTTTAACTTACTGAAAGCTCCTCACACGCTTCTGTCCATGTGATTTTTGTATCAACTTGCTGTAATAATTTATTAAGCGGTGTTGCTATGTGTGCAAAATCTTTAATGAACCTTCTGTAATAGTTGCATAAACCTAAAAATGACCTAACATCCTTCTGTGTTTTTGGGGTCGGGAATGATTTGACTGCTTCTGTTTTCTCTGGGTTAGGTTGAATACCATCACTTGATATGATATGGCCTAGGTAATGAATTTCCTGCTTTGCGAACTGGCATTTTGACGGTTTAAGTCGAAGATTTGCTTTTAAGAGAGCTTTAAATATCATTTCAAGGTGCTCAAGATGTGTCGCAAAATCTTTGCTAAAATCACAGAGATCATCGACATAGATCACGACGCATTTCCAGTTCATTTGTCTCAACGCTTCCCCCATGACCTGGGCAAAAGCCATTGGAGAATTCATTAACCCGAATGGAAGTCGTCGGAACTCGCACACCCCTTTATGACTTATAAACCCTGTCTTGTGCGCTGTTTCAGGGTCTAGTTTGACTTGCCAGAATCCTGAGGCACAATCTAATACACTAAAAATCTTGGCTTTACCGTCTCCCAGGCATTCTACTACATTTTCAAACGACATCATCGGATAGCTCATTGGTTCGGTAACCTTGCTCAATTCTCGGTAGTCTACCGCAAATCTATACGACCCGTCTTTCTTCTTCACCAGAACCACTGGGGATTGCCACTGTGACGTTGAAGGTTGTATAATACCGTGTTTATGCATTTCGTCGATTATTGCCTTTTTATCGTGTGGTATCTTGTATGCCCTCTTTCTCACCGGTTTGGCCTCTGGTTTGGTATCTATTGTATGTGGATAAAATGGTGACTCACCTAATTCAGACATCTGGGTGGCAAAGACTTCCCTGTACCTACCTAAAAGTATCGTCAATTTCTGTTTTTCTTCATCATCAAGTGTGGCTTTTGTTAGGTCCAGACCAAAGTTCCTCTGTGACTTTTATACATTCTTCATCAGACATACCTGTTTCGACGTTCTTGGTTGTTTGGTGGTTTGACTCCGTTTCTAGCGAACTGACATCTGCGTACTTACCTCTGATTTTCTCTTCATCTGAGATGGAGACACCTTCAACAACCTGTACTTCATTTCCACGAACCGGCGTGAACCGAGCTATTTTCTCACCTTGTTTGAGTCGAACATCCCTTTGCGTTGGGTTAAATATCTCGTACATTGCTTCTGAACCCTATATTAGGTCTTTTGCACCTTACAGGTTATGATTTGTTGACAACCTTCTCATTGGCTCCAAGATACCATTTACGCTCCTAACCCTATGTTTGATTTTGACTGGAATAACCGTATAAGAGTTCGCAGGCAAAGTAACACTAGACATTGTAATTGTACAAGCCAATCGTTGACCGCGTCCTACTTCTTGTCCATTTGCTAACTGAACCGTCATGTTTTGAAAATTAAGCACCATGCCATTATCTCTGAGAAAATCTGTGCCTAGAATCACGGGATGAATGAGACTTTCTACTACGAGAAACCCATACTTTGTTTGGTATTCAGCTATTTTGATTGTCAAGAGAACCTGACCCAACACGGCAGTTAGACTACCGTATGTTCCCCTAACCTGTTCCACCGTAGCACTTTGTAGCTTCAACGTTTTGTTCTTGTTTAACGACCGAAAAGCTTTGTCGGAAATGCATGAAATTTGTGCGTCTGAATCTAGGAGAGCATTCTCATAGAGAAAGTGGTTCAATTTAACTTGAACTGAGCAATTTTTATTCATTGTTTGTTTAACTATTGTTATATCGGCTATGTTTCCATTAATGTTTATGTTTTCGTTTGATTGTGTTTGATTTGGCACTTGATCGTACGTTTTTTCGACACTGTCAGAAAATGCACCTAACCTTTTTGAATCTGAAGCACCAGTTTTTGCACGATTATCAACCAAATTGTTACGCTGTTCGTTCACGCTACCACACTTTTGACTATTAACCTGTGTTTTCTTTACCCTTTCTAAGTGCTTTTTGCACTGTTCTACTGAATACGCGTTCTTTTGAAAACTAGAATAACTATCTTTTTCAGGTTGTTTTTTGAATTTGTTAAACGAATTTCTATTATTGGCGGCCGAAGGGTATGAGAAACTCGGACAGCTATCAATAATAGAATGTAACCTTCATTGCTGAACCAAGTTTTTCTTATAATTGTTACTTTTTGGATTAGAGAAACAATCTCTAGCAAAATGTTCCAACTTACGGCAAAAGTAGCACTCTGATTTGGTTCCGCGTTTCTGTTGTTGCTGTCCTGCGTTGTTGCTGCGATACTGTTGACTGCGACTGCCTTCTCCCCCGCGACGTTGGCGGTATCGTGTCCTGGCCTGCTGCCCATTTGCAGAGCGTGAAGTTGCTGACGTATGGCTGCTAATTCCTCGGCGACCGAGCCAGTTTGTGGTGTTTGTGTAGGTGGCTGGTTTGGCTGCATGTTTTGCAGCTGTTGTTTGATAGCGGCTAGTTCCTGGCAGACCTGGTCTCCTCGCATATTGGGAGCCATCGACGCAACGGTGACCGGCTCCTCCTTCAGTTTGTCCATAGACAGGGTCATTTTGGCGGCTCTCCGAATTTGTTCGATTGTCGTCGAATCGGTATACATGATTGTTTTCCGTATCTCGTGGGAGATGTTTTTCATGATGATCGTTTTAATTTCAGTGTCAGACATTTTGAACAGTCTCCCTTTGCTAACCATTATATCGATGAACTGATCGGGTGACTCGCCCGGCTGCATTTTGCGATCGTAGAAATC
The DNA here is from genome assembly GCA_949752745.1 of Protula sp. h YS-2021. Taxonomy (NCBI): domain Eukaryota; kingdom Metazoa; phylum Annelida; class Polychaeta; order Sabellida; family Serpulidae; genus Protula; species Protula sp. h YS-2021. Next base: position 3,231,382 of record OX457026.1, on the reverse strand, counting down.
GCAGTGGAGCGAGAACATTGCCCCTTCTTGGCAGAGGAAGCGCTGTTTGAAGAGCCTGCTTATGGTTTCAAGGTTGCGCAATTCTTCCGCGGTGAATGCGCTAACCCACGTGTCGGCATTGTCTCTCATCAACAGTTTGAAATAGTGTGCAATTTCCTCGTCTTTTAATTTATTAAGACCGCACCAATCCGTGAAACGAGCGATAAAACGGTCGGCTTCAACTTCGTCACCGTAGAAATAATCGAGTGACTGTATCATGCTATGCGACGCCATATTGGTTCTGTCTTGGATCACTGAGTTATTATTTTCACTGAACGTTTGGCTGCGAGTTTTCATTAATTTTCCTCAAATTTTCGTGTAGACTATTAATGACTGTTCTATATTTTCACTAGGTCGCGCATATATAACAGTACTTACTCAGTTTGCGTATGTTCGGGATCGAGATCTCCACCATATATCACCGGCGTGGCTGGTGACGTGTCCGAATAAAAGTCTGATTTATCCAGTTATGTTTATTATAATTTCCGTAAAATCTGTATATTACAATATTAATGTTCACACATAATTCATATACTTTATGCGCTGATTTTGTTTTCATATAACCCGTAATATTCGAGCCTCAATACTTATGCACACATTGATAATTATTTATTAACTATTCCTCTTATGTTTATTTCACGTGCTCGTTTCATATATGTTTTACTTTATATTTTTCCTTCCTATAACCATTTCCTTATCTTGTTCTAATTCTATTCGTATATTTATGAACCTGAGGGTCCTGGCAGATGACCGTTTAATAGGTTGCTAGACTGACTCCCAGATACACGTTTGTACGCTAGAATTCGTATATGTCTGCTGTCAAAACCGCTGGCCTTATATATTACTTGGAGCCACTCGGCGGGTGCTGACACGCAATTGGGATCACAAGAGTTATACCACATAACAATCGCTAATTGCAATTTACGTACTCTTGCTAACACATAAGTTTTCGCACTTACGATTTTAACTAACAACGAGCGGATTAACTAATCCCTTACGCCCAACATGCCTACACTGCATGACGCTATTATTCTATTATAACGTCCCGTTGATCCTATCGTCTGGACTAGCATGTTTGGCTCTGTTTGTTAACCATAATACTAATTACAGTGACAGCTGTGTGTGTGACTCTACCGCTATTGTTTTAATCCATGATGGGATTTATGTATGTCTTATTTTGGTTATGGCAGAGCCCACTGACTCTACTGTTATTTTTTTCATTGTCCTAATTCTAACATCGAATATTAATTTCATGCTAAGTTTGGAGAACAAGTTCTATTTACATATGTATAAACATGCATTTTATGCTATGACTAATTTCTGATAAATGTGTCCCTTTTGGTCCACTTCTGATACTTTCTCCATGCAGTTAACCACCCTCCCTATAAAAACCATAACAGAATGTCAAATGTTACCACACATAGAGTAGCATTCAAACGTCCCCTTATCTTACAATTTTTACCAGTAATTCTTGAATAATACAAAACTAAAACATCTAATGTATATATATAAAACATAACAAATAAAGGCCTTATTATTGTTTTGTTTCTTAATTCACTGAAGTTTCTTAGTTGTCTGCCTTGGGTGTTTTGTAGTGTTTCTATCATAGATCTTATGTTTTCCGTACGTTAGCTCCACTAATGCTGCCTTGTTGCTACGCAACCATTGTCTGATCGATTGACACATTGACAGAATGACTTGGCGCATCAGACAGCATTCATGTGGATCCATCTTTCCATCATCAGCCCTGTCTGTATGTTCGCATACAAATGGTACCTCAAACTCAAGAAGGAGAAGTTTTGCTGCAATGTGTTTTTCGATATTTTCATAGATATGATCTGCCCAATCAAATTCATTTCTTTCCAATGGCGGATCGTTTTCATTCAGATATAGGAGGTATCTTTTTAGCATGTATGACGTAATCAGATCTTCTGACTTCACTGGTTCATCTAGTCCTAATGACGCCATGTTGTGTGGCTCACATACAGCACCAATACGTAGTGCCTTAGCAATAGCAAGGCCACGTCTCCTGACCAATGGCATTGCCTGGATGGAGGCTACTTCTGTGCATGCATGTGACCCGTGGAAATTGTACATACCCACTCGCGCTGTGTTACTGATGAACATGACCCGACTTGACTTGGCTATGAGGTGGTCACATTTATTTTCGAATGTATCGGATGCGACATCAAAAGCTGGAACTAGATCAACAGATATCACCATATTTTTAAAATGAGTTCCACGCCAAAGAAGTTGCAAACTGGAGATTTTATCCTTTCTTATCAAAGTGTGAAAATGCAGGGCGAGGTTTCCAAATGCCACACCTTTATTGAAAATAGACGAAAGCTCTTTGTCAACGCAGTGGTAAAAATGTTCTGACACGAAAAGTGGCCTGAGAGTATAGGATACTGATACGTCATCCGGCATATTCTGAGGTGGAATGCTTTTTCCATGGTAACGATACCATGGTGACATTTTAGAACAAAGTATCTCTTCTCGACAACGAGTGAGTGTTGCTGTCTCTGTAAAACAGCAAATAAAGTCATATTCATTTGGTTGAAAGTTTCTTGTCTCTTCTGCTGAACTTCCAGCTAAGATAGTTTCAAACTTTAAATGAGCCGTATCTTTGGAAAGAGACAATCGTTTTGAGATATATAGGAGCAGATTACGTATGCTATTCTTTATTTTGATTTTTTCCAGGTATGCGTTGCACCAGTATGAAGAACTGATGATTCTTTGAACAAGGACTTTAGTTTGAGGTGCGAATCTCCGAGAAACAGGAATTTGTGTGCTGCACAGCTGATCATAGGTACCGTTCCTGCTGGGTTGTTTTGCAAACACACTGCTCTGTTTGAGATGTTGTGGTATGTTTATGTTCTGTAGTATCCATAGAGGTACGCCAACCCTTCCGCTCAGTTCTAAATCTGTTTCATTTTGAAATGACAAATGTTTTATATCCAGATTGTTTAGCAGCTTAAACGACTTTCTACCTAGTAGTTTAATAATTTCCTTGTTGCTCGCAATAGATACTGCATGCTCAAAAGGAACCATGTCCATATATTTTATGTCAAGCCTAACATTTTTATCAACAAGCAGTTTTACCTTCTGGATTGAATCTACCCGTATGGCACAATGAAGAGCAGTTTCCCCATCATTATATGTGCTGTTTTTACAACTGTAGTGCTCAAGAATCTCCGCACATATGTCGGATGATACATAGTCAATTGCTAGTGGAAGAGTGTACGGGAGAGCCAAGACTGATAATTTATTTGACGCTAGAAGTGATATACACTTTCGGAAATACATCGGCGCAACATAATTTTTCATCTTTCCTCTACAAGTGAGCAATCGATACAGCAAGCTCTGTTGTGACTCATTAAAAACTTTCTCAAAGTTTGAGTGACGTGTAAGCATTTCAATGAAACAATGCACGATTTTTAAATGACCATCCTCAATGTCAAGACGAGAGCCGTTGCCATCATGATTTGCGATAGATACATCAATTCGTTGATCATCTGACAACATCTTAACTGCGTCAAATTTCTGATTAGCTATCGCACAATGTATGGGTGCAAAATGTACCATCCTATCAGTAGCATTGACGTCACAAAGAGGGTGCTGTAGGATCACCTTCATAGCTTCAACATGGCCATTTACAGAAGCAAAGTGTAGTGCTGTCCAACCATGTTCGTCTTTGCTGTTGACGTCATGAGATTCAATGTATAAGAGATGACGTAATAACTCGCTATCTCCGCGTTCTGCTGCCTTGTGCAAGCTTGACGATTCATCCATATCTAAGTGGGGGTAATCTGCTATATAAATAAAATAAAAAGTGTTTTGATTCATTTTACTACTTAAAAACGTCGTCTATTCAATACATTTTAAACACCACAAGTCTAATTTGCACACTGTATAGGTGAATATTGCAGACACTTTCCGTATCAATACTTAATCTTCTTTACTTAACCTGCTGACTTATAAGTGTTTAATTGACTCCACTCCTTTATTAGCACAAATTTAACGTGTTTAAGTCATTATTCATTCTACACAGAAAATCTTGAAATATCTCCTGCCGCAGTGTATAAAACCGCCACATAGCTGACAAAAGTTTAACGAGAACCTATTTCTAAAAGGCGAAATATTAAACACTTGTCCAAAAATAATACTTTTTAAAACGACTATCTATTTTCGAGTAGAATTTGTAAAACTTTTCAGGCTGTTTCTAGTTTGTTTTTACGTTTTTGCACATTCTGAAATCTTTCAAAAGACTTTTGTACCACTTTGAAACCTTTCTAAAAACACAGCGTTGCTGTTCACTGCATTCACCTCCCTATGACCCTCACAAAAAATTGTTCATAACTGAAGCTGATATTTATGTGAGCATTCCCCCCCCCGTAAAACTTCAATATGCTCTTTGCAAGTCTTAATAATGTCAGCTGCCTAAAATTAAACTCCAGTATCTTTCATTGATTTAACCATCACTAACCCGAGCCATTTATATACTTGAATCATAGTCTATTCACATAATAACTGCTCTCAGTACTTTCTTCACTCTCCGGCAAAATTGTGATTTGATGTATGTTTATTGCACCCAAACCTCTTAATTTTAGAAGTTTGCACATAATGTACAAGTGTTTTATACATCTTTGTTCTAATGCTACCGTAGGGGGCGGGGCACTTACGTTCCAACAGCTTAACAAGCGTATCCACGAATTTTGGACACAGGCGTCAGAGATGCAAAGCCCCCAACCAGAGTGACACATAGTACCATAAAGACTAACAGCTTGGACAAACTGTCAGCGTTGTGGTAGGTGTAGTTCCTGTCACTTACCGAAAGCATGAACAGCATCAGTAGTAGGAAAAGGCCGGTTTCACCACACTTTGTGACGTCATACTGTCTGGAAGTGACGTCATAGCGTCTGGACCGGAAGTGTTGTCTGGACCGGAAGTGACGTCATAGGCGTAACCAAGGCGTAACCATGGTGATAATGACGTCATCAGTCACGTGACCAATGAAAAGCCAATGAGATCAATGAAGACAATGAAGCCCCGCCCACCTTCTGTCTATCATACTGTCTGGACCGGAAGTGACGTCATAGACGTGGTCATGGTAACGAATTGAAACTTTGTAAACAAAAGTGAACTTTGTAAACAAACTGTGTAAACAAACTTTGTAAACAAAATTTGTAAATAAACTTTATAAACAAAATTTGTAAACAAACTTTGTAAACAAACTTTGTAAACAAACTTTGTAAACAAAATTTGTAAACAAAATTTGTAAACCAACTTTGGTTATTTACATAATTGAAACTTTGTAGACAAACTTTGTAAACAAACTTTGTAAACAAACTTTCTAAACAAACTTTGTAAACACTATTTGTAAACAAACTTTCTAAACAAACTTTGTAAACAAAATTTGTAAACAAACTTTGGTTATTTGCATAATTGAAACTCATTGAAACTTTGTAAACAATCTTAGTAAACAAACTTCCCCCCCCCCCCACACTCTCTCCACACACACCACGACTGAGCGTTTCATAAGCCACATAGGTATTTCAACCTTCTGATGGCAACTTTTTTTTTCCCTCACTCTCTCTCTCTCTCTCTCTCTCTCTCTCTCTCTCTCTCTCTATCTCCACACACACACACACACACACCCACCACGACTGAGCGTTTCATAAGCCACATAGGTATTTCAACCTTCTGATGACAACTTTTTTTTCCCCTCACACACTCTCTCTCTCCACACACACACACACACACACACACACACACACACACACACACACACACACACACCACGACTGAGCGTTTCATAAGCCACATAGGTATTTCAACCTTCTGATGGCAACTTTTTCCCCCACACTCTCATGCATACATACCAACACCATGATAAAATGTTTTGCTTATGTTGCTCTTTGTACTCCATTATTCTTCTTTTTTTTTGTTTGAAATGCAGTGTTTACTTAGAAAAGAAAATGGCGTCATACAACCTTCAATCGTCATCAGCAGCATTTCGTCATCAGTGTAATCAGACTGCGTAATCAGATTTCGTCATCAACAATGTAGACAGCGGTGTCAGGCTTTTTGTTTTTCTGAGGCAGCAGTGTCTAACTGCTTGGAGTTGCAGTATGACCCTAAGTGTTATACTTGACCGATTTACATGAAAATTTCACTGTTTAATTCAGTTTTATATCTAGTTTTCACATAGTCATGGACTGGTTGTGCAGCTGGCTGTATGTATCATGAATTCACCTTAAAATGATAGTTAAAAGTGGAATAACTTTTGTTATAATTGACGGATTTGCATGAAACTTTCACTGTTTGATTCAGTTTTATATCTAGTTTTAACATTAAGTGGTTATAGGCTATTTGCGCAGTTGGCTGTGTGCATATTTACCACAATTTTTAATTTTGTAAAAAGTGGGATAACTTCCGCTATAGTTGACGGATTTGCATGAAAATTTCACCGTTGGATTCAGTTTGATGTTTTCGTTTAAAGTACTTTGTGCATAGGTGGGTTATTGGAATGGCGCGCGCCCCCCACCATTCAAACATGTGTTTGAATTATTTTTACGTCAAACTATTGTTCAACAAGTTGTTTAGCAATTGTACAACAATTGTTGTTCAACATGTTCAACATGTTCAACAACATGTTCAACAAGTTGAACATGTTGAACATGTTCAACATGTTCAACAACATGTTAAACAAGTTGAACATGTTCAACATGTTGTTGAACATGTTGAACATGTTGAACATGTTCAACTTGTTAAACATGTTGTTGAACATGTTGAACATGTTGAACATGTTTAACAAGTTGTTCAACAAGTTGTAGTTCAAGCAAAGAAAAAACAAGACATATATTGAATAGGTTTATTAATACATTTAAATACACTTAAATACACTTAAATACACTTAAATACATACAGCTTAAATCTATAACAATATTATAACATTTATTGATTTACAAAGTCTTTATTATAATGTTTAGTCAAATAAGTCTATTTTTCTTCATCTGCTTCACTCTGTTCACTGGCATCCATATCACTTTCTTCGTCACTGCTTTCATCTTCCTCCTCCTCATCTAGAAGCTCTTCAAAGAATGCATCGTTCCTTCTTATAGCCGCCTTTAGTGCCTTTGAATACTCGTAATGTTTTTCATCAACAAAGTAATTAAAGCCTTCTAAAATGGTTTCATAATGTTCGTTTTGTTGTAGACGTTGGGCATATTTGAATAGTCTCATAAACAGTTGTTTAAGTCGACGCTTATAAATGGGTCGAAAGTCATCACTTGCTATTTCACGCGCATCTTCAAGCCCTTGTTCTTCATATTCTGAAACCTTTTCTTGAAATTTGGTATCATATTCATCGTAGACTTCTTGAACCATATCATACCAAACAGAGTCTGTTTCTGACTCACTTTCAGAGTCTGTTTCTGACTCACTTTCAGAGCTGTCGTCATCATCACCCTCAACACAATGTTCCATATGTTTGAACAAAGCTTCTTGACTGTTGTACAACGCACCACATTCTGTACAAGCATGTGCATTCTTATCAGTCATGTTGACGCTTTGACTTTCCATACAAGACTCATCTAAAGTTTCAGTGATAGGTGGTTTTACAGGGTTTACCATATCTATCTCCAATTCTTCTTCTTCTGAAGTGTGAGCATTCTTTAAGTGTCTTTTAAGACTTTGTGGCCAATTGTAAGATTTCAAACAAATGTTGCATTTATACATCTTTTCGGTTCAACATACACTTTTCAAATGATGAAAAAGCCTTTAAACATAGCCTTATATACAACTTGTTGAACAACATGTTGAACAACATGTTCAACTTGTTGAACAACATGTTCAAGAACATGTTGAACAACATGTTCAACATGTTCAACATGTTGTTGAACATGTTGTCTACGCCTAGGGTTAGGGTTATGCCGCTTAGGGGAGTCTAACGTCATGATGACGTCATAAAGACGTCTTGATGACGTCATAAAGCGCGCGCCTGTTCGAATGACGTTATTATGACGTCATAATGATGACGCCATAATGACGTCATGGTGACGTCATAAAAACGTCATGATGACGTCATAAAGACGTCATGATGACGTCATAAAGACGACATGATGACGTCATCATTATGACGTCATAATAACGTCATTCGAACAGGCGCGCGCTTCACCAAAAAAAACTGACTGAGCAGAATTTGTTTCTGTTTGATATGCATGAAATGCATGTCTCACTCTTCCTTTTATGTTACTTTGATGTAATCAAAATATGGTGTGTAACTTGTGTAATTCAAACTTGTTATAATTGCTGACTCAGCATAATGACGTCATGATGACGTCATAAAGACGTCTTGATGACGTCATAAAGACGTCATGACGTTAGACTCCCCTAAGCGGCATAACCCTTACCCTAGGCGTAGACAACATGTTCAACAACATGTTGAACATGTTGAACATGTTGTTCAACATGTTCTTGAACATGTTGTTCAACAAGTTGAACATGTTGTTCAACATGTTGTTCAACAAGTTGTATATAAGGCTATGTTTAAAGGCTTTTTCATCATTTGAAAAGTGTATGTTGAACCGAAAAGATGTATAAATGCAACATTTGTTTGAAATCTTACAATTGGCCACAAAGTCTTAAAAGACACTTAAAGAATGCTCACACTTCAGAAGAAGAAGAATTGGAGATAGATATGGTAAACCCTGTAAAACCACCAAACTCTGTTTGGTATGATATGGTTCAAGAAGTCTACGATGAATATGATACCAAATTTCAAGAAAAGGTTTCAGAATATGAAGAACAAGGGCTTGAAGATGCGCGTGAAATAGCAAGTGATGACTTTCGACCCATTTATAAGCGTCGACTTAAACAACTGTTTATGAGACTATTCAAATATGCCCAACGTCTACAACAAAACGAACATTATGAAACCATTTTAGAAGACTTTAATTACTTTGTTGATGAAAAACATTACGAGTATTCAAAGGCACTAAAGGCGGCTATAAGAAGGAACGATGCATTCTTTGAAGAGCTTCTAGATGAGGAGGAGGAAGATGAAAGCAGTGACGAAGAAAGCGATGTGGATGCCAGTGAACAGAGTGAAGCAGATGAAGAAAAATAGACTTATTTGACTAAACATTATAATAAAGACTTTGTAAATCAATAAATGTTATAATATTGTTATAGATTTAAGCTGTATGTATTTAAGTGTATTTAAGTGTATTTAAGTGTATTTAAGTGTATTTAAGTGTATTTAAATGTATTAATAAACCTATTCAACATATGTCTTGTTTTTTCTTTGCTTGAACTACAACTTGTTGAACAACTTGTTAAACATGTTCAACATGTTCAACATGTTCAACAACATGTTTAACAAGTTGAACATGTTCAACATGTTCAACATGTTCAACATGTTCAGCAACATGTTGAACATGTTCAACTTGTTTAACATGTTGTTGAACATGTTGAACATGTTCAACATGTTCAACTTGTTGAACATGTTGTTGAACATGTTGAACATGTTGAACAACAATTGTTGTACAATTGCTAAACAACTTGTTGAACAATAGTTTGACGTAAAAATAATTCAAACACATGTTTGAATGGTGGGGGGCGCGCGCCATTCCAATAACCCACCTATGCACAAAGTACTTTAAACGAAAACATCAAACTGAATCCAACGGTGAAATTTTCATGCAAATCCGTCAACTATAGCGGAAGTTATCCCACTTTTTACAAAATTAAAAATTGTGGTAAATATGCACACAGCCAACTGCGCAAATAGCCTATAACCACTTAATGTTAAAACTAGATATAAAACTGAATCAAACAGTGAAAGTTTCATGCAAATCCGTCAATTATAACAAAAGTTATTCCACTTTTAACTATCATTTTAAGGTGAATTCATGATACATACAGCCAGCTGCACAACCAGTCCATGACTATGTGAAAACTAGATATAAAACTGAATTAAACAGTGAAATTTTCATGTAAATCGGTCAAGTATAACACTTAGGGTCATACTGCAACTCCAAACAGTTAGACACTGCTGCCTCAGAAAAACAAAAAGCCTGACACCGCTGTCTACATTGTTGATGACGAAATCTGATTACGCAGTCTGATTACACTGATGACGAAATGCTGCTGATGACGATTGAAGGTTGTATGACGCCATTTTCTTTTCTAAGTAAACACTGCATTTCAAACAAAAACAAAAAAAAAAGAAGAATAATGGAGTACAAAGAGCAACATAAGCAAAACATTTTATCATGGTGTTGGTATGTATGCATGAGAGTGTGGGGGAAAAAGTTGCCATCAGAAGGTTGAAATACCTATGTGGCTTATGAAACGCTCAGTCGTGGTGTGTGTGTGTGTGTGTGTGTGTGTGTGTGTGTGTGTGTGTGTGTGTGTGTGTGTGTGTGTGTGGAGAGAGAGAGAGTGTGTGAGGGGAAAAAAAAAGTTGTCATCAGAAGGTTGAAATACCTATGTGGCTTATGAAACGCTCAGTCGTGGTGGGTGTGTGTGTGTGTGTGTGGAGAGAGAGAGAGAGAGAGAGAGAGAGAGAGAGAGAGAGAGAGAGAGAGAGAGAGAGAGAGAGTGAGGGCAAAAAAAGTTGCCATCAGAAGGTTGAAATACCTATGTGGCTTATGAAATGCTCAGTCGTGGTGTGTGTGGAGAGAGTGTGGGGGGGGGGGAAGTTTGTTTACTAAGTTTGATTACAAAGTTTCAATGAGTTTCAATTATGCAAATAACCAAAGTTTGTTTACAAATTTTGTTTACAAAGTTTGTTTAGAAAGTTTATTTATAAAGTTTGTTTACAAATTGTGTTTACAAAGTTTGTTTACAAAGTTTGTTTACAAATAGTGTTTACAAAGTTTGCTTAGAAAGTTTGTTTACAAAGTTTGTTTACAAAGTTTGTCTACAAAGTTTCAATTATGTAAATAACCAAAGTTTGTTTACAAATTTTGTTTACAAATTTTGTTTACAAAGTTTGTTTACAAAGTTTGTTTACAAAGTTTGTTTACAAATTTTGTTTATAAAGTTTATTTACAAATGTTGTTTACAAAGTTTGTTTACACAGTTTGTTTACAAAGTTCACTTTTGTTTTCAAAGTTTCAATTCGTTACCATGACCACGTCTATGACGTCACTTCCGGTCCAGACAGCATGATAGACAGAAAGTGGGCGGGGCTTCATTGTCTTCATTGATCTCATTGGCTTTTCATTGGTCACGTGACTGATGACGTCATTATCACCATGGTTACGCCTTGGTTACGCCTATGACGTCACTTCCGGTCCAGACAACACTTCCGGTCCAGACGCTATGACGTCACTTCCAGACAGTATGACGTCACAAAGTGTGGTGAAACCGGCCTTTTCCTACTACTAGCATCAGTATCGTCATTTCAGGCGACAAAGCAAGGTAGTCGTATATTTCTGACCCATGCTGGTCTAAGAGGATGATGCTATGGGACTGATGATATTAGTTTAAGTCACTGCTGCTACTTTCAAAATACTGATGCGAAAATGCTCAGGCTTCAGGTAATGGGCGGATGGGGTTTAAGTGAAACATTCTCTCAATGTTCATTTACCGGGTGGTTCCACGAGGAGGCTTATCTGCAATTGTGAAATAGTATTGATGCCATAATTGAAGAGGCACACGTGACAGTCACTTAGGCAGCTCATCCCCTCCTCTTTTTTATTCAGTCCCTCGATAAATTAAATTTGGGACTTGGATATGGAAATCCTTTCAAGTGATATTTTATGAACGTCTTAGTTCAATGATGTTGCTGCACAAAAAATGGACATTGCGAGTTCAAGTTACCTATTGCACTTGCTAAACCTCCATCACATAATAATAACTGAGCGCACAATAAGATACTAAACTCAGACTGCAAGCAATGAATAGGCTATCCGTTTCCTTCGTAGCAAAACAGCCTGAAGTTAAAAATTTCTATTCCAAACTACAAAGTGCATCCATTTTTAAACTATCAATATCAAAACAAATTTTCAATAAGCTATGAAAAATTCACAATCAGTACTTTCATAGTGCGCGTATTTCTACAATTTTCGGCCGATGTCATTTCGGCAATTTTGCAACCGATCTGAGCCAAATATTAGACGTTGCACATCCGCAATATATATACTTTTACTGTATTGCATTCAAACACGTATTGTAAAGGCTTCACACACAGACGTCGTGGACAAACTTCGTAATATCCAAATCTGTATGTAGAATTTTCACCTATTTTGCTGCGATTTTTTCCGATCCGGATAAAACCTGGATGTTTCATATCTGCTATATCCTTTCACAGCATTACGTTTCTAAACGTTGGCACAAACGCTTCACAAAAAATGAAAAGTCAGGGTACAACTGTTTACAGAGGGACGGACGGAAGGACGAACAGACGGACTAAACGGCCGACAGCCATAGACCTTTTAGGCTGAGGGCAAAAAATTACTTCTGAATCGGAAGTTCTGGAAAGTGAGTATTGAAAACACCCCTTCCTAGACGCTTCTTAACACATATGGTAACAAAAGTTCGAACTCCAACCCCACACCTCGGATTCTATTCATAAACAGAATTCGTTCTTGGAGTAGTAAATTTTAAGAACAGATGGTGCATTCAGTTCTTGACATCGTTTTAAGAATTTTTATGCATATCAATTTAAATGCAATTGTGTGCTTAATTTTTTAAGTTCAAGAAAAGATTTTTATACTTGGAAAATTTCACTTTTTTCTTATTTTTTTATGTCAAGAAAAGATTTTCATACTTGGAAAATTTTACTTTTCCAGCGCGACCGAATTGGCGCGGGTATTCCTCTATTTCTCTTTTTCAGTCTGCAAATCTTTTCTGCACAATTCGGTCAAAACGCAAGTAGCTGACATGTCAAATAACAGGTATCAAATCTGACACTGTGAGACATTATGAAACGAAAGATACCCTAGATGTCGATTTTTATGGATAAAAATTTTAGACTGCACAACCTATACACAATATATAAAATAGGCGGAAAGCTCACTGAACTGTTTATGTCATCAGCAAGGTTTGATGATGACGAGCTTCCTGACTGTGACTTAATCAATTCGATCGTTCTTGGCAGCAAAGCGGTGTAAGAACAGGTTCTGTGTACTAGCAATTATTTGCTCTAATATTGCTTTGAAAGGCACAATTAACAAAACTAGCTTATCAATTGCTCTGTTAAAGCGTTTTAATTTCAAAATAATGTCATATCCCTCTCAGTTTTTAGCGCTCTTTTTTCGGTAAGGAATCTTTTTTCAGCCGGATATCTCAGTCACTCTTCAGCCGGACCTCCACATCACTCCTCAGCCAGACATCTCCATCACTCTTCAGCAGGATATCTACATCACTCCTCAGCCAGACATCTCCATCACTCTTCAGCAGGATATCTACATCACTCCTCAGCCAGACATCTCCATCACTCTTCAGCAGGATATCTACATCACTCCTCAGCCGGACATCTTCTTCACTCTTTAGTCGGACATCTTTATCATTCTTTAGTTAGACATCTCCATCACTCTTCCGCCGGACATCCCCATCACTCTTCAGCCGGACTTCACCATCACTCTTCAGTCGGACATCGCCATCACACTTATAAATAACATATTTTCGCGTTGTCCTGTGATGCTTTCTATCGCGTAGTTATGTTGCTGGGTGCCACGTACACCTTTCAGTACTCCGTAGCGTGGCGTTTTCGAGGCTGGAAATACTGCCTTTTAAAATTTTAAAACGATCACTAAACGCTCATGCAAAGTATGACTAAAACAACAGATAGAACTGCTGCTGGTGAGACCTGTAATTACGAGCGGGACATTCCATGACCCCTGATTGAATTGTATGTTACTTAATAGCTGCAGAAGAGTAACGCACAAAATGGTCAATTATAAGAAATGTAATGAGCAAGTTCCAGACCCGGATAAAAAAAGTAACCAAGAAATAAACTAGGGGTCGATTGAAATTGTGTTATATAAGCAGTTACTCTTATGTAAACTGGTCGCTCTAATTAATAAGTATGCTCAGCTAACAAAACAGCAGACAAAACGGGGATAGCAGGGGGAGTTGGTGGTGACGTCGTGCACCTTTCTTAATTGTCTATACGGATTTAATGTTTAACACAGCACGAACCGCGCAAGTTATCAAAATTTGAGGTCATTACGACTTTTCGCCATCAAGATATTTTGCTTAGCAACAGATGTTTGTAATGAATCTTTTCTTAATTTCACTACTGGCGTCAACTTGACCAGCCGTTCAACTAACATAAATAATACCTATATAAAGTTTATACAACTTTCCGTTACCGTGATATTTTGCACACAAGATCTTGTTCAAAGTATATGCATGTTGCAAAGAATCCTGACCGTTCAGTTCTTTGACATTCAATGATATAATTTCATTCAGACACAGAATGTTTTTAATTATTGAAATAACTGTACACTTGCACCGAGTGAATCCAAGAACAGAATTATTATCTTTTCCAACATCACTCTTTATATTTACTTGAATCTGACGTTCAACAGACTATGTCTTAAAACAAGAAAAAATATTTTTGGTTCAGAAGCTTCCCAACCTAAATATAGCGAGAACATTTAGGGAGAACAGATAACTGATATTCAACACCTAAGCATTGAGGGAATCCATTTGGACTCATCTTCCGGCAAGGTCCTCCAACAACATTGGAAACTGATGCTTTCAATTTTTTGTCTCTACTTCCAGATTCGATTAGTAATATCATTCAATTAATGTTTGACAATTTAAATAAAGAAAAACATGCACTTATACACGTAAGACACATGGGATATGACGCGTTGCGCTTTGCAAACAGAGGTAATCATATTTGTTGCAACACATTCTTATGGACATTATCTGGGAGAGATACGCAGGGACATAAAACAAATCCTTACACCAGATAAGTTGATGGCATCTAAAAATTAAAAAAAAACAGATTATGTAGATGCCTCATCGGTTGGGAAAGGGCATTAATATCGCAAGCAGGTCGTGTGGTATCGTATGCTAGGAAGTCTCTAACTGATACAGAACAGCGGTACTCTCAAACAGAGTACCTTGAATTGAAAATTTACCACTAAAACTGCAAGGTTTTGATTTTGAATTATTATTCGAAAAAGGAAAACCCTGCTGATTAAATTTCTAGGTATACTAGTGACGTTAGTATCAAATATAACAATATATGTGGTAAAGTGCGAGAAAGTGTGTCAATATATCAGCAGAAAGGTCCCGCTCTAAAAGCTATGTCTATTGAGGAGATCGCAGATACGACTCAAGAATTCACATTAAAAGCCTAAGCGTAATTGTTGAGGTCAGGGAAATGGGACATAGACAATCTTCCCATTACGGATGTGAACGTTGACACTTTGAAAATTGTGTCAAAGATGGAGAGCTGAGTATACGTCAGTTGATGGCCGACTGGTGCTGAGAGGAAATTGTATTGTGATAAATGATAATTTACTGAGGTCTGCAAAAATGTGCCTGCCCCAAGTAGTCTGAGTGCCACAACTGGAACAGCTTGCCTTCAGTGTTTACTCCGCTGGAGCACATTGTCCTCATTGCCGTATGTTGGACAATAAGCTGGAATGCGTCTCCTAAAGAGGCTTGATTATTCGGGCACTTAAGAACCCCTGAATCACTTCTACCGTCGCAATAAGGGGTATCCAGGGGTTTGACCGATAAAGTTTACCCCGGTATCTGATTCACGAGTCGTCACATTCCGGGTGCCTGAAGGGCGAGTCGTATAGGCTTCGCTCTGCTGTCAGTGGTGCCCTGCATTCCGGTTCACTGTCAGAGGGGATGGGCGGGAGGCGCCGGCAGATTTAGCGGTGAGTCCGGAGACTCCGAGACGATGGAGGACGAAAACAGTATGCGTCTGCATACTCTACCTCTAATAGCGTGTCTTCGGATGTTGTTGATGCATGTACTGTGTTCCTCGACACGAGTGCCACTAGAGGTGATGATTTTCCTTTCGTGCTCGTCGGCTTGAACTTTAGCGAGGTAGCCCATTGTGGTACTGTTGCCTGTAGTGTAGGTACGGTTGTGAGTTCCCCTAATACTCACTGACTAACCAGCGGTCATGCTCGTGTCCTACGTATACGCCTTGTTGGCGACCATAACAATGGATTCCTCAAATGATACCGCGTCTTTGCTCTCAGTCGGTCAGGTTGAGGATAGTGGTGCTATTGATGCCGCCTTGCTCTAGTTCTTGCAACGACACATCCGCTGCTTCCCATTGCCGGGCTCCCATGGTGTTTTTGTCCCTTCTGGACCAGGTGCCTCTTGGTCGATCTATCAAGACAACACCAACACCTTTTAATCACGCATGCTGATATCTGCCGGGGACATTGACCGCGACCACAGTTCTCTTGTGTGTCTATTACGTAGCTGGCTTTGACGTTGCCTATCCAAGTTTTAGAAGATTTCTTGGGTGATTTTCTTTTTCTTTGCGTTTTGGTATAGAATATAGATAACTACAGCGGTTGAGCTCCTGATAACAACGAACGCTTTGTATGTTTCCTCTGATCGATAATACATCTTACTTTTGCGATGCTGTCTAACAGTCAATCTCCAAGAAGACTTGGGCTGCATCAGACTTGTTTATTTCTCCGATACGCCAAAAATTCTTTTGAGAGAGTGGAACTGCTTTTTATATCCATTCGCATCCAGAGCTTAGGTGTCTGTAACAACGCTTTCTTTGTGTTTCTCTTTTGTCTTAGCAACACCGCTTTTTCTTGAGGGCCTGATTTCTGCAAAATATCTTAATCACAGTGTACTTTAGACAAGTCTCTCTTTCTCTCTCTTTCTCACTCTCTCTTTCTCACCCAAAAGACGTGAATAAGACATTGCTCTGTTCTGCAAGCTATAAAGCCACATCTGGGAGATAATTTACATATATACATATATATTTTGATTGAAAATCTAAACTTAAGTACAAAAAGAAATCAATCAAAACAACCAATCAAAACACTTTTACGCGGCTAAAAGGTGGCTCTTTTGATAAATTTACTTTCTCGTTTTAACTGCTAAATGTGTTAGAAAAGACGACAGCTCTAACAGGCCTATAATAGACTCTGCCCATCTAGCGTGGAGACCGCGGCAAATTGTAAATCAGTTACCGAATTATGGTAATATTACTTGTAACCTAACAATTGGTAGACTGGCCTCCCCCTCTCCCCCTGCCCCACCCTCCGCAGACTCAGCAATTACTCCACTAAGTGCAATTGATGACTCCTACGGCTGTCATTTTTGCAGCCACAGTCCTGCCATCTTAAGCCACTGCGGCCCCTTCTATCTATCCCACCCACACCCTCCCACTCCTCATCCAAACCACAGTTCACATGCAATTTTCAAATTCAGATGCCAATTTTTATCAATTTTTACATACGTGAGTATCAGTACCGTTATTGACAGTTCCGTTACAGGGTAGTGTTCTGCAGTTGTATTGCTTAAACCTCCCCACAAAATACACACCATAGTCGCAGAACGCGGATTGATACCATGTTACTATTTTATAACTAAGGACTCCATCGCTGAAATCAAATGATTTCTGTTTCTATATTTTATTGTTTTTTAAACAACTAGCCTGCTATCGTGAACATAGGACATTAATTAATTAATTGATTAATCCACCTCATGCGATTTTAAAATCTAAATTAAAGATCGACTTTGCTTTTCACCCCCTCCTTTCCGAAATCCCTTGTTTTGGGTACAACAGCATAGGAACTGAACGGCAATAGAGTTCAGTATTGTTCAGTGACGAATTACGATTTTTCGTTGATCATGTTGATGGATATGCGAGTGCGTTTGTGGGCAAAGAAGTCGCGAGCGGTAAATGGTTGAATTTTAGAGGCTGATCGATGGGAGGGCGGTGGGGTGATGCAAATGTAATGACATAGGCTGCGATCAGCTGGTGATCATTCACTTGTTTGCAATAAACTCAACCTCATCCCTACCCCCAACCCCAACCCCCACCACCAAGAAAAAACTAAACAAGAATTATAGCCAATTCCGAATGACTAAAATTTTACTGATAAAAATTGAGAAGAAATCAAAAACATCTCTGGCAGGCTGAGTCATTTCTTTTAACACAAATGTGGTCAGAAATAAGATTATTTTCTTCCTTGTCTTATAAGATTCATAGTTTTCTGCACCAGCTGGCAAACAAGTTGGATCTATTTGGCATGAAATGGCACTTCACAACAATACCATCAACTGTTACCCAAGAAATAAACATTTCCTTATTGTTTTGCCCCTCTAACACGAATGTACGAATTATTCCCCACTGTTTCTCCAATAAACGAGGCATATTAAAAGTTAACAGTACATATAATATTACTTTACTCGCATGGTATAAGTATGCAACTATTGCTAGTGTAATGAACACATTAAAACATAGCTGATAACTTTTCTATAGTCTCCAGCGTGTTTTCTCAGTTACAAATCCACGCTTATTTTCATGTTATTGTCATAATGGTGTCTTTGAATTTCCGATCACTCCTATCGTATCATTTCCGATGTCACTCCGATGGTATGATTTCTGATTGGAAGGGAAGAGGGTTCCTTAAGTAAAAGGTTCGTGCAGATATGATTTGTAGGCTTGTATAAAATGTGACAGGCTGGTTTCGAACCCAGGACCTATTGCTTACGTCTCAACCACTTATTGTACGTATTTCCAATAATCAATAGTATGTATGAGACAGCCCTTATGACCTTTTACATGATTTGTAATTAATAGTTTATAATTTATGTTTGTCCTTAAGATTTAGATGTCAAACACTAAACGCTAATCAATCCTTTTGTTAGAAATTGACATATTCGGAGAGGTGTTTGTGAAGATTATTGACGAACTATACAACGTCATGAACTGAATGGCATAACATGAGCAGTTTGTTGCAACACACAATAAGCATCTTGTCAATTCTATAGCATTAATTATGAGCAGTCTATTGTTATATATAACTTGGATTCATAAAATATTTAATATTGTTTGCTCAGTAAACAAGCTAATTTCCAAATAAGAAACTGTTTTGATTCAGTTGAAAGATTCAAAATAGTATATTGTATGGAGAGTTGCTGCGCAACTAGGAATTTTCTGACTACAGAATACGCTGCTTTTCATATATTAACCGTGACAGAAACAAGCATTATATTTACAGCATTTCTATGAAACCAAACCCACAGCATATTACAGGAGTTACTAAAACATAAATTACACGGGCTGTTCATACAGTAACACCTACAGTTGGATCTGCCAAATTGTATCCACTGACTGAATTAGAGAGGTGACGGAATTATCCAGGTTCTTGTTATGCAGAAATACAAAAATTAGACGGGACTGATATATTTCTCCTCATTATACAGGCTTGGACAGAGACATGTTTTACTGTATAATACGCAGAGTGTAGCAAGCATAGCATTAAAACTGGTGCATAAGCTATTGCACTTAACCTTGTGTGTAAATCGATTCATAGATTTGTCTGCGGGCTTTACGGTTATTGGCAGGTCCTTCAGTTTTTGGGGATAAAGTATACAAGGAACTATCATCAGGATTTTTCATATTTGTTTCTGTTTTATCTCCGTTGAAATCACGTAGATTTCGTCCACTGAGCATGTACAGTGGCTTGTAAAACATCACACTATACATGATCCATAGAACGCAATAGTTGTAGAATATAATATACATCGTGATGGTACAATAGCCAAGGAAACCGGACTTGCCTTGGCACTAAGCCAAAGTGGTCCGATTTCTCGGGAGGACCGATCTATGGGGTTCTGGGGTAAGCAAATATTCTTTTCGGATTTGTATTGAAGTGCATCATGTCTTTCTTCATGCAGATAACCACCCTACCCATTAAAAGCATAACAGAATGTCAAATGTTACCACACATGATGTAGCATTCAAACGTCACCTTACCTTACAATTTCATACCAGTAATTCTTGAATAATACAAAACTAAAATACCTTATATATATATATATATATATATATATATATATATATATATATATATATATATATATATATATATATATATATATATATATATATATATATATATATATATATAACATAACAAATCAAGGTCTTATTATTGTTTTGTTTCTGAATTCACTGGTTTCTCAGTTGTCTGCCTTTGGTGTTTTGTAGTGTTTCTATCATAGATCTTATGTTTTCCGTACGTTATCTCCACTAATGCTGCCTTGTTGCTACGCAACCATTGTCTGATCGAGTGACACAATGCCAGGATGACCTGGCTCTTGAGGCAGCATTCATGTGGATCCGTCTGCCCATCATCAGCCATCTTTGTATGCAAGCATTTAAATGGTGCCTCAACCAAACCAAAGTGGCCTTTTGCTCCAATGCTTTTTTTGATCTCTTCATAGATATGATCTGCCCAATCAAATTCATTTTCTTCCATTGCCGGAACATTTTTAGTCAGATACAAGAGGTATCGTTTTAGCATGTATGACGTAATCAGATCTTCTGACTTCACTGGTTCATCGAGTCCTAATGACGCCATGTTACGTGGCTCGCATACAGCACCAATACGCAATGCCTTAGCAATGGCAAGCCCACGTCTCCTGACCAATGGCATTGCCTGGATAGAGGCTACTTCTGTGCATGCTTGTGACTCGTGGAACTTCACATCTTGCTGTGTGTCACTGATATGCACAACGCGACTTGACTTGGCTATGAGGTGGTCACATTTATTTCCCAATGGATCGGATGCAGCATCAAAAGCTGGTACTAAATCAACAGATATCGCCATATTTTTGAAATGAGTTCCACGCCAAAGAAGTTGCAAACTGGAGATTTTATCCTTTCTTATCAAAGTGTGAAAATGCAATGCGATGTTTCCAAATGTCACACCTTCATTGAAAATAGACGAAAGCTCTTTGTCAACGCAGTTGTAAAAATGTTCCGACACGAGAAGTGGCCTAAGACTATAGGATACTGGTAAGCTTTTAGATAAATTCTGAGGCGGAATGCGTTTTTCATGGTAACGATACCATGGTGACATTTTAGAGCAAAGTAGTCCTTCTCGACAACGAGTGAGTGTTGCTGTCTCTGTAAAACAGCAAATAAAGTCATATTCATTTGGTTGAAAGTTTCTTGTCTCTTCCGCTGAACTCCCAACTAAGATAGTTTTAAACTTTAAATGAGCCGTATCTTTGGAAAGAGAAAATCGATTTGAGATATATAGGAGCAGATTACGTATGCTATTCTTTATTGTTTTTTTCTCCAGGTATGTGTTGCACCAGTATGAAGAACTGATGATTCTTTGAAAAAGGATTTTAGTTTGAGGTGAGAATCTCCGAGAAACAGGAATTTGTGTGCTGCACAGCTGATCATAGGTACCATTCCTGCTGGGTTGTTTTGCAAACATACTGCTCTGTTTGAGATGTTGTGGTATGTTTATGTTCTGTAGTATCCATAGAGGTATGCCAACCCTTCCGCTCAGTTCTAAATCTGTTTCGTTTTGAAATGACAAATTTTTTATATCCAGATTGTTTAGCAGCTTAAACGACTTTCTTCCTAGTAGTTTAATAATTTCCTTGTTGCTCGCAATAGACACTGCATACTCAAAAGGAACCATGTCCATATATCTTACGTCAAGCCTAACATTTTTGTCAACAAGAAGTTTTACTTTATCAACTGAATCTATCCGTATAGCACAATGAAGAGCAGTTTCTCCGTCCATATATGCACTGTTTTCACAACTGCAATGCTTTAGAATCTCCGCACATATGTCGGATGATGCATAGTCAATTGCTAGTGGAAGAGTGCACGGGAGAGCTGAGACTGATAATTTGTTTGACGCTAGAAGTGATATACAGTTTCGGAAATACATCGGAGCAGTATAATTGTTCATCTTTCCTCTACAAGTGAGCAATCGAGACAGCAAACTCTGTTGTGACGCGTTCAAAGCTTTTCCAAAGTTTGAGTGACGTGTAAGCATTTCAATGATACAATACACGATTTTTAAATGAATATTCTTGAAATCAATATAAAAGGCGTTGCCATCATGATCTGTAATATTTACATCAATTCGTTGATCATGTGACAACATCTTAACTGCGTCTAATTTCTGGGAAAATATAGCGCACTGTAAGGGTGTCATATTTGTTATCTTGACATTAGCGTTGACGTCGCAAAGAGGATGCTCTAGGATCACTTTCATAGCTTCAATATGGCCATGCGAAGAAGCATGATGTAGAGCTGTCCAATCATAGTCGTCTTTGCTGTTGACGTCATGAGATTCAATATATAAGAGATGACGCAATAACTCGCTATCTCCACGTTCTGCTGCCGTGTGCAAGGCTGATGATTCATCCATGTCTAAGTGGGGGTAATCTGTCATATAAATAAAACATAAAGTGGTTGATTCATTTTACAACTTAAAACGTTGTTCAATTCATTTCAAAACACCACAAATCGAATTTGCACACTGCATAGGGGAATATTGCAGACACTTTCCGTATCAATACTTAATCTTCTTTAATTAACCTGCTGACTTATACGTATTTAATTGTCTCCACTGCACAAATTTAACGTGATTAAGTCACTAATTCATTTTACACACAATATCTTGAAATATTACCTGCCACTGTGTATAAAACCACCGCATAGGCTGACAAAGGTTTCCAAAAGGCGAAATATTAAACACTTGTCCAAAAATAATATTTTTAAAATGACTTTCTAATTTCGAGTAGAATTTCTAAAACTGTTCAGCCTGATTCTAGTTTGCTTTTCCTTTTCAGGCAAAATTATGCTTTTTCACATTCTGAAACCTTTCAGAAAACTTTTACACAAATTTGAAACCTTTCAGAAACCAAAACTTTGCTACTCACTGCATTTGCCCCCTCACGACCCTTACGAAGAATTTGTGCTTAACTGAAGCTAAAATTTATGTGAGCATTCCTCCGTAAAACTTCATTCTGCATAATGTAAGCTTCCTTAAACTAAACTCCAGTACCTTTCATTGGTTTTAACCATCACTAACCCACGCCATTTATATACTTGAATTACATTGCTCATTACTCTCAGTACTCTCTTCATTCTCCGGCAAAAGTGTGATTTTACGTGTGTGTACTGGGGCAAAACCTCTTAATTTTAGAAGTGTGCACATAATGCACATTCCAGGTGTGACAAGTGTTTTACACATCATTGTTCTAAGGCCACCTAATGGAGGTGGGGCGACACTCGAACTTAACAAGCGTATCTACTAATTTTGGACACAGGCATCAGAGATGCAAAGCCTCCAGCCATTGTGGCACATAGTATCATAAAGACTAAATGCTTGGGCATCGGTATCCTCATTTCAGGCGACAAAGCAAGGTAGTCGTATATTTCTGACCCATGCTGGAGGATGATGCTACGGGACTGATGCTATTAGTTTGAGTCACTGCTGCTACTTTCAAAATATTGATGCAAAAATGCTCAGGTTACAGGCAATAGATGGATGGGGTTTAACTTAAAACATTCTGCCAATGATCATTTTACCGGGTGATTCCACGAGGAGGCTCGTCTGCAATTGTCATGTGAAATGGTATTTATGCCATAACTGAAGAGGCACACGTGACAGTCACTTCGGCAGCTCATCCCCTCCACTTTTTTATTCAGTCTTTCGATAAATTAAATTTGGGACTTGGATATGAAAATCGTTTTAGACGATATTTGATGAACGCCTTAGTTAAATTTTATTGCTGCGCAAACAATGGATGTAGCGCGTTCAAGTCACCCATCGCACTTGCAAAACCTAAAGCAAATAATAATAACTGAGCACACAATAAGATATTAAACTTAAACTGCAAGCAATAAATGGGCTGTCCGTTTCCTTTGTAGCAAAACAGTCCGAAGTTAAAAGTTTCTATTCCAAGCTACAAAGTGCATCCATTTTTAAATCAGTGTTTTCCAAACCATCAATATCAAAACATATTTTGAATAAGCTATGGAAAATTCACTCTCAGTACTTTCATAGTGCGCGTATTTCGACAATTTTTGGCCGATGTCATTTCGGCAATTTTGCAACCGATCTAAACCACACCTAGATACTGCACATCCGCAATATATATATTATTACTGTATTGCATTGAAACCTTTACTGAAAGGCTTGGACAAACTTCCTAACATCCAAATCTGTATGTAGAATTTTTACCTATTTTCAAAGTGGTGCGATTTATTCGATCCGGATCAAATCTGAAGGTTTCATACTGAAATATCCTTTCACAGCATTAAGTTTCGAAACGTTGGAACAAAGGCTTTACAAAAAATGAAAACTCAACTGTTTACAGAGGGACGGACAGAAGAAATGGAATGGAATGAAAAAACACTGGAATGAAGGGCACTGAATGACAATTATCCCATTTATAACAAAAGTGAGTATTAAAACAACCCTTTCCTACACGCTTCTTAACACATATGGTAAAAAAAGTTCAAACTCCAACCCCACACCACGGATGCTATTTATAAACAAGACTTTGTTCTTGCAGTAGTAAATTTTAAGGACAGATTGTGCATCCAATTCTTGACATTGTGCCTCAATTTTAAGAATGCTTATACATATCAATTTAATTGCAATTGTGTTTTTAATTGTTCAAGATCAAGAAAAGATTTTATACTTGAAACATTTCACTTTTCGAGCGCGACCGAATTCGCGCGGGTATTGTTCTGCTTCTCTATTTAGTCTGCAAATCGTTTCCGCACAATTCGACAAAAACACCAGTAGTTAACATGCTGAATAAGAGGTATCAAATCTGACAATGTGAGAAACTGAAATGAAAGATTGCCAAACTTAATGCTCTTTTAGTTTCATTTCACTGGAATATCCTTTTGAATAAATCGCCTTGTTAGCAGCGCTCTTTTTAAAAGGGAATCTTTTCTTCAGCTGGATATCTCCACCACTCTTCAGCCGGACCTCCACATCACTCCCAAAGCCGGACATCATCACTTTTCAGCCAGAGATACCCATCACTTTTCAACCTGATATCTCCATCGCTCTTCTGTCGGATATCCCCACCACTCTTCAGCCGGACATCTCCATCACTCTTCAGCGGCACATCTCCATCACTCCTCAGCCGGACATCTTCATCACTCTTCAGTCGGACATCTCCATCACTCTTCAGTCGGACATCCCCATCACTCCTCAGCCGTACATCTTCATCACTCTTCAGTCGGACATCTCCATCACTCTTCAGCAGGACATCCCCATCACGATTCAGCCGAATATCTTCATCACTCTTCAGTCAGATATCTCCATCACTCTTCAGCAGGTCATCCCCATCACTCCTCAGCCGAACATCTTCATCACTCTTCAGTCGGACATCTCCATCACTCTTCAGCAGCACATCCCCATCACTCCTCAGCCGAACATCTTCATCACTCTTCAGTCAGACATCTCCATCACTCTTCAGTCGGACATCCCAATCACTCCTCAGCCGGACATCTTCATCACTCTTCAGTCGGACATCTCCATCACTCTTCAGCAGGACATCCTCATCACTCCTCACCCGAACATCTTCATTACTCTTCAGTCAGACATCTCCATCACTCTTCAGCAGCACATCCCCATCACTCCTCAGCCGGACATCTTCATCACTTTTCAGTTGGACATCTCCATCACTCTTCAGTCGGACATCCCCATCACTCCTCAGCCGAACATCTTCATCACTCTTCAGTCGGACATCTCCATCACTCTTCAGCAGGACATCCCCACCACTCTTCAGCAGGACATCCCCATCACTCCTCAGCGGGACATCTTCATCACTCTTCAGTCGGACATCTTCATCACTCTTCAGCAGGACATCCCCATCACTCCTAAGCCGGATATCTCCATCACTCTTCAGCCGAACATCTCCATCACTCTTTACTCGGACATCTCCATCACTCTTCAGCAGCACCTCCCCATCACCCCTAAGCCGGATATCTCCATCACTCTTCAGCCGAACATCTCCATCACTCTTCAGTCGGATATCTCCATCACTCTTCGTTCCGTGTCACTGTTGAATGGGGTTATGCGTGCGCCGCGTGTTGGGCGGACTGGTGTCCGGAGACTCAAAGACCCTGACGAATGAAAACGCAATCAGGCGTCTGCATTCTCTACCTCTATCCAACATGCCTCCGGGTGGCGTTGATGCTCGTTTCGGACAACTCTGTCCTTCGCCTTCCATCTGAGTCTGTTACTGCCGCCTGTAGTTCAGATGCCGGTGTGAATTCCCTCATGATTGTTCCGCTCACTGCCTGGGGCTGCAATCTCACGAGTTATGCTAAGAACACGGTTACCTGAGGCTGTAGTGCGTTGCGGAGGATGTGTTAGCGGTCCTAACAATGGTTTCCTCAAATGATGCCGTTGCCTTGCTGTTAGCCTGTCAGATTAACGATAATGATGTTGTGGTTGAGGACTAGCCCTCGTTTGTGCAACGGTTCAAATGTTCGTTTCCGCTGCTTTTCTCCGAGTGCTTCTTGTCTTTTCTGGACCTGGTGTTTGCGGTGCCACTTGGACGACCTGTCAAGACAACACCAATATCTTTTTGCCACGTAGTAGTGTGCCGGGATCCTTACCTGATGCCCGTGTATTGGGTATCTGCCGAGCACATGACCTCGATCTATCCAAGTTTCGCCGCCACACTTGATCTGAAAGATACTGGAAAACTGTGAACAGTATCACACCGTCCCAGTTTTGTACCTTGTAGCGAGTAGCGCAGTCCCTGTAGTAGTCGTGAGGACCCTTACGTCCCCACATCATTGCATCTTTACCATAATTGTTCATACTACAAGCGAACACAGGAAGGCTTCTTTTGGTACCAGTTTTTGCAACGCATGCTATCGATTCGGTGAGTGGTATCACGCACCAGTTTGTGACGCACACCTCGCTGCACCAGTGTTATTGCAGGTATCAGCGTGCAGCGCGGGATTTAACTTTGCTGCTCTTGGTAGCCTGTGTGCTGCCCAGTAAATCGTTAGTAACTCGCGAGTAACTCCAAGTGCGACAAACTCTGCTGCGCAGTGACACATCAAACCCGAGAAACTGCAAATTGCGAAAAGGGGGCTGGTTACGTGTTGCGTGGACAATCGCCCTCTTTTCTATGGCGAGAAATTCCAGAAGATTTTAAGAGTACTTGGGGTTTACTCACAAAACAATTTCAAGTACAGAAGTGCAAGTGCAGAAGTCGAACGTTTCAGAAAATTCCTGCATACTTTGTTTAATCCGGTTGCCATGACTGGTCGTAAAAAATCACAGTATGAGAATCGCAAAAAATAGCATCACGAGAAATTCTTCACATTTTAAAAGAACTGAATTGCCACATCAGTCTGCTATTTCACAACACATGAGGATTCTTTGGAATTGAATTTCTGTGAAAATCCCAAGACTTTAGCGGAAAATAACCCCAATGCTACCGGTTTTCAAAAATCAGAACTGAGGATGTCAAAGTGAGTGAAAAATCCTCCGACAGAATAATAGAGTCTATGTAATCTAGAGTAACTTGGTAAATCAGGAAACTGTACATTTATGAAGGTTTAGTCATTTGTTTACTTGTATTTTAAGCGTTGTAATTTATTTAAAAAAACTGCCTATGATGCAATGTTTAGCGTGGTATGAAAGGATGACAGAAAACAGTTCCCATGTGCAAGTGAACATTAGCCTATATCTTGATACACTGTCTGTTATTGACTCACACATAAGCGCACGAGTGTGTTAACATAATTTTGCATATGCAGTTCAACTAGCATCTAGCGATGCTAGCTGAAGGACAGCATAAAATGGCATTCTTCAAGCAGGCAAAATTACTTCCTGAAATGACATATCTAGGCTACACTATGTTTTTCGTGTATATGTAATTTAAATGAAGAAACACAGCTCTGGTTAATTACAGAAGAGAAATTTAATTAATTAGAATTAATTAAATAAGAGTTATTAACTAAATTTTACATCTGAAAAAGAGAGGGAAAAGCAACCACATTTCGTATTTTGATCTGAATCTTATCCAACCACCCAATAAAACAATGAAAACAGTGAAACGTAAGGAATATTTTACCTACTGACCTAGCATAGAGTAGATGTACGCCTTCACATAGTCTAAAGCCATATGGGGCGATAATATGTAATATTCGGCACAATACACGACTGATTAAGCAACTTCTCTTACCATTATATGTGCATATGTAGACTCCGACTTGTTGTGTTGACTGTTAGTAATAAACGGTCTTAATTAGCAAATGCTATGTTTTCCTGTTTAACATCCTTGTTTTGCACATTGAAAAAGACCACAATTAGTTCCGCCTTCATTACGCAATAACAGAGAGACTATTGGCAACGCAGCTGTGCTTTCTTCGATAGCATGTTGCATGTTCTAGACAGTGAATAATATGAGAATCCTTGGCTTTTGCTCTCTTTTGCCAATAAATATTTTAATTAGGTATTAAAGGGTTAGAATACATGCCCAACAGGTAAGGTTTTTGGACATGGCCCTAAAACAAGTACAGTCCCATTTGCTTAGCAGCATACAAATAATTCCTCTACTCTCCCTGCTGCCAATGATACGAGATCTATTTCCATTTTCAGAATTTTTTTCAGAAAAGCTCAGTTACTCCCTTCGTATTTTGACTGATTTTTTACCATTTCATTAAAACCAGTCTGCAATGATATCGTATACAAATTCCTCTGCAGGCGAGTTTGGTTTGTCATTGGCTGACTAGGATACCAGTCCCGCAGCCATTGACAGACTTAAATGGAAAATATTAGAAGAGAGTAGCAAGGAGAAATTACGTAGCATTTGTTAAAAAACTGATAGAATAAATCAAAGTTTAGACGAATTTCAGTTATTTTGCTGAAGTTTAATTCAGGATTAAAGAAAGGTTGTTTCTGAAAGAAAAAAAGAAAGAAAGAAAGAAAGGCTGGAAGAGTTGTGCTTTCCACTAGGGTGTTTGAATGCCCTCTCTGGATAGCTGGATAGCCGGCGAGGGTGCAGAGGATACAGACTTGAGGACTGACTTAGAAAGAATTATGTAGAGTTATGCAAACTTGCAGACTTGTGCGGACCTTTTTCAGCCTCACAACCTTTGATGGCCTTAGGATAATAATAGAAGACAGTAGCAAGGTAGAATTTTGCAAATTTGTTAAGGAAAATAATAATTTCATTTAAATTTTATTCAGCATTAAAGACAGACTGTTTCTGAAAGAAACAGTCCAGAAGAGTCGAACGTTTTAACTTACCAAAAAGTACACCTTTTCAACTGTTTTGCATTTGATTTAAGGCGGCAAATTTTGCCAGCCGAAAAGCGCATCTGTAGCACTCTTCGAAGTGCATAATAAGTGGGTCTTGTTGCTAAATGAAGTGGTAACGCAACAAAATTAGTCCATTATCGACCTCTCAGTACTGCCGGTTCTCTAATCGCCAGTACTACGAGGGTGACGACAATAATAAATAATAAACTTGTAAACTTATTTTCTCAGAGGCTTGTTTCAATCACTTGTATTGTATTTTTGTCACTTGTACTGTTTTCAGTCAGTCAATCATGTGATCGAGAGATCTTGAGACCCGACGGGTGCCTCTATTTAATGTGAAACTAGAACACTAGAAACTGGAACACGGATTCCCCGGTCGAACTGCCATATGGTTTGAGAATATGGATTAGAAGAAGAGCAATTGTCTAGACACATTTTTTCAACTACAAAGATCAAAATTAACGCATTAAGCCTTCCACATGAAAGCCTCATAAAAACTGAAGGGAAATGGCATAATCATAGGTGACAACCTCAATTACGAAATTTATATTTATGCATGTACTTTTATATTTATACTCATTGTCCATGGCTTTGTTTATTAGTGTTAAGTGAACGTATTTTTATTGAACACACATGATCAGTGAATATTTTTGTATGTAAAAGGTTTCTTTATATTGTTTTATAGTATTTACGTCCAGCAGCGATCTTAAGGAAAAACGCAAACTTACCAAAAACTAATAAGCTCTAGAGAATGTTATATATAATTGTATCAATTTTTTTTTCTCTTACGCCACTGTGTGTAATGTCTTAGCTATATCTTAAATTACTATGTTTTATCTTTTTTAGAATTATATATCATATATGTTGCCATTTAACATATGGTTATTCTGAGAATACTAAATCATCAACTAAATGTATATGGACCCAGGAGTCCGAAATAAAAAGATAAATAAAAAAAAATAAAATAAAAGCTACATGCCAGATATGATTAAAATCTGACCAGTGAACCTTGAGATATTATGTTCACAAACCTCTTGATATGGGAAATCCCATGTAAAATTTCATAGTCCCGCAGTAACCTAGAACATCGACGCATGGTCACCAGATTATAACGAACTCTAGAACATTTACTGTATATATTGGTAGAACTTTAGATATGGTGTTCACAACCATTGCATGGCACAGAGTACGAACGGAACGATGGACCCGCTGTAAGAACTACGTTTACGTCCGTACAAAGTGGTTAAAATATCACAAAAACGTTCGGACGAAAAATCAAAATGCCGCATAACGTATGGGGAAAAGTTGTTCTTAATCCTGCAAAGCTCCTTCGCACTTCAATTAAAAAACGAATGTCTATGTTTTGCTTGTTTCAAACTGCACAACGCCACAAATGTCGATTCTTTTTTTTTTCAAGGGACATTTTAAATCAAACAACGACCTGTCATTCCTAAAATAAACGGCCGTTTGAAAGTATGGTTTTAAAAATAGGAGTTCCGTAGCATAGATTATATTTTATTTATTTCAAACCAAGTGCACTGTAAATTTAGGTGTTTAAAGTGATCTGTTACTGCACATGCACACTGAAAATACACTGAAATTATCAGAATTATTTTTACTTGTTTTAGTTTCACTTCTTCCATTAATAATATGAAATCATTTATATATCTTTAAATCTGCGACGCACTTTATACTGGTATGGATATTTCAGTTTCGAGATGAGATAACACTCCTCCGTTCAAATCTGAGACGGAATAGAGTTTAAAGTAATTATTATTACACGGATAAATAATTTATCCGGATTGGCAAGGTGTCCGGGTTATTAAGATTAGAGTTTGATTGTCTTACCTGGTTTACCACTGTTGGCAATACAGGCAGTTTGTCCCCTCCCCTCCCCTCCCCTCCCACCCCTACCCTACCCTTCCCACTTTCGTACCATGCCAAACCTCAAAATTTTGTACATGTGGCATAAAAGCCCCATCATTCAGTTTTCCAAAACTCTATAATTTATCTCATTTCCTGCAGTCATAGTCAGATTATTTTTAAAACACTTGCACCAAGAGAATATAAACTGAGAATCAATATATATTCCAACATTACTCTTTAAATTTACTGGAATCTGACGTTCAACATACTCTGTGTCAAAAATAGGAAGAAAAATGATTAGTTTTAGCTTAGTAACTTCCCAACCAAAAAATACGTGTCACAAATTTTCAGGCAAAACAGATAACTGATACTCAACACGTGAGGATTGAGGGGATCCATTCCACTTGATCCTCCTACAATGTCCTCCGGTTCTCCGGGCAGATAGTTCCCTGGGCGAAAAGTTCTCACCTCCATTATATAAGTCCTATACCGTGACGTAATCCCTGATTGAGGGGTGAGAATTTTAGGCACGGATAAATTGGGTAAACATTTGCGAGGTTGTTAATACCTTGAGTAAACAGTGTGCCACGAACTAGTTGCATATTTACAACTTTCACATTACACACGCCATTTTCTGAAGAATACCTTGATACATATTCTTATGAATTCATCTGTTGTTTTATCCTTTATGTTTATGAGGTAAGATTAATTCCACTGTGTCGTAGGATAATTGTGCAATTTATGTAATCTGATCCCAATGAACAAGATGTTACGTTTCATTGCTGCTCAAAAATGTAGGGACCACTTTTAAGGCAATAAGCCTCAAGGTTAATCTTATTTGGCATAATTTCAACACTATTCTGTAGCATTCAAGGCTACAATTGTAATTCACGTAATCCCTGTTAATTCTGAGTTTTAGTTTTCATGCTACTGGAAAAATCGGAGACGGCGAATCCAATTAATGTTGAAAAACTGAAGGAGAACTATTCGCCCGGGATTAACTATCTGCCGACACCATATTCGTGCTGGAATGCCGGTGAGAACTCTTCGCCCAGTGAGAACTATTCGCCCTGAACACCGGCAAGGTTCTCCGACAAAGTCCTCCGACAAGATCCTCCGACAAGATCCTCTAGCAAGTTCCTTCAACCAGGTCCTCCAAAAAAGGTTCTCTCACAAGGTCCTCCCACGAAGTCCTCCGACAAGGTCATCCGACAAGGTCCTCCTGCAAGGTCCTCCGGCAAGGTCATCCGACAAGGTCCTCCTGCAAGGTCCTACGGCAAGGTTCTCCGACAAAGTCCTCCGACAAGGTCATCCGACAAGATCCTCCGACAAGCTTTAAATAATAATGTTTCCTATTTTTGTCTCCATTTCCTAATTCGATCAGTAAGATCTTCAGTTAATGTCTAACAATTTAAATGAACATAGCCATGCATTTACTTATATGCATAACACACTTGGGACCTGAAGCATTGACTTTCGCAAGCAGAAACAGTCACGTTTGTTGCGTGGCATTCTTATTGACTTGTTATCTGAGATACACATAAACAGCGATCAAAGACTGCGCTATTGCTTTGTCTGAAGACGACCGGTTATTCGTACAATCAAACCAACGACTGGCACTGAAAAATAGTGCCCGGTGTCCGGAATAGGGATATGTGTGTCCGAATTATCTAGGTTCTTGTTATATATCAACCAATAGAAAATTCAAGGGGACTAACAAATTTTGTCCAAATTACAGAGTTGTGCACAATATTCATGTATGTCCGGAGACAGGTTTTACTTTAGTTATGAAAACTGTTCATAGAGATCAACTTCATATATGCCCTGCGTGGCTCAAAGAAGCGGGTACTGCGACGGAAGGATGACCACACTATGACTGTACGATGATTTTATATCTCGTCTGGTAGTTCAAAAAATTAAGAAGCCACCCAAACATTTCCACGCCAAGCAGAGGAACAAATAAGGGCGGCCAAAATCACTGGTGTTCAAAATGGGCGGGGGGGGGGGAGGCGGAGGGGAGGGCTTGTATTACCAAAATTTCTTAGCAGGTTCTCCAGCAGTTTTTTTTTAATTGGTTTGCAGCGATTTTCTCTGACAATGTAAAAGAGCAGCGTCAGACATTTACTGGCGTTTTTTTTTAGAAAGAAAATGCACCATATAATTAATTTTATTGCAAATTATAGCGCATAATTTTTATAGTCCAATGACAATTTTGTCTCGAGTAAATATGTTTTCTCTTGTTGTGAGGATTTCAAATCTTCCATTATCGTCCACAATAACAATAATATACAATTACAAAAAAACCTCTATTGCCATTTTAGCTGTATGATCTGAGATCCTTCCTGTCCTTTCTAGCCCCCAGCCCCCTCCCCCGGTGTACCTCTTCCTCCTTTTCCGCACCGAGAGGGGGGCATTACACTTCCGGTCTGACTTGACATCACTTCTCATGCATCACAACTGCTTCCTGTGTGACGTTCCTTCCCGTGTGTCTTTTCTGGAGTGACGTCACTTCATGATGTCATCTGTTAACATGACAGCAGGTCATTCCAGGCGTTCAAGAACCCACATTTTTACTCCATTGTAAGTGCAAATTTTCTGTCAACGCCACAGTTCTCTGTTTAGACAAACATCGCCCAGTGGGATGTCGAGTAGTTTCATTTAAGGATGGTGGACACTTCAATCAACGAATCATTTATTCGAAGTGTCCTTAATGCTTAGCTGAATGTTCGAACATCCGGACAATTCATTAAGATAATTGCAATTCATTTAAACAGTGCTTCAGAGTGATTTGGATCGACTGGGTGAATATCGTACTCGATCGATATCCGTTATTTTCCCTTCACTTTATTTACACTATGGCAACAAGTATTAAGCTACTGTGACACAGAACATTATTCTTACATTCTGCATTTGCCAATGAAATGCAAATACGCGAAACCCTTGGAAAAACGACCACCTTTGGGAGTGAGCCAAACGTGGACCTTAATTCCGGTGTGGTCTAATTTCCCAGGTTCTCTATACTGTTGTCCTAATTATGAGGTTCAACTGTATGTCACCAGAGAAACTGAACATTTTTTTTTCAAACCTCTGCACTTGTGTTTTAGTAGCTTTTAAGGCCCTTCTAGTAATTTCGTGCTTTTCGTCCCACAATCATTAACTTTTCACTTCTTGAATGCTTTGAATAAAGATGTCTCAACATTCTCTACGCTGTGTCAATATTTAGTCAAACTTTAATTTATGAGGTTATTGTATTGCTATTAAAAAAAACCAAACAACAGCAGATGGTGTGTACTTGGAGCCATCTGGTGGCATCGCTATGCAACAACTATTTCTTAATGTCACGCTTGATTAATCGATCGCATGATGAATGCGAGAATGTAGATTTAATCGCCTTGAAAAAGTAAGTTGTCACTTTTGTCAGATGATTTTTTTTATGGTTAAAAGCTGTCTTTGCAAATATTTAATAATAATCAAAAGTCACAAAACTGTGCTTAGTTCCAGGACCCTTTCCCCCCTCCCCCCGCTCAACCCGCCATTCCCCCCCCCCCCCCCCCTCAGTAAAAAACCCTTTTCTTGACTGCAAAGAAGTAATGCCACTGTTCTCTCGTGCATGCATATCACCAAGTCTTAATATTTAACTTAAATAATCCAGGTTACCAAAGTTCATTGAAGTTTATTGAATACCAGTTTCATATTTGCCATCTCAAAATTTTATTTTTTGATATCAAGAATTAATTTTTGATCTTAAAATTCACTTTTTGATACCCAAAATTAATTTTTGCTATCTGTAATTATATTTTTGATCTCTCTAAATGTATTCTTGATCTAAAACAATTATTATCGATATCAATAAATATTTAGAGAGATCAAAGAATATTTATTGATATCAAAAAGATTTAATGATCTCTAAAATTGATTTCTAGAGATAAAAATTTCAATTCTTGATGGCAAAAATAAAATAATTGTTAGCAAAATCTCATTTTTGAGCTCAATAATTAATTTTCTTTTTATTGACATCAAGAATTTATTTCAGATATCATTATTTCAGAACGAGCCTTTTTCAAAGTTATATTTTGAAATCTGCAAATGATTTTTTGATTAAAATTAATTTTTGATATCAAAAGATCAGTTTGGTTTTGAATCTAATTCAGTTTTTCATCTCCAAAATTTAATTGACAAATAGTTAAATTTTATATAATTGTGTGTCTTCCTTAAGCGTTTCATGGTTGTAAAATTGATTGTTTATTCTCAAAAATAAATTTAACATGTAAAATACAATTATTGAGAGCCGAATATAAATTGAAGGGCTCTACATTGATTTATTGAATCTGTAATTATATTTTGATATCAAAAATTAGCATCAAATGTTAAAACGGCAGTCCATACATGTTTACCCAACGTATGAACCATCAAATGATATATGTTTAACATCTAAAAACTAGACCAAATGCACGAAAAATAAGTAAAAAGATAAGAAATAACAGTGTATCTGTACTGACGTTTTTGCTAGAGGGTGTGGTTGAGGGGCGAGGGGGGGGGGGGGTCGGGGAGGGGTGGGGTTGATTGAGAAATAAACTTGTTTAAAAAAACTGAAAACCTTAAAATTATATTTCATTTTTTAGACCAGAAAATGAGCTTCAAATGTAACCGACAGTTGGTTTTTAGTTGTGAAGTTTTAGAAGGAGGAAAAAATCAGAAATATTGCGAATGCCAAGTTTAATTTATATAAGCCCTTCACCGTTCATTTGGTTCTCGCATTTGGCTAATAAATAGCCCATTACAGGCATTTTAGGTTTACGACACTAGATGAATGAAAGTAGTCACCCAATCCCCCCCCCCCCTCCCCAACAACCCCCCTTTCTGCCCCCCCCCCCTCCTGCTCTCCGCTCCCCTCGCCCCTTTTACCATTTCGGGCGTGAAGAAAGACGACAATAATTACATACTTAGAAGCGATTAAGAAAAGCCACAGGAGTTTGAAAAAAAAAACACGTTAATATCTCAAATATCAAACATTATAGAGAGTTGGTTTTTGATATCCATTCAGGTATTTCATTTCTGAAAAAAGTGACAACCAGTGATATCTTCTGTCAGTTAAAAATAAAATTCGTTCTCAAATTTGAAAATAAGCGTCTTAAGGTATCATTAAAATATTGTGATTACCACAGATGTGATGTCGAGAATTTAATAATTCTCTCTCTCTCCCTCCCATTCCCTGTCTTTCTCTCTCTCTCTCTCTCTTTCTCTCTCTCTCTCTCTCTCTCTCTCTCTCTCTCTCTCTCTCTCTCTCTCTCTCTCTTTCTCACTCTCTCTTCCTCTCTCTCTTTCTCTCCCACTCTCTCTCTCCTTCTCTCACTCTTCCTCTCTCTCTCTCTCTCCCTCTCTCTCTCTCTTTTTCTCTCTCACTTTCCCTCCCTCCCTCCCTCCCTCCCTCCCTCCCTCCCTCCCTCCCTCCCTCCCTCCCTCCCTCCCTCCCTCCCTCCCTCCCTCCCTCCCTCCCTCCCTCCCTCCCTCCCTCCCTCCCTCTCCATCTACAATTGTTTTCATTTGCATTGTCTTCCGTACACACTCGCGACCACAGTATTAAGCCTGATAAAATTAAGAATTGGGTTATTTTTCTCTTTGTTATTAATAACCAGATCATCTTCATGAAATGTTGCATTATGGGAACCCATCTTCCTTGGCCCCTTGATCGGTCACCCTTCTATTTTTAGTAGCTGACATCCTGAAAGGAAAACGCAAAACTGATACGATGACAAACGGTGACAATGGTAATACACCCCCCACCCCTTCAATAACTGTCCAAAGCAAAAAAATGTGGAATGGACAAGGATTGAATGATGAGAGGGGGACCCCACCCCGAAAAGACTGTCTTGCATGCTTTGCGTTAATCAAGCAAGGATTTAATCCGCATACTTTCTCTGTGGGTAATGACCAAGCCCAACCCCCACACACCTCCCTTTATCTTTTGTTGAAATGTTAAAACCAAACCATCCGCCCCCGCCCCCCCCCCCACCCTCCTTCCAAGCCCTCCTTTATGCAAATTGTTGTTGAGATGGCCAAGGGTTGCTCTTGTTCAAGCTAAATTGATCAGCTCTGGGACACAAAATCTAATTTAGAAAGCTTGCCATAATTGAATCTTCTTCGCTTTTATTTAGAAGAGTAGGGTGAAGAAAATAGGATTAGGCCTTCCCTTCACGACGAGATTTTGTCCCGCTTTTGTCACTTCATGGTTTTCTTCTCTACAATCTGGAGCCCTGATTTATCTGAGACCCCCCACCCACCCTTTCCCCCTTCTCCTCACTCCCTTTAATGTCATTTCAAGTCTTTTCGGAGACACCACCAATGGTCTTTTATGTGCCGATGCAGGGATAACGAGGTCAAGATTATTTGCATCTGTTCATATTTGAAAATCACCCCTGTCATTTTTTTTATCATTTGTCACATTTCTTAAGTCTTGTGGCATCGTTTTGAAAGATGGCATAAAAGAAATAAACCGTACCTACAAGCCCCCCCCCCCCTGGCCCCCCACACAACCGTACATTACAAGCCTCCTGGTCACCAACACAACCGTACATTACAAGCCCTCCTGGTCACCAACACAACCGTACATTACAAGCCCCCCTGCCCCCACAAAACCGTACATTACAAGCCCCCCTGCCCCCCACAAAACCGTACATTACAAGCCCCCCCCTGCCCCCCCCCCACAAAACCGTACATTACAAGTCCTCCTGGTCCCCCCACAAAACCGTACATTACAAGCCCTCCTGGTCACCCACAAAACCGTACATTACAAGCCCCCCTGCCCCCCCCCCCCCACAAAACCGTACATTACAAGCCCTCCTGGTCCCCCACAAAAACCGTACATTACAAGCCCTCCTGGTCACCCACAAAACCGTACATTACAAGCCCCCCTGCCCCCCCCCCACAAAACCGTACATTACAAGCCCTCCTGGTCCCCCACAAAACCATACATTGCAAGCCCTCCTGGTCACCCACACAACGTACACTACAAACCCTCCTGGCCCCCCCCACAAAACCGTACATTACAAGCCCCCCTGCCCCCCCCCCACAAAACCGTACATTACAAGCCCTCCTGGTCCCCACAAAACCATACATTGCAAGCCCTCCTGGTCACCCACAAAACCGTACATTACAAGCCCCCTGCCCCCCCCCCCCACAAAACCGTACATTACAAGCCCTCCTGGTCCCCACAAAAACCATACATTGCAAGCCCTCCTGGTCACCCACACAACCGTACATTACAAACCCTCCTGGCCCCCCCCCCACAAAACCGTACATTACAAGCCCCCCCTGCCCCCCCCCCACAAAACCGTACATTACAAGCCCTCCTGGTCACCCACCAAACTTTAATTTCTATTTTTGCAATTCGTGGTTTTTTAAAACTAAAATAAAAACTTAGAAAAAAAAAAACATTTGTTAATATCAACCTAAAATTGCAATTTAACCTTCGACACAAATAAGGAGTTCTGAGTGGGTAGGGGAAGGAGGAGGGGATGGGGGTTTACAGTTTATTTTTGTAACAAACTGCTCAGTTGCTAAACCCCTAGCTAAGATTTTAAGTTTTGTTAAAGCGAAATGTCACATGCCTTTCGCGTTTCTTTTTTTGTAAGTGAGAGTGAGAACGTTCTTGTCTCATATCGCATATTTTTAATTCAGAGCTGCAGAGGAAGGTCAGAGGTCAGAGGTCAGAGGCCATAGCTAAAAATGATAAGTAAAAGAGTGAAGTTCCAATATAATTCAATAATAATTGCTATTGCATACCAAAGAGCTTTAAAAAAAATGATA
>OX457026.1:3111210-3192210 GCA_949752745.1 Protula sp. h YS-2021 | reverse complement strand
CCAAGTATAACGAAAGGTATTGTTTTACAAAGTTTCAATTAAGCAAATAACCAAAGTTTGTTTACAAAGTTTGTTTACAAAGTTTGTTTACAAAGTTTGTTTACAAAGTTTGTTTACAAAGTTTGTTTACAAAGTTTCAATTAAGCAAATAACCAAAGTTTGTTTATAAAGTTTGCTTACAAATTTTGTTTATAAAGTTTGTTTACAAAGTTTGTTTATAAAGTTTATTTACAAATTTTGTTTATAAAGTTTGTTTACAAATTTTGTTTACAAAGTTTGTTTACAAATTATATTTATAAAGTTTGTTTATAAAGTTTGTTTACAAATTTTGTTTATAAATTTTGTTTACAAATTTTGTTTATAAAGTTTGTTTACAAAGTTTGTTTACAAATTTTGTTGATAAAGTTTGTTTATAAAGTTTGTTTACAAAGTTTGTTTACAAATTTTGTTTACAAAGTTTGTTTACAAAGTTTGTTTATAAAGTTTGTTTACAAAGTTTGTTTACAAAGTTCACTTTTTATTTATAAAGTTTCAATAAACACTTACCGAAATAGTTGTCACTGGATGCCATCCCTTGATCTGATGTGATCCAATTGCTGTCTGTAACTTTTGCTTCCTTGCTCCACTCACCGAAATGACTGTCACTGCTGGATGCTCATCCCTTATATACCCCTCTGATGGAACTGAAGCTGACTTGACAGAATGTTGCTCGCCTAGGGGGGGGGGAGGGTCAGTCCCGACTGCCGCCTAGGGGGGGGGGGTGGTCGACCCAAAAAATGAAAAATGTTCAGAATCGTCTGAAACGGATAAATATGCAAAAATCACAATTTCGAGGGGGGGGGGGGGTCGGTCGACCCAAAAAATGAAAAATGTTCAGAATCGTCTGAAACGGATAAATATGCAAAAATCACAATTTCGAGGGGGGGGGGGTGGTCGACCCAAAAAATGAAAAATGTTCAGAATCGTCTGAAACGGATAAATATGCAAAAATCACAATTTCGAGGGGTGGGGGGGGGGTGGTCGACCCAAAAAATGAAAAATGTTCAGAATCGTCTGAAACGGATAAATATGCAAAAATCACAATTTCGAGGGGGGGGGGGGGGGTCGGTCGACCCAAAAAATGAAAAATGTTCAGAATCGTCTGAAACGGATAAATATGCAAAAATCACAATTTCGAGGGGGGGGGGTGGTCGACCTTTTTAGGGTCTGTTGCCATGGTTACACTGATTGACAGGTGGAGTGCGTTGGCTTCATGATGATTGACTCGGCCAACACTATCAAGCAACTTTCGCTCCAGACTTTCGCTCCAGACAGTATGACGTCATCATGACGTCATTATCACGTCATGGATGGCCGCGCTTATCCTAACGCTTATCATGACTTCCGCTCCAGACAGCACTTCCGGTCCAGACGCTATGACGTCACTTCCAGACAGTATGACGTCATTAAGTGGCGCAGAAATCCGCTCCAGACATGATGACGTCACTTCCAGACAGTATGACGTCATCAAGTGGCGCAGAAATCCGCTCCAGACATGATGACGTCACTTCCAGACAGTATGACGTCATCAAGTGGCGCAGAAATCCGCTCCAGACATGATGACGTCACTTCCAGACAGTATGACGTCATCAAGTGGCGCAGAAATCCGCTCCAGACATGATGACGTCACTTCCAGACAGTATGACGTCATCAAGTGGCGCAGAAATCCGCTCCAGACATGATGACGTCACTTCCAGACAGTATGACGTCACAAAGTGGCGCAGAAATCCGC
Source organism: Protula sp. h YS-2021 (assembly GCA_949752745.1). Lineage (NCBI taxonomy): Eukaryota > Metazoa > Annelida > Polychaeta > Sabellida > Serpulidae > Protula > Protula sp. h YS-2021. Next base: position 3,190,439 of record OX457026.1, on the reverse strand, counting down.
TCCAGACATGATGACGTCACTTCCAGACAGTATGACGTCATCAAGTGGCGCAGAAGCCCCCTTTTCCTACTACTCTTGGACCAAATAGGAATATTGAGAATGGATTGGCCAGCGAAACGTCCGAATTTTAATACGTAGAAAATGTATGGGGCATTATGAAATGCAAAATTTCTCGCATACTGCGTCCTTGTCACAACCTGAGAGACCTCCGGTTTGGGAAGATGGTGGATAACAAGAGTGGGACAACATTCCACAGAGAACAATACACAAATGCATTGACAGCATGCACAGTAGAGCAGAAGAATGTTATGCTTCGGGTGGATACACCACATATTCAATTGTGTGACATTTGTGATACGACCCCACCTGTATTTAGGTCACAGTTTTGCTCGAACCATTTAACTGATTTGTTCCAACAAGGTGTCAAATGTGAATCCACCTCTGCAGTAAAATATAAATATAGTGAATATCTCTCTTTCTTTGACTACCACCAACACACAAACTCTTTATTCCAGACTGTTTGCCAGTGCTGTAGATACCTAAGGCAAGCCATAGCTAACTATCTGGGAGTATTATTTTTGGTAATGTTTACATAATGTACTTTTACAGGTAATGTTTACATAATGTACTTTTACATCCCAGTGTCAGTTGAGAAAGTCTTAAGAATAGACCCAATACTGTGTTTTTTCCTGCATGTTGTAAGAGGCGACTACTTGGTATTTTTTTCTTTCCAGCACTCGTTTTACTATTCCTTCATTCTTCCTTTCCCTCGTTTGTTAATTGAGCAAGTGCGTCACAGCATAACCTTCAGGGCACTGAACGGGATGCTAAATATCAACCAAACAAACAACCAGGTGACATGATTCTTGACCGCTAAGCATAATGCTAAATACATTGTATCAGTATATTTTATAAAGCTTATAAAATACACTTGTTTGCAGGTGGAATAAGCCATGGCTATTAAGGAAAGTTCGCCCACGACGGAAGAACTAGAGTCTCTTATATCCACAAAGTCGAGGGATGACGTCAAGGAATTAAATAAAAATGGTCAGTGTGTTTCGTATATTGTCTATGTTATTATTATATTATTATATTATTATATTTTATTATATTATTATCTATATTATTCACTATATCTATTTTTGTTAAGGAAAAAAGATAATCTTCGCGATTGTCCAGCAATTCAACTCTGGGGATCCCATCCAGATGTAAATGAGATGTATTTTTATCTGTCACCAGAGGCGCACCAGTCGGCCTCGTGGTACATGACCGGCGTGGTTTTAGCTAACATCATCTTAGGCCTGGGTCTCCTCAGCTACCCCAAAGCGTATGGCGATGCAGGTGGCGTCCTTCCTGGCTTCATCACACAGATGGTAAGACAAAATAGTAAAAAAAAACCCTGGTCTTTCAGAGACAATTTTTAAAATAGGACACCCACATAATTTTGTCCTATGCAAACGTTTGTATTTCATTTCTTTGAATTAAATTAAACTGAATTAAATTAAAATTAATTCTATATCTATCCGGATTTTGTGAAATGCTAGTAACATTTTCCTCACCAGCTAGCTTTGAATAGGATTATAATTACAACTTTTGTCGCAGATTCCAAAGGTTATTTTAATTATTTTCAATTCAAAGCTAGATTCAAGATATTGCATTCAAAAGATCAACCAATGTATAAAAATACCAGATAAAGTACGTCTCAGAAATTTCTTTTCATGTTTCAAGTACAACTGTATTTCACTGTAAAATTTATAGTATCTTCCTATTTTCCAAACCATCTGCGAGTGAAATAAGGCAGCCTCGAGATAACAACTGTAACTTTAGTTTCCATATTGAAGGTCTACGGAAAAGTATTGATCACAAGACTGCCTTATGTAACTGCATGTAGGTCCAAATGTCTGACGGTATTTGATCTAATGTTGAACTTTCTGACTGGAATCCTGACCAAGATACATCTGATATCACCTCTTTCAAGCGTCCATGATCAAAACAGCCTTATCTCTTACCTCAAAATCTTAAAGTTCTGGTTTTGGAATTTTAGCTTGACCTTTCAGGGCAAGGTCACCAAATTGTCTTCCGTGTGTTGCGTCTTTTGGACATAGATAGTCGAAAATGAGCGTCGAATCTCCAAAATATTTCGCGATAATTGCTAACTTCTTTTATTATATAGACTTAAACTTTGCCATTATTATAATTACAAACGAAACGTCAGATTTTTTCGTACTGTTTTAGAATAAAACCATGAGTTTTATTTCATTATGGTTAATTGCCATTTGGCCACAACCTCCCAGATCCAGGTCAATACTTTTTGATGATGAAGTCCCAGATCATTTTTTCTAGCATAAAAGGTATAGGGTTCTTAGCTAATGTAAATAAGTATCTTTTGTTGTATTTTTTACGCAACCCTATATTTCTTGCATAGTTGAAACAATGAAAGTATGATCTGAATTATAGCTGTGTTTGTCAGCGCAAAAGTGCTCAATGGATTTTTTAATTGAGACTATGTGCCACTAAGTTTTGTGTGTATCTGTGTCTGTCCAGTTATGCCTGCTGCCTCTGATGACTGGGTTCATGGCATTGGGAAAGTCTGTGCGGCTATATGGCGACGCCACGTACAACGACGTAGTGCGTCGTCACTGCGGAAAGATGGCGTTGCTGTGCTGCCACGTCATCATGTTTGCACACAACTTTGGTACCTGCATCACATTTCTTGTGCTGTTGTCTGATCAGCTCGATGAAAGTGAGTCATATTTATTGCGACATAAATTTGTGCTGATGTCTCATGAACTGGATAAAAATAAGTTACACTTAAAACGTCATTACTTTTACACATAACTTTGACAACCGCACACATTTCTGGATCTACCATCACACCACAACACATCACATGAATAGAAATATTGTCTTTTTTTTACTCTTTGTACATAAAAATAACACGATATTTAAATCTACACAGATATATTTTTTATTTTACGTCGAAAATTGCACTCCCAAATTGCAACCTCGGTTTTACAATAAAACAATACATAATACAACAATACTGGAAAAAGGCAATATTGTCACATTGAAATGACAACAATATCTATCACGCAAATATTTGGGTACGATGTCACCAGTGAAGAAATAAGTAAACTTGAGATTTCAAATCTTTGCCCCCATTTTGCTTAACATTGTAAAATATAAGAGAAAAAATATTTTATAACATTTACTTTAACATTTTCTATAACATCTTCTGTAGCATTTTCTATAACATTTTACACAACATTTCCTATAATATTTCTGTAACATTTTCTTAAACCTTTCCTGTGACATTTTCTATAACATTATATTTACCTCTTCTATAACAATTTCAATAAATTTTCTGTAACATTTCCCATAGCATCTTGTGTAGCATTTTCTATAACATTTTATACAACATTTTCTATAACATTTCTGTTACATTTGATTAAACCTTTTCTATGAGATGTTCTATAATTTTTTTTTACATTTTCAATAACATTTTCTATGATATTTTCAACAGTATTTTTTATAACATCTTCTACAGCATTTTATGTGATATATTATCCTAGTCTGTTGTTCAAACCCACCAATGTCGAAACAATGTCGAAAGAGCTTTATTTAAGATTTGCCTTTGAGTTCTATTCACAACAGACTTTCTGTCAGCCGGATGGCTGACAGACACAGGGTACACATACGAACTTGTGATGTGGTTTGTATGTTGAACTTTGCTAATATTTATATCATTTAATAGTTGTTCAGTCAAAACATGTTTATCAAGATTTCTCATATGTGTGAGAAATCTTGATAAAGGCAAATGATGTGTCCAATGATAATATTTCAATTGATAAATTTGGAAATCAGATATTTTAATACAATAAGTACTGTTTGTGTTCCCAAATAAAATATATTAATCTTTTTATTACTTTTCAGTAATGAACCTAAAAAAATACTCATTGGCCAGAACTCTTGTCTTTGTTTGCTTTTATCAGAAATACTTACAATTTGAGACTAAAAATCAATTACATTACGGTGTTATCCCTAGCAGCAGTGTATAGCAACAGTTCTTTATAACTGCACTATTTAATGACTGCACAAAATAACACTTAGCTGTTTTTCAGTAAAGAAATTCTATACTTGTAAAAGAGCACTTTACAGTTTGAGGAAGATAAAATTTTGTTCACATTACAATGCCATCCCTAAAAAACTGCACCGTGCATATTAAAACACTTAGTTATTTCTCATTAACAATTCATTATTATTTTTGCACATTCTTCATTGTGTCGCTTTCAGAAGTTTAGTTATATCTTTCCCTTGTAGCTTCACTGCGATGTGAAACAATTGTAAATAATAACACTTATTTCTCTTTTTAGTTATATTATATAGTTTCGGGAAGGCGTTCTGTCGCTACTGGTTCCTGCGTCGCCACGTCACAATGCCGTTTGTAGCGACTGTATTTATCCTACCCTGCTGCTTCATGAAGCATCTCACAGGCAAAGCGTTACACTTTCTCAGGTAGTTTTTATTTACGATTCAATAATGGGCACCGAAATGAAGTATGCATGGAATTTACTCGTGTGTATAATTGTTTTTATTAGTGCAGCTGAGTAGTTATCCCAAAAATCGGTATATAAAATCTTAGCATTATTTTTGCTATTATTTTTCTACTTCTTCCGTTTCTTATATTTTCATTACTATTGCTACTAAATTACCACAATTGTTATTGTTATTACTATTATTATTATTATTAATATTTCGCTTGCTGTAATTGCTCTTTTTCTTCTTCTTCTTCTTCTTCTTCTTCTTCTTCTTCTTCTTATTATTATTATTATTATTATTATGCTTATAATAATTGCTACTACTTTCCCAAATTGACCCAAAGTAACCAAAATCTCAGCAAAAACTAGAAAACGGGTTAAGCGGGAAAACACAATAAAATGCTCTCCTTCCAAATACGGACTGATCGCTTTTAAATGAGAACGAAATGTGGGCGAGAGGCTCCTCCATGCATCTTTTAAGTGTTTTAATGGCAACTTTTACAAAACATCGGCCAAAAACAGCCAGGGAAAAATAACAGAAAATATTAGTTGCTTTTGTAGTTATGGTTCAATCATTTACAACAGAATTGATCCCTGGTAGAACTTAGGTGGCACTGCAATATTTTTTGAAATATTGCGTTTTGAAAAAACGCAAACAATAGTGTCCGTTACACTGTTGCTTTTCATTGCAATGTTACCAATGAAATAATGTTACTAAATTTAAATTTTTGTTTCAATTTGTAGCATTTTAAACTCTCAGTACAAACAGAACAATTGAAACTCGTTAAATTTCAGTAGGTCGGTTATTATTGGTCGCATAATAGACCTGAAATTGTACTGATTGCTTAAAAGACATAAAAAACTAAACAATAAGATGTATTTTTGATGTTTTTGTTCAGTCAACTTTTGTCATTGGGCTGTTTCCCTTTCTTGTTAATTATTCATCGTTACAGTTTGCATTCAGCATGTATATTGTACATTTGCAACGTGCTAAAACAGCTAAATAAAGGATTTCGCATTAAATATATATTCACAGAAGGCTACTCTGCGTCAAAGTTGTTACGAACCAATCAATTAGTTGTAGGATTCTATTTTCATGTTGGGTGTTGCAATTTTGCTTTGTTTGACATATCCTCAGCAATGATTCTTTGGTGTTATTTTATTATATCTCTGTTATTCTGTTTAATCATAACTTCTGTCCAATCACAACTTCTGTCTCAGTATGACTTATGTCTGAGCATAATTTCTATCTAAGAATAAATTCTGTATGAGCTCAACTTCTGTCTTAGCATAACTTCTATCTAAGCACTGCCATCTAAACATAGCATAACGTCTATCTAAGAATAACTTCTGTCTAAGCATCACTTCTACCTTAGCATAGCTGTTGTCTTAGCACAACATAGTTTCTCGCTGAGCTTAAATTCTCTCTAAACATGAGCTCTGTCTTAAAAACAACGAAAACGTATACTAAACTACAATCGGATTCTAGTGATGTTAATTAAACAAAAGATATAGTTCTACCATCCCTTTGCTTGAAGAGCTACTTAAAACAGAAAACAAATGGGTACTTTTTCAATTGCATAAAAAACAACATTTAGCAAGGAATTTGTTCCATTTTCAAGCGTCTTATGTGAATCCGACGCAGTGTGATTTTATTAATTTGCTTTGGTTGTATACAGAATGGCATATGATTCTCCATTATGCTTGTAAATGTAAACTATTTTTAATCATTAGAGTATTCTAATTGCAAATCTGGTAGAATTTGGGTAATTAATTACAAATCCAGTTGCGGTTCTAACAATTAATTGCAATTGCGGTAATGGTTTGGACAATTAAGTAGAAATCCGGTAACGGTTTGGATTTTAAAAGTTAGATAACTATAACGATACATCTCATGGTATATCAGTATTCTAGCGCTTTATGGATATTCAAGTACGAACTGGTTTACTTTGGTGTGGCTCTGTATTCTAGCGATCTACATCTTTATATAGCTACCAGTCTCGGTTGCGTAGAGGCTAGAGTGTCCGCCTCGAGACTGGAAGTTCGTAGGTTCAAACCCCGGTCGGGTCATACCTAAGTATTTAAAATTGGGACTCCTCCTTGCTATCCTGTGAGGCACTCCACATGTAAGGATTAGAAGGAGGGCTGGAATGCCTCATTTCAGTATAATGTGGCAGGGGATCCCGATATGACCATAGCAGTTGAAAGGGATCTAAAGAACAATACAATACAATACAATACTTTATATAGCTATTACAAAACAACTGGTTAACATCATGGTGTGTGTCAGTATTCTAGGTGTAATCACCACGGGCTACATGGTCTTTCTCGTCGTGTGGAAATATTTCCATTTCACAGAAATCCGTGATGCTTCCGAGAGGTAAACAGACTGGCTTATTCTTGCTAAAGTGCTATACAATATTTTTTTGTAGTTGTAACCTGAGTTCATATTGGATGCTCTAACACATGATTTTGTGAGCGTCTCCTCTTGACCTAGTTAGCAAAAATGAGACTGACTATGAACCATTCGAATTGCCACATACTATTCCACAAGTCATTATAGCCTGGGCCTATTGCAAAAGGTACTAATCAAGACACAATGTAATATGTCATGTGTATCATATAATGCAATATTATTTTTTATACATACAGTGACTTCACACTGATGGGCGTTATTAATGTAATACCAGTGATATGCTTCAGTTTCGAGGTCTGTATGCTTTGGTTTGTTTGCTTGTTCATTTGTTTTCGTGATTGAGATTTTTCTGATTTTACTTAATTGTTAGATACCGTCTTCATTAAGTTAAAATTATAGTTTCTTTCTCTGCTCCGAAGCACCTAATGCAGCACAGGAGGAATAGTTCACTTTTCAAGATTGGCAGTGATGTTTGTCCAACATTCCACAGTAACTGTCTGTTCCTCCTTACGACAGTTTCTGTTTTGTTTATAATCTTGAAATCGATATATATATATATAATCCTTTGAGGTATTACATTGAGGTGGAGACTTGGCTTTCCTGTTGAAGGTTACCATTGATCTTAAACAGAAAGTAGTACACAAAACAAAGTACTTTGCCGAAATGTCTGTGCTGTTCGGCTAACACCCCGAAAATAGCTGCGTATGTCTCTGGAGCACTTGCTTGTTCATGGCTATAACTGATATGTATAATCATTCATGCTATAATGTTCGAATAAAATGAGACCGCTGAAGCCTCCATGGCCTAAATATGATTGGTTTTTGTTTTAGGCACATGTTGAAGCAGTTTCGCTTTACAACTGCCTTGAGAAGAGGACTATGCTTGAATTCACCAAGGCGACCACATTCGGCATGGGATTAGCTTTAGTTGTTTACACCATCGTAGGCGTATTCGGCTACCTAGGAACGGGACAAAACTTATCCAGTGACCTGCTGCTATCGTATTATCCGCCGGATTCTGTCCTCATTGTGGCTATAGGTCTGATGGCGGTCAAGGCCATTACTACTTACCCCGTTCTTCTCTTCTGTGTCAGGTACAATAACATCAGAATGCTACATGAGTTCGTCAAGAACGACTTCATTCGTATTCCACACTACTTTGTTTTCATTTTCTTTCACAAAGCAGTCACAAAAATACTTAAAATTGCTGTTTTTCGACGTGTCTGCTCAGCCCCAGGATAACTTGTGAAGTACTTCTAGGAAATCGTTATAACAAAATATATCGTAAAGAGTGACTTACATTTTTTGTGATTGAATAGATTTCTTCATATCGTTTTGATGTCGTTTTGATGTATTAGCTATATTTAAGTCCATAGTGAAATGTATGTCATTTTGCAGTGCAAGAAACAAAACTACGCACTTAGGCATATGAAAACGTGGACTTTATACAGACTTCCTTAAATATATCGAGGCACTGTGGAATGAAAGAAACAAGTTTTTTTCATTCTGACTGTTTACCAGAACATAGTATTGCCTAAGGTTAAAACAGTGAGCGACTATTCCTAAGTCACTAATATTTCTATTCAATCTTCACTTCACTCAAAATAGTGATTGGTTGTAACTATTACCTTATTTGTTATAGAGTTGTCCTGGATGATCTGTTTATTCCACATTTAAGCAAAATTGGGATAACAGAACAATTTTTGTTAGTGCTGGAAACCGTCTTTATATTTGTATCCACGGTTATCATCGCCGTTGCAGTGCCAACCATTGGTGACGTCATCATGATTTTAGGGGGGACCGCAGCAGCATTAATGCTCATCTTACCAGGTATTCTTCGAAGAGCTCGTGCATATTTTACAAGTTGATTGTGTCGCGAAAGCACTTTTAATAATAAATGTTTGGCAGTTTATGCAAACTGTCCAAATATTAGCTAAGAAGTTAAAATTTCAGAAAAATTCAGTGTTGTGCTAGTGATGCTTCTTCACCAGTCGTACAGTGTGTATACGGTCTGGCCAAGTAGGTAGCGCGTTGGACTGTTAATTATGAGCTCTAAGTTCAAACCAAGCTTCAAACACTTTTTTATTTTCTCCCTTTTACAAGTCTTAATTATAATCCTGCCTCTCACAAAAGCATTGTTTCTTGAGAAACATGATGCTATGATGTTATGAGTCTCATTGTTTTTTTTCTCAGGTGTATATATATATAATATACATGCACAATGTCCACGGACATTTTTTGTTTTATTTTGAACAGGTCTATGTGTAATACAGATGTACATCGATCGCAATGGGAAAGCTATGATCACAATTGGAGTGTTAATGGTTATCTTTGGAACATTCCTTGCCGTTACCATGACAATTCAAAGTGTCATCTCTTACATATATAATACTAGAGTAAAAGAACTTGTATGTGCATGATGTTAAGCAATTCTGTTTTGCTCTATTTTCATTGTATTCAAAGGCTATCAATCAACAAGCAATTAAATCGTGTCATTCATGCAGGTCTACCTGTTGATTTCTCATAATTTTCGGTAAATACTGTAAATCTAATTAATGAAATCTGTCATCTATGTCTTTCCACATGTAGTCTTGGACGCTTAGATTGCAAGACGCCGTTTTATCCAACATATGTGCTTAAGTTTCTAAACACAAGTTGTCTTGAGCACCTTAGGTATGTAACCCCATCCACCATTCCCTCTCGTTATGTACGGTTGTAAGATGATATATACTTCTACTACTCTTTGTATAAGTCTCATGTGTACAAAAAGTTGACAAAATTTAAGCAAGGTGTTATAATTATTTTATACACGTATAATCTAACTCAAATTATTTTATCAGGAAAAGGTATGCTGACAACTTTGGAAATAAAGCATTCAGTTTTGTGAGACCAAACATAAACTATTTCAGTTTTACAACTACTTTTCATGCACGCAGATTCTCATAAAGGACCGATTAAAAACTGTTTTGAATGCAACCTTAGTATACCTCTCAGATAGAGAAGCAAAGCATTCGAAACTCTTGGATATGATGCTGTGTCCTTAATGCTCATTGGCACTAGAGGAGAGAAAGCTTTGTCTGTGCTCTCTCGTACTGATATATTTTCAATAACATGCGAATTTGTGTCAATATTTGTCCTGGTATTCTGTTTTTGTTGGCAAACAAAAAGATCTTATTGGCCTCGTCAATTATTTAACATTTCAAGGGTGCAATTTAAAGGCAAACATCACGTCGGTTGCTTTTTTTCACTAACATGGCTCAATTTTCACACGACAAGGTGTGATTAGGCCCCCAGATAGAGTCCTCAATTACTTCAACCGGCTGAAATTTATCTGACAAATTTTTTTCTAAGACTTTAATTTAAATGTTGCAGTAATTCAAATTTTCTTTGTTGTTTATCTTTTCATATTTGGCGCCCAATGTTTTTTTTTTCAATATTTTATTTATTGAGACATCTTAAAGATTTTTATTTTTCAGTGCAATAATAGAATAGCCATTGTTCTTTTTCATAGACTAATGCCCTGAATTTGATCTGTTAATTTCACGCACTCTCCCATGTAGAAAAATATGTTCTACTCTGTGCATTATACGGTTCTCGTTGCTAAAAAGGTTGTAATACCACATCACTAATATTGATTTTGATATTTACGGTTATAATTCTTGTCAATATTGATTTATAATACTTTGCACAAAATAAAGATTTATTTATTGCTTTCTACTGTCTTTTAAATTTTTTAAAAAACTTTGATTTTATAGTTTTAATAACGAAGGTTATATCTTTAAATTAGAAACAAAAGTAAATAAAATTTAACATATTCTTTGGTGGGTTTACTTCATTATTTAGCATCAAATTGACTCTCCTCTTGATTTGCTCACCTTCTAAAATTAAGTCTTCATTTAAAAAGCGTCATTTGTTTTTTTGTACTTGATAAACATTATGTCTTATCAGTTTTATTCCTGAAAATTATTTAATGATAAAAATTCAACCATGCTTATATTATTTAAATTGTACTTTCGATATTGTTTGAAAGAAATCATTTGTGTTCTACAAACTCCACAAAATAAACATTGCATATAATTCATGCCTCGTATAACTGCATAAATATTTGTAATGAACACAATTTGATATCATGATTTTAGTAGTGGTGCAGGCAGCGCTTAGAAACAAGAAATTTGCCGGTTTGTGAAAAAAGTAATCATTATGCACTTGATTCAAGGATTTATTTTGCCTCAAATTTTGAAATAATAAATTGGCTGTACATACATTTTTTATTTCTTTATAGTTTACTTTAGGACAACTATGTTGATTATTTTAATATGATTCAATAATATGCTAAAAATTCTGTTTTATGAATATAAGTTTGTTTAAAATTCACTGATAGCTAACGACTTTCCATTTTTTCTAGTGACCACCGATAATTGCAATGTGGCGCTGTTTTAAATAATATACTTTGCTTCAAACTAAGTATACGCACAGCCGATGTACGAGTATGCTTTTTTTCATTCTAGTAGCAAGTTGATCGCAATATTTTGTATTTAATGCATTTGATAGGATAAAACAGTCTGGTAATATAGGTGTATTACAAAATTTATTTAAAATGTTATGTATTTAATGAATTTATTTGTAAAAATGTGTATTATCATGCAAGAGGCGTGTGCAAAAGTCGAGCGATAATACAGATTTCTAAATTCAATAAATAATGTTAAACTTACGTGTCAGTCATACAGTGGTTAACACAATATATAGACATTTACAACAACGGGTAAGCATGCAAGTTTGACAGGAAAGAGATATTCGTTTCGAGGAATATAACAAAGATGCCCGTAGGATTCCCAAAGGTGTTTTATTATTAATATTTTTAAAGGAATGACTATTTTACCGCACACTCGTAATATTTATAATTCCATTTAGCTTTGTGACGCGATATGCAGTTGTTGGAAAACTCAACGACACTGTTTCGGATGAAGCAACCTTTAAACTGGATTATATGAACAATTTCGCAATTTAGGGTAGATTTAGTTCAAAGTGTTCTGTTACAAAAGCAAAAAAAAAAAAAAAAAAAAAAAAAAAAAAAAAAAAACAACAAAACAGAAGTAAAAAACTGCTTTTTCTTCTTGAAGGGAACAGGATCCCCCCCCCCCCCCTCGTTTCTCAGTCACCCAATGGGATGTCCCTTTACACCCCCTTTTCCGCATCTGATAATGATGCGAGCGCGCTAACCACCAAGCCAACAGCTGTAACTCATGGAAACAACCAAGCACAAATGAACATGTAGCTACATGTTTGTATATATTCATTTTCACAGCACACATTATAGATACCAATTTCACAACATTACATATTTTTAGCCATTCACTTTTAAAGACCCCACTGTATATCTCCTCTAGATCTACAAATAATTTGAACTATAACCGGAAAACAGTGGCCGTAAAATAAAATAACATAAGATTATAACGTGTTTTTCTAATATGTACAACAGGCTGTCCAAGTTTATTAATACGACAACAAAATCAAGCAATCAGTAAAACATTTGATGTGTCACAATCACATGACAGATCAGGTCAGCTGTATGGCCAGTTTTCCATTAAACCAATTTATGTAATTATCCGATAAATTTTCAATACAAAGCAAATAAAAGTTTTTACCAGTAGGTGCTTAACCGACTTATGCGATTAACCGTTTTCATTTACAACTGATAGGCATAGAGACATGAAGGCACGACTAGATTACGTCAAGGTATCCGTCATGGTGGCGGTCCTCCTGATTCCCCTGCTCCACGGTGGCGTCTGCGAGGAGATGCCCGAGCATGGCGGTACGCCACACGCCAAGCAGCAGCACTCCATGGACGGCAAGCACAATGAGGAGTACGACCACGAGGCCGTTATAGGTGACGTCATCATATTTTTGGTCTCTCTGCTAGTAATGTGCAATATTTTACACCCCACACTTTCGACATAACCGATTTTATCTGGAAATTTTTTTTATTTAACAGTTAACAAATTCCGATATTCCTCTTGTTTGAGGAGACAGACATTGCCAGAATTTGGTAGGGTTGGGGAGGGTTACCTCGGCCTCTAAACTGAACGAGGGTGTTTCTTTTTTATGATATTTCGGTTGGGGGTTCGTGCTACTTTTTTTTTTTTTGTAATTCCCAGGTAAAGGTTCTTGATGGTAAATCAGGGGATAAGCAAATAGCGATTTAGTTGCAGCCCCCGTCCCCTCTCCCCCGTCCCCCCTCCCTTACCACCATCCTCCACTTCCCGAGCAGATCTTAACAACGTGGTATTTCTGCCAACAGGGTCGCGCGCTGAACACGAGGAATTTGAAAACCTGTCCCCGGAAGAGGCGAGGCGGCGCTTGTCCACCATCGTGACCAAAATGGACACCAACAGTGATGACATCATCAGCAAGCAGGAGTTGATAGACTGGGTGTTTAATTCCTTCAAGTGAGTGGAGATGCGGGGTGTGTCATCCCTTCAAGTGACTTTAATAGACTCTGGTGTTTAATTCTGTCACGTGCATCGATGGTTTGTATGTGTCATTCCACTAATCAATTTCAGAAAGTGGGAGAGTTGCATTCTTTTTAAGTAGACTTGAGGTTACAATTTCCGTCAACTTAGTTGAGAGATTCCGCGAATTTTTCTTTTCCTTTTTTTTTGTGTGAAGGAATTGAAATTCGTTCAAATGAATTGTTAACCTGGACACCCGGTTTACGTGTATAATTCCTTCAAAAACAGTGATAGCTTTTGTACTTAATAATTTTGCATTTTACCATTTCCACTTGAATTTAAAACGGATGTGTATTTTAATTGTAACTGAATGCTCCGCATTTTTTCCAGCTAGATGAAAAGAGAAATATAGATTCGGTATCAAATGGATTATTTTGAAAAGTCCTTTTTATTTGTTTCCATTTTCTGTCATAAAAGTCACCACTTAACTTGAACTTACAACTTGCGCAGTACACACATATATATATATATATGTGTGTGTGTGTGAAACTAAATAAATTAAAATGAGAACTATTTAATTTCCAGTTAACAGTTACATAGTGGTTTAATACAGTTTACATTTATATAGTACGCCCTGTTCCTGAGGTGCATAAAAATGGAACTACTTTTTTCTATGCTAACTTATAGTTCGCTGGACGCGGAGGAAGCCAGTGAGTACTTCGAAGACCAGGATAATGACAAGGATGGCAAAGTAACGGCGGAGGAATACATAAAAAGTCAATACAGTATTGAACTACACGAAGCGGATGATTGGGACAAAGATAAAAATCCAGAAATACAACATTTTGCGAAGGTCAGCTTTCAATTCCACAGTTGAATGATTCCAAACCTCCAAAAGTTTAGATCTGAGTCGTTGTTGTAAAACAGCTGAACTCTGAGGAGATCTGTCTTCTGTGTATGTGCACAGAGCGGATGGATATTTTAAAAAGTAGTTCGTCTCTTTTATGAGTACTATCTTCACGGGATCCCCAGTGGGTGTGCGGAGTAAAAAGGTGTTTAACACAAGAGACCGAACCGCCGTAGAGGTTGGCTGTTGGACAGCAACGCACCGAGCCGCCGTAGAGGTTGGCAGTTAGATAACAACAAGATAGAGTTCAATGGCATCTAATCAGTATTTCAAAATATCTCAAAATAAAAATAACGTGCAAGTGTAGGTCATCTATCTGCCCCAATATCATGGGAAACGGATTACCCGGGTGAACGTAACAGCATGCAATGGACAGACAGACCAACACCCAAATCCTAAGTACCCCCCCCTACCCGCCCCCCTCTCCGAGGCTGAAAACCCGATTGGGGGATAAAAAGTAGTTAGCATTGAACAGTTTCTCCATTTGATCTGACATTTCACTGACTTGATCATTTCTAGGGGCATTCTTGTGCAGACGATCACACTTTCTTTTCTTTTTTTTTTTTTCACAGATGATAGCTGATGATAAGGAGAAATTCAAAGCAGCGGATATAAACAAAGATGGCGGCCTGGACGCGCAGGAATACGTGGCCTTCTACCACCCGTGGACGCAGGAGCACATGCACGCCCTGGAGATAGACAGAGCGCTGGAGGAACACGATCAGAACCAAGACGGCTACATAGATATGGCGGAATACTTGGGCGCAGGTAGGTGATGGAGGAGGGAGGGGGTGGGATGGGGGGGGGGGGGGGCTTCCGTACTGGTCATTAAGACGGCAACATAGATCGTAGACTACATTGGCGCAGGTGGGGGGGGCGAAGGGGGCTGTTCTTCCATATCCATCAAAACCAAGATGTCCACACAGATCTGGGGGAATATTTGGTCGCAGGTCAGGTGGGTGAAGGGGTGGGGGGGGGGGGAAGCGGGATGGATAGGAGGGGGACGTGGTTTGGGGAGCGATTCTGATCAGAATTAAGACGGCGACATAGATCTGGTAGAATATTTGAGGCAGAGGTAGGAGAGAGGTGGGGGGGGGGGAGGAAGAGGGGGTGGCTTCCGTAATGATCAGAATCAACATGCCCACATTGATCTGGCTTAATATTTGGGAGGGGGCGGGGGTCTTCCGTACTGATCAGAGTTAAGATGGCTACATAAATCTGACCGAATACATGAGTGCGTCCAAGGAAGGAGTGGGGGGGGGGGGCGGGGGTGTGCAGAAGTACGCAAAATGAAATGCTCATCCAACGGTGACACTGCACCGTCAAAACGTGAGCACCAAATGTCAGGTTGTTTTCTCAGAGATGAGGTTTTCTCTGTCTTTACTGAAACCGTTTGGAGAAAAAAAAACTAGAGCGGCCAGTGCACACCAACACCAGTGTACCTGAACATGTCAAACTTTTGTTAGCCAGCAATTGCCGTGTTTCGTTTTTTTTTTTTTTTTTTGGTTTTTTTTTTAAGGCAAGAGACGTCGAGACCCCCCTCCTTCACCGACTGCCCACTTCTGTGTGTGTCTGAGTTAAGCAATCTAAAGTGTGGTCACTTTGAACTAGGATCATACTCTACGTCTTTTTAATCTGGATCTGGAAGGTGGTCATTACAGATATTTTACTGTAAGTCTTTTTTTTTTAATCCGGGTCCCGACAAGCAGCTTTTACTATACATCATTTTATCCGACTCTGGAAGGTGGTTGCTAAAAGCCACTCGCTCAGATCGGGAGGGCTCTACATTGCCTTCGCCCCTCCCCCCCCCCCCTCCCCCCTCCCCTACTGTGCGCTCATCAGTCTGGTTGCTACCGAACCTCCATTTTGACGTCATATGGCGTCCTACTGAGTCTGAAGCTGATGCGAGTTGTTATTCGAGAGTTATGATGTTAACAAAGCCAATTGTCCACAACGCATTTTGACGTCATGTGACGTCGTGCATTTACATATTAATGCCAAATACAATATGAACTGTCAAACCCACCAAGGCATATTCTTAACCAAGTTTGAAGCTGATCCGACGTTTCGTTCTCCAGTTACAGTGATGACGCATGTTACATCTTTTGAAGTCACATGACGTCACGCGTTGTCCAATATGCGGCAAATACAATAGCAACCGGCAGACTCGCCCAGGGCATTATCGTACCAAGTTTGATGCTGATGGGACTTGTCGTTCGACAGTTATCCTGTTAACAAAGTCTCGTGTCCAAAACACGTAATGACGTCATTTGACGTCTTACATTGCCCCATATAGTATGAAAGATCAGACCTGCGCAAGGCATTATAACAAGTGCGGAGCTAATCCGACGTTTCATTCTACAGTTACAGAAATAACGCAGTTGTCACTTTTTGACGTCGTATGGCGTCACGCGTTGTCCAACATACCTCAAGTGCAATCGCAACCGGCGGACCAATCAAGTTTATGATCTCACTAAGTGTTTGAAGCTGATTGAACGCTTCGTTCGAGAGTTATTTGGTTGACAAAATCAAGTGTCTACAACAGACGCGAACACTACGCACACATACTCGTACATACGCACCGAAGGTACAAAAACAAAATGGTGGAAACATAGGAGCAACCATGGCCTGAAAGAAAAAACGGCATATACGGCGCAGCAGCGTATGAGGAAATGTATTGGTCTTGTTTTTTTTGTTTGTTTTTTTTTTTGCGTTTTTTTTTTTAGTGAGTGTTGCGCTGGTTGCGAGGGCAGCGTATCACAAACTAGCCGTTTCAGTAGTTTGTGTAACGAACCGAGTATCGCGAAGATTGTACAAAGCGGAGTTCCTCGATCACGGAATTTAACAAACTGATCATAATAATAACAAAAACGGCCACCTAATCTTTCGGCCATCCCTTTAAAAATCTGCTGTAAGCACTGCTGTTCTTTGTTTCTTTATTTATTATTATTGTTATTATTTATTTATTTATTCACTTTTTTTAGAAAGTGAAGACGTGGGCGAACAGGAAATCATGGAAAAAGAGAACTTCAAAGCGTTTGACAGAGACTCGGACGGACGCCTGGACCGGGATGAGATCAAGCACTGGGTGATTCCGGATCACAAGGAGACAGCCGAGGAGGAGGCGGATCATCTCTTCGAGGAGACCGATCTGGATCGCGATGGCAAACTGAGCAGGCAAGAGATTCTGGATCAGTTTGAGCTGTGGGTGGGCAGCGCGGCCACAGACTATGGGCTACAGTTGGAAGACAAATATCATGATCCCCAGGAACTGTAGCGCGCTCAGATCGCCCTCTCGTGTTTTATTCCGTGTACCGTAACTCGCACATTATAACCCTCTCCTCCCCCCCCCCCCCCAATTCTCCGAATTTTCACCTCTCCACTTCATGCAGATCAATGGGTTTTGGAACATTTTGTTGGTATTGTTGATGTGGCGGGGTGGGGGGGGGGATGGGGGTGGAGGGCAGAGAAACACGTGAATAAATTGATTGAGAAATGTAAAAGAAGGTTAAAATTGCGACTCTGTGTCCCGAGAAACTGGTTATCATAAAGGCGGAGATAGGGGGGGGGTGTAGGAGTTGGGGGGAGGGGAGGTTTATAGTCTGAGAATTATGGTACAGTTTATTTTTCCATTTTTCACTTCTGCTTTTTTTTCTCCTGAATGTTGACGGTAAAGTAGATCGCGTAGGATATTTTAAGCGTGGCATTGATAGAAGAGGCCCGTGGGTGGGTGGCGGTTCGCTCACTTGTTTGAAGCGTTGGTCCTCTGAGGTCACGGGCCCCAATCCGTCTCGGGGGGGGGGGGGTAAGCAGGGGGTCGGGGTGGGGGGGGGGGTTGACATGCGTTCCAGTTCATTTAGGCGAATGGAGTGGGTTAGATTACAGAATTCAAAAATTAACGTCCACTCCTTTCGTCCATCTCCTTTACGATGATTGTACTAGTGACGTGCGACTTACGATGATTGTACTAGTGACGTCACCAAGACGTCATTGTGACGTATGCGGTGTGCTAGTCTCCCCATCTGCGAAGCACAGAAGTAGTGCCAAAAGCTATGTACGCTGTTGATATCGTGTTCTTTTCATAACCACAGGACACAAAACAATCCAGCCCTTGTCACAAGCTGCAATGTGATACGTTTAGAATGCATTAGGAAAAACTGCGCCATTTCTATATCTATATATATATATGTGTATTTGTGCTCCAAAAAAATGTAGTGGAAAAAACTGACAATGGGATTAACCGAGCAGCGGTATACTTGGCACTCTTAAGCGAGCCTCATTCTCTCTCGTATTAATTCTCTTAAATGTTCCAACTGAATGTATTTGTTCTGCGAAAAAAAAAAACAATACATATATACAGTAAAACCCCGGATATGGACACCCCTCTATTATGGACACCCCTGAATTATGGACAGCATTTTTCAGTCTGTTTTAAAAGGCCATAGAGTTCTGTTATATCTGGACCCCTCTATTGTGGACACCCCTATATTCAGAATTAGGGACACTCTTTCTATCCCGTAAGTACGGTTACACATTTAAAACAACCCCTCTATTGTGGACAGTCAAATTGCTGCCCATATTTTGTACGTTATGTAAACAACACCTATCAGCTGGTTACTCGGTAGTGTTTGTTTTTTCGCTATTGTTATCTGTGGGTATTGAGTACATTATATTGAACACAGTGCATGTAAAGACAATAGGGCTTATTACAAAAGATGTGTGCTTAAGAGAGAAGCTTTATACTACTAAACCCTATTGACATGTGCTCCGTCTTTTAAAATGCGTATAAAGGAACAAGTAATTCAATGTCTTTGTACTCAGTTAAGATGTTATGCAAGGTGTTAAATCTGAATATCGGTGGTGTGAAAAGAAAACGGAACGAACTTTCGTAATCTAATAAAGTTCAAATAATCAAAGCTAGTGATCGAAAAAGTGTATAAGAAAAATAGCCAAATATTTCAGTTGTAGTTATCAGACAAAACAGAACCTCGAAATTAGGGACACCCCGCCATTAAGGACAAAATTATTCAGTCACTTTTTGTCCCTAATACCGGGGTTTCACTGTATATCAGTTGTTGAAGTCACTTGATCGTATAATCCGTTATTGTCTATTTCTGTCCCTTTGGGTTTAAGACATGCAGTTAAACCCTAGTAACTAATGAGTACCGCTCGTAAACATTCTGCGGAAGTTGTCTATTGTCGGAAGTTGTCAGATTTCTGTCAGAAAATTCACGACGAAGCAAAAGTAGAAATATATTTTTGACGAAATTAGTTGATTTTAAGTAAAGATTGAAATAAAGAGACTGGAAGTAATTGGTGGGGGGGGGGGGGGGGTAGGGGTTGACAGTTACATCGAAATCAATCACAAATGATTTATACGCCAATGGTTCGTTGTCTTTAATCAAATTCCACCAAAAGATGAAGTCACAAAAAAGTCTGAGTCGTACCAGCCTGCCCTTGTGGGTCTCAGTGTGAACTGGTCTCATTTACTCATAGCCATTCAGAGACTGTAAACTTGTAAAATAATAAATATAAATTGTTAAAAAGGAAAAGAAAATATGAAATAAAATCGCAACGTAAATTTTTTTTCTTTTTTTGTTGTTTCAATGTGAAGTGATTCTATGGGTTGTAATGGAATGAAAGAAGTTTGTTTTTTTTTGTCATTATGGGTCGTAACACGTCACAAGACGTCATAACGATTGTCATTCTTTAAGCTTCAATATATATTCCGTAGTGTTGGGTTGTTGCTTACATGTTAAATGCGTAAAAAGACGAGTGAATTGGTCTTGAAAAATTTCTGACAACAGCGTGAAAAAAGCAGTGTAGTCGATGTTTTGAATGTTGCATATTTCCATCAAGTATTGACTCTTTAAGTATAAACGTTAATTCATTCTTTTAATTATATAATTAGAAAACAAAAAAAAATGATGTGTTCATTATTACAAGATATAAGTTATTTTAAAAGTTGTTGTAGACATTCTAATTTTGAGAGAAAAATAAAAAATCAATCAGTGGTATTGTTCTCAGTATTGCTCCATTTGAAAGCGAAACACCTGTCTCTTCTCAGTATTACTCCTATTGAAAGCGAAACACCTGTCTTGATCAGGGAAGGTATTCAGACCTTACCTACAGGTGTCATTTATATGAATGAGGTGGAAGCAGCTGTGGTATTCAAAATGTTGAAATCAATATAAAATAAAAATCCCACGACTATTTTTTTCTTTTCTTTATTTTTATTCTTCTGTGCTCGACTGTGAGGCGATTACGTGTAACTGATCAAATAGTCTTATGAATAAGAGTGTTACACCAGTTGTCTGTGAACACCTTTGTTTGCATCAATAGCCCCCCCCCCCCCCCCCTCTCGTCCCCCTCCACCCCGGCCCCACCCACATATTCTACTACACGTATTCTTTAAATTGAACGAATCATAAAAGAATCGATTTTTGTCTAGTTAGCTCTAGAAACCTTTCAAAAGTTATTCAATACTTCTTAACAAAATACGTTCCTACAAAAAGACAAACTAGAAGTGTGTCTGTTCGAACGACGTATGACCCGCTCGGGTGATCAGTTTTCGCAATGACAACCTGCGTGGGGGACGGGGGGTGAGGGGGAGGGAGGACATCATCGGGTATTATAAATTTCTAGGTTTTTTCCATGCCATGATTATACAACTATTAGCGGAAGATTCTTCAAAAGCAAGCCATACATTTATCGAAAACATTAGGGGCGAGTTGATTCCATTACAGCTGTTGCCAGTGAAGACCTCGTAAATGCGACTTGGGGGTTTTCCACCCCCGTCACGGGCAGATGACAGTCATCCATCAAAAGAGGCACACATCATCCGAAAGTTCCTCTAATGTTCTAAGCCTTGCAGATCCACCACGATCCAGAACTCCGATGAAGTCCAAATCCATATGACGATATAGACGATACACTTACTTCTTGTGAATCGTTTTCATATGACTCCAATAAAACCCCTAATAAAAGAGTTCATCCCACAAAACTCGAAGTTCACACTGCTGTCATCCGGTATCCTTCCGGAAGTGCACACTTTGCTTTATGTATATTTGTCGCCACTCGCAATACAACTCCAGTTCCTCTATTAAAACTTGTATTGACTAGTTGATTTTACAAAATCATACACCCTCCCCCTCCCCCCCCCCCCCCCCCCCCCCCCCCCCCGCCACACCCTCCCCTCACTACCCAGTGCGTACTGTTGAGTTTGAAACAATACTCCCATTTTTAACGTAGAACTCCTTTTTTTCGAGAAACACAGAGCACTGAATGAAAATTATCACCCCTTTTAAAGAAATTGGAGGACCGCGTTCCAGCCTCAAAACTTTTCAGTTTATTTTTCTGACAAGCATGGTAACTATATGCCAACCCCCCCCCCCCCCCCCCCCTCCGATGTTGCCAGTGCCAGCATATCTTTAAGTTAATTGGGGCAGAGGAAATCGCACCCACATCTAGCAATGCTGTTCCAAAAACAAGAACAATTTTAATAACAGCCTCTTCCATACTATCGATGTAACTAAATTACACACCAAGGCGAGCACAAAGAATGAATCAGCTGTATCAACAGAAGCCTATATAATTGGAAACAGGCCGACCCCCCCCCCCCCCCAAACCCCCGTTCTCACCCTTGTATATCGCACAATACCCTGCAATTTTTCCATTTGATCCAAAATCAGAGTTTTTTTCTATAAAGTACAAGTCACTGGGTATCCTGGTGACCAACCATGCACTCTCCGGCCAGTGAACACCCTGGTCTATCCTGATTGCTGTCCCCCTCCTGGTTGGAGGTGGGGGGGGGGGGATAGGGGGGAGAAGGGTACGAACAGCTAATCCTCCCCCCCGACGACTTACGCCGGCACCAAATGCGCAGATTTCAGGACGGGTACTTTCTTGCTTTAGCATATCAGTGTTATCCTCGAGAGCTTTTCAAAACAGCCTAGAAACAAAATCAGGACAAATGTATAATGTATAATATATAATATTCATGCTTATGCAATTATTCTGCAAAGATTCTGATAAACGACTAGCATACACAAGTTTCTTATTTCTTGAGTCTTTTTCTTTTGTTTTTTTTTTTTTTGTTTTTTTTTTTTTTTCAAAACCAACAACTAACAACAACAGTCCCAACCGGAATTGAAAATTCAAGGTCACCTGCCCAATACGAGAGAAAATTTATACAAAAAATGTTAAAACGGATTACCACGATGGGTGTAACAGCCGGCAATGGAGGGGCAGCCGGACAACATCCCCAACCTGTCGCCCCCCCCGCTCCCAACCCCCCCCCCCCCGCCTCCGGTGTTTAAAACCCCAGTTGAGAGCTAAATATACAAATGCCCACATCCATTTGCAGGGCTGTACCTTAAAGGGCGCGCGGGCGCGTACGCGCCTAAGATTTTGGCCATGCGCCTAAGAAAAAAAGTTAGGCGCGCGTTGCGCGCCCAACTTTTTGGCCCATTTAATATGATTATAATAATATTATGATACATTTTTTGAAAAAAAAAATCAGCAAATAAATGTTTCTTGTGAATGTCAAGAGCTGCGAAACAGCCGCAGGTTACTCTGCATTTTACACATCATTATGCTTATGTATGCCTATTGGATATTACATAATTCAATCCATGACAGGAATAGCGTCTTGCTAAGGGATCCCCTTTCAAGTTTTATGGTGACTCAAAACCCTTATGAAGAATACGACCCACGCGCCTAAGATTTCGCCCACGCGCCTGACTTTTTGAACCTATACGTGCGCGCGCGGCTAGCTTTTTTTCTTAAGGTACAGGCCTGCATTTGTCTACATATTAAACAAAAAATCGTTTATTTTGCTTTACAAGACAAGAGTCTCTTCCTTACTGTTCCCAAAAGGGATGGATCGGGACCAGAATTCGTTACCAGATTCTGGTCCCTGAGCCCCGTGACCTAAAACCCGCCTCCAAACTTTAAGCATTGCCAATACGGTTGACTATACGGTGCTTCACACACTAGTCTTATATAGTCGTGATGTGAATATGTCACGCTTATAATATTAAAAAAAAAAAAAAAAAACAAGCCATCGTCGCAGGCGCAGACCCCAACCGGACACAACAAGTCGCCATTTTGGCAATTTTTTACCGATCTGAAAAATAACACGACGTTGCACAACTTCAATATACATATATTCACCATGCAAGGTAGCATATGCCTAGGATAAACGGTTTCGGAGGACAGAGGGCAATCCTATAGACCCCTCCCCCCAGGCTCGCCCGGTTGGGGTCTAAAAAATGTGCTATGTTGTCTGAAAATCACGAGTCGCGTAGCAACGACTTATTTTATGACAACAGAATATAACTATTTTAACTCTTAACTGAATTAAAACGAAGCCCTATCTGAAAATTAGTGTGTTTTCTGAGCTACAAATGTACACTAAATAGTTCACGAATACGCGAAAATCACCACCTAAATTTTAATGTTCATTAGAATATCATGTATCAGCATTTAACGATTTGAGGCATATCGTTATCATTCTGCACATGTTATACACCTTTCTCGAGTGCGTCTGCGAAAGTGCAGACTAACATTTTTGAACTCTTCAGCAGTAACAAAAAAATGTGCTGATGACGCCCACGGGAAGAAATGGAAGAAAGTGCCAAAATAGAACAGTGCTATGTTAACATATGCCACTAAATTAGTGGGATGGTAAACAACAGCTGATTTAGGGGCTCACTATTCGGCAATACGACAAGGGCAAGCGAAATCTTCTGTTAGAAATTATCAAATAACTGTCTAATGCCAGTGCCTTATCACCCCTTTGGGCTATAGTTGCAATGTCACCACTAGAAGTTAATGTCAAACGTATTTGCAATTAAAGATAGTAAACTTTGGGTTTTCGGTTCTGCTCTGTACGAGCTTCGACTATCCCCCCCCCCTCCTCCCCCCACCCCAAACAAAAGACACAAATATTTCGGGTTGTGGGGGGAAGTAGCAAAAGATATTCCACACTCTTGTTGAGCACTGCATTTTACCCTTTCAATACAGCACTACATGCACGCTCATTTTCATAATTTCTAATTTTAATGCAAGAACTGTCTGTGTTAGTAAAATGTTTCTCTTTTATGTGTTAAAACCCTCAACTGGACTACGTCTCGACGAGTACGTGTATCCCCCATAGGCGATAGGGTGTAAGGCTGCTGCGTGTTGAATACGCAAAATTTAAAAGTGGAAGGATAGGTAGACGTAGTGTCTAACATTTAAACAAACCAATCCATCAACCAGTAGGCGCGTGAGACCGCCGTAGTTAGGCTAAGTACAGCGCCGGTTTTTTTTAATTCCGCCATTTTGTCAATTTATGTTCCATCCGGAAATTCTTGGTCACTGCACTGCGGAAGGTTCCAAGGAACCCCGTGTGCAGGATTTGAAACGAATCCATCTATCAATGCAGCCTGTAGGCGCGTGAGACTGCCGTATATATGCTAAGTTCAGTGCCGATTTTAAAAATCCGCCATTTTGTCAATTTATGTCCCATCAAAAAAAAACAAAAACAAAAAAAAAACAAAAAAAAACAAAAAAAAAACAAAAAAAAAAAAAATTTTTGGTCACTGCACTGCGGAAGGGTCCAGAGAAGCTGCGTACAAAATTTGAAATGAATCCATCTATTAATGTAGTCGCGTGAAACTGAAGCGTGAAAGACGGACAGACCGAAAAGTTCAAGACGATATCCCTCCGCCGTTCCACGGGGGATAATCTTAATACACAATAATGCACGGGGCCCCGGGGATGGGGGTGTCCCCGCGACTACCCGGTGCCCCAGGTAACCCGGCCCATCCCTAATCCACAACCACATCTGCCACTTTGTGCACATTCACACAACGGCACAAGGAACAGCCTAAGGCATGTTGTAACAGAACAGTGACCACTGACCTTGGTGACCTTCTCTATGTGCTCGGCAGTGACCGTCTTCCGCTTCTCTTCCATGGCCTGGAGACTGGCTTCTATGGCGAGTCTTCTCACGAAAAGCATGTAATCCAGGAACATCTGCAAACGCACAAAAAAAATAATAACGTTTTCACTCTACAGCGTTTTATTGTTTCAGACAACCCAATACGAATGCTGTCGTATTCAAACTGATAATTTCTTCATGTTAATGGTTAAAGGGAAGGAATGAAAACTAGTGTTTTACAAACGTCATTGATTTTTTTGATAATTTATATCACAAAAAATCGATACAAGTAAAAGATCAAAGGAAACCCCACTGAAGGAGCTTTTTGTTTTTTTCTTCTTCTTTATGGAGAAACCCGCCATGTTTCATGACTCCACTCTAACAGTACCAGGCTTGACTGCAAAAACATTTCTAAGTAAGGACAAAAAAAAATTGCGCATGTGCTCACTAACAAGAATTCAAAGGGGCATTGCGACCAGTCACGACGTGGTTCATTGTGAGCAGTCAGGGTGAGGTTCATTGTGACCAGTCAGGGTGAGGTTCATTGTGACCAGTCACGGCGTGGTTCATTGTGACCAGTCACGGCGTGGTTCATTGTGCCCAGTCGGTGTGGTTCATTGTGACCAGTCACAGTGTGGTTCATTGTGACCAGTAACGGCGTGGTTCATTGTGACCAGTCTCAGCGCGGTTCACTGTGACCAGTCACGGTGTGGTTCATTGTGACCAGTAACGGTGTGGTTCAATGTGACCAGTAACGGCGTGGTTCATTGTGACCAGTCACAGCGCAGTTCACTGTGACGACTCACGGTGTGGTTCATTGTGACCAGTCACGGTGTGGTTCATTGTGACCAGTAACGGCGTGGTTCATTGTGACCAGTCACAGCGCGGTTCACTGTGACCAGTCACGGTGTGGTTCATTGTGACCCGGCACGGTGTGGTTCATTGTGACCAGTCAGGGTGTGGTTCATTGGGACCAGTTACGGCGCGGTTCATTGTGACCAGTCACGGTGTGGTTCATTGTGACCAGTAATGACGTGGTTCATTGTGACCAGTCACGGTGTGGTTCATTGTGACCAGTAACGGCGTGGTTAATTGTGACCAGTCACGGTGTGGTTCATTGTGACCAGTCACGGTGTGGTTCATTGTGACCAGTAACGGCGTGGTTCATTGTGACCAGTCACATCGCGGTTCACTGTGACCAGTCACGGTGTGGTTCATTGTGGCCAGTCACGGTGTGGTTCATTGTGACCAGTAACGGCGTGGTTCATTGTGACCAGTCACAGCGCGGTTCACTGTGACCAGTCAGGGTGAGGTTCATTGTGACCAGTCACGGCGTGGTCCATACAACACTAATATCTAACAATAACGCAGCAATAATCACATCCAAATCTCATCCAAGTACTGACGTAGAACTGGCGCCGTATCTTTTTGGGAAAACGGAAGTTTCCGCACAGACTGAGGAAAGTTACGTATCCTGACACACAATCTATCCTGGACCCCACCCCCCCTCCCCACCCTCCCGGACTCCACTGACATCATTTCCGACAAAGCTATTAACATGCACAAACTATAAAGTCTTCGCAGAAACTATAAAGTCTAAATTACAACACACACAGTTTTACAACACACAAAGCCCACACTACGCTCTGGGACCCCAATGAAAAAAAACGATATCCTACATAAGCTTGAAAGGGTTCAGCGCAGGACGGCGCGATACGTTTTCAATAAATTTCATTACCCGTTTAGTCCATCACAAATGTTGAATACACGTACATGTATTCAACAAAACTAAATGGGTGAAAATAACACTATATATATATATATATATATATATATATATATATATATATATTTATAGAGAGAGAGAGAGAGAGAGAGAGAGAGAGAGAGAGAGAGAGAGAGAGAGAAATTTCGTCTAAATGTCAAATTTCTCCGCACCAAAGAGCAACCAAGTTTTGTAAGAACCCGTAAATTATTTAAAAATTCTTATTAAAAGTTTCAACACATAAGTTTCAGTTCCTTTTATGTTCGAGTATGAACTGTTTTCGCGACATTTTTTCTATCATTACTTTCATTTTTTACCCGGTTCCGTTGCAGTCGAAATGCAAAAATCTTGCCCTTTTATTTGAAACACCCAAAGTGTGATTATTACGCAGTGACATTCGGTAACACTAACAACGCAGGCATTTATATGCCCTTTCCTGTTTGTTTGTTTGTTTGTTTGTTTTTTCTTAATGTTTCACCTATATCCTTGTTTCTATGCCACTGTCTTGTTCACAAACTTTTAGTTGAATACCGCGTCCTCACCCTTGGTCTAGCACTCAGCTTACTGAGGTTAACAGTATCGAGAAGAAAAGTTGAAATTGCAACAAAATCACACTTTACTAGAATCATATTCAGAAAAGAAAAAATGTGGAGACACAACAGATTGCGCTGATGTATTTCTTTCACTCGATATCTTTCCGATGAAGCAAGCAAACCTCCCCCCCCCCCCCAAAAAAAAAAAAACAAAAACAAAAACAAACAAACAAACAAAAAACACAAAAAAACGGGGAACTTGAAGTCGAAACATAGCCCCATGGGAAATTCTGGAAAGTGCGTATTACACCGGGTCTTTCATTATATGTTTGAGCAATTGACTTGAAACTGGTATGCAGAATTAGAGCTAAAAGACATAGAATAATTTATCCCTACGAGTTGAAATATGAAACGCACTGTGAAAATAAGTGGATTTACAGTTTCGTCTACGAGATATACGAAAAAACAGTTTTCAAGCTATAAATGTAAAAGCAGAGAAACTTAAAAACAGCACTCAATGGAAAAATACATCAAAAATCACCTTGAAATAGATACAGCGCTCTTTAAGAAACCGATCACAATAATGCCATGAATAAATTTTCCAACATTCCAGAGGAGTTTGGACATCTTACAGATGCGTAGTGACAGAATGAAAACTTGGGTGTTTCGAATAAAATGGGCAAGAATTTGAATTTCAACTGCGAGGGAACCGTTTTAAAAAAATGAAAGAAATGATAAAAAAAAAAAAAAAAAAAAATAAGCAGAAATTTGACAAAAACAGCTCACACTCTGAACTTAAAAGAAATTGAAACTTGAAACTATGTTATAATTTTTAATAAATTTCTAAAATAGAGTACCGGTTGTTAAAAACACCATTGTTCTTCGATGTAGGAGAAATTTGACATTTAAACGAAATCTGTCCATCATTTCATTCTTGTTTACTCGATTATTTTTAATTCGAAACAAAAATTTTTTTCGCACTTTATTCGAATGCCCAGTGTTATTTGACTTATACTCATTGACACAGCGGATGTGTATTTTATTTATTTATTATTTACTTCCTACTCTGGGTCCATATTAGTTAACAATTTTACTTCCTCATTACAGCGTAGAGGTCACAATACCATTTCCTTCACAATTTTGAGCTGATCATTATTAAACTATTGCATATGCTTTTATATTGGAGATGCTTTAAATTATCAGATTTTCTGACTGTTTCATTAATGTACTAAAACAATATTTTCGTAGCACAGTTTCAGTTAGGAACATTATGTTGTACAAATTCTTAACTAATACGGCATCTCTCATCTAATGTCATGAATGTACGGAATATATTACTGTATGCTACTCTGAATTTATGATATACATTTGCATTATATATATAAACTACAGAGAATCTGTAAAACCAGCAAACGTACAGATTCGCTGAAAATTTTAGCGAATCTGTAGATTCACTGACTCAATTACCGAATCTGTAGATCCGCTGAAAGTTTCAGCGAATCTACAGATTCGCTGGTTTTTCATCTTTAAAATTATACAGATTCCCTGAAATTGCCTGACAGCCAGATTCACTGTAACATATACACCACAATTGACTCATATAATAGTTTGAGATATTGGTTTTGAAAAGTCCGTATTTTACATCATTGGTACAATAACAAAATCTGTTAATTAACATGTTACAGCTTCCATATAGCACGAGTTTGTCTTTTTATATCCTCGTTGACACCCAAAGACTCGCAAAGTCTGTGTCCCAAGTACTTAAAATCTGAACAGTAATCGATCTCTTTACCATGTAATTTTATCTTACTAAAACTGTATTGTTTCTGATTCTCTGACCTAAACCAGGGCTGGTAAAAATTTCGAAATTTTTAAAAATTTCATGAAATTTGAAATCTTTGAATTATTTCAGAAATATTGAAATTTTTGAAATCTTTCAAAGCACATTAGAAAAAAAAACCACATTTCCAGGCTATGCGTACTATCTGCTGGTTTAATTTAACAAATACCACCGTCAAAAACGCATGGACAGATAAAATGACTGACTCGCATACCGATTAAACGCTTGAATTATGTATTTTTAACGGCATAATTGCATACCGCTTTATCGTAAGACCGGATAAAGGCAAAGATTTTTCTCGTTTAAATGGGAAACACTGCTTAGTTGCAGAATTAGAGATGACAATTCAAACAGTGCTAAACTAGAAGCAAACTCGCTCACGGGCGTGAGTTGCCCCCTGTTTGTTTAGCTAACATATTGTCTGCTATATTTTTTACGTATTGTGTACATATCCGACCTCTTTCCCCTGTGCCGTTAACAGTGAGCCCCCTTTCAACAGTTACTATAAACCCTCCTGCCTCTCTCCCCACCTCTCAGAAACTTCCGTAGATGTGTCAACGGTGCTATAGGCCAGCAACTGCTAGCTTTGTTACTCAAAAGTCATAGACTACGCAGGATTTCTGTGGATGCATTGTTTGCTGGTAGAGTTATGCTAACGCAGTGTGTTAACTGACAACTTAAGATGAATGTCCGTTGATAGTTATCCGTCAGTATTTGGTATTCTTGATGTCCAACTTATTTCTTAATTTAAAAATTTCAAAACATGTGAAATTTTTGAAATTTTTACAGTGAAATATTCCATGAAATATTTCAAGAAATATTTCATTCGAAATATTTCATACCAGCCCTGACCTAAACACCATACACTTCGTCTTTGTATCACTGAATACAATATCAACTCTTCACCGCATTTACTACATATGTCTACTATCTTTGTAATCTTTTAAGTGAACTAGAAATATTTAAAACGAGATCATCAGCGTATAATATGTGATTTACGATACAGTTACCGACTGAATCTCCTTTTTTTTTCACTTCTTAGACTCACTTATATCATCAACACACATATTAAACAATAATGGCAACAATACACCATCCTTTCAAACGCCGTTTGTCACCCTGAAAGATTTCGTAACCAGTGCGACCACGGAGTCATCAATAACAAAAAAGATAAAAAGCAGATAAATTTGGGGAAAAAAGTGCGAAAAAAAGAATAATTAATGTTTTGCTAAAAATCGAGAAAATATTAATGTTAATCATGTTGTATTATTTGTTTTCTTTTTTTCTTACTTATTTGACCATAAAGGACCATCCATAAATTACGTATGCACCTGGCAAGCAGGGGGGAGTGGTGGTAGTTGGTTGCAAACTTTAAAGTCAAATTCCACGATGACGTCACAATTTAATACTAACAAACAGGGGGTATCTGAAAATTTTTAAAATGTGCATACGTACCTCATCGATGGTAGCTAGGGACATGCAACTCAAAATTATAGATTAAAGTTATTCAAAATTATTCTGACTACCCGTACCGTCATATTATTTGAGGTTACTATTTCCCTTCAAAATACTTTTTTTCCTAATTATGTTTTTTTTCCTGCTAGACTTTTTTCTCACCCTAACCCTTGATTAGGCCATAATATTAACCGCTCTGACACTATGAAATGGTACTTCTAACTTTTTTGTAGAAAAAGGGGAGTTTTTGTCTTTTCCGTTACGTGTACAGTCATGCTATTCGGAATGGTTTTTCTTTGAGAAATAATCCGTAAGCACAGTTTTTTTTCTGCACCATTCATAACCAAATTTAGCAGCCACATCTCGCTGGCTTTTGAATTTTGTTTCTTTTAAAACTTCAAGTTTTTCTTTTGGTGTCAATTTTTTTCTTTTACTTGTACTGGCCATTTTATTGACCACACGTTTTGATTTATATTTCAAACGTACGGATGCAACCGGCAAATTTAACAAAATAAAATGACTGCAGGAACGATTTTAAACAGTTTGACTAAAAAAGATGTAGAATAAAGTAATTTGTGCAAGTCAACAAGCGCATAGTTTGACTCGAATCACCTATTAAATAGCACACAGTAGCCAGACACAACACGGCTTCCTAATTCAAGTGACTCCCTACGGAATTCAAACTCATCAGGGATTGTTATAAAACACGCATTGATTTAAAATGACAAAACCTGAGATCCTGAACTGTTTAAACGTATACAACCCTGTGGGAATACGCAATAAATCTTAGTAAGTTGAATATTTTGATTTGCATCCTGAACAAAAGTAGTATGTTTAAACATTCTGTTTCATCTGGACGTTACGATTAAAAACAGGAAATTACACCTGTCGTAAATAACACGAAAAGTTGAACAGGGCGGGGAGGGGGTGGGGGGGGGGGGGTTAGTGAAAGGCAAATCTGGTAAACGAGACCCTGCGCAATGTTCCCTGTTCCGAATATCGGGGTGTTTCCTAATGTTGGGTTGTCCATTTTAGCCCATACTTAAGTGAATGGGAAAATTTGGGACCGAGAAAAAATGTTCAAAAAAACAGGGGTGTTCCGTATCCGGGGCTTTACTGTATAGTTTTTGTTACTTTTGGTTTACAGTTATTCAACTTTTTTTATTTCAGGCCAGAAATCGACATTATTTTTAGTGAGCAGTTTGTTAGCAAGTAAACTTGATTTGGTTTGATTTTCACTTCTCTTCCAGAATCTTACAGCAGGTTTGATATATGCCCTTACTTTACACATGTTTTAAGCTAGAAGTCCTCTGTGTTTGCCGTTCTCGTGCCAGATAAGAAATGCTTCCCGCGCAGCCTGGTGTCCTGCTACAAAAAGGTTCCGGCTGGATGATAATTTTTTCGTGTTATCTTTATATCTAACAATATCTGAGGTAGCTCCAAGAAGCAGTGAGCTAAAAAGTTTCCAGGCATCGCTTCAAAGCCTCGCTATACAACGATACGCAAGTCACCTGCGCTCCCTTTGAGGCACCCCTGTGGCTACTTTGTCCGAGATTCAACGACCCATAAGTTTTTATTGGCATTTGCTAGAGGTACAACGGTAATCATAAACAACTTCTATGTTAGGGTTTCTTTAAAAGAAAATAATACGGAAATAACCCCAAATCTCCCGCAACAATTGACATTTGTTTTTATACAGGGAGCATACTTTATTATGTGAAAATGTGACAATAATTTTTGCAATTATCCACCAAAAAACTTGTAAATTGATATTTCAAAAAGAACATGAAAAAAGTCAAAAATTTGGGTGTACAAAATAAATTTATGCATAATTCCGCACCTATCAACTATTTTAGTATATGTTTCACAAATAAACTACAACCCCTTTATTTAAATTTTCGGTCCCTTGACTTTGGTCAAAGGGCATGATATTGGGCATGAACTTTCTGTAGATGTTTGAATAATACGGGCTGGTATGCAGGATTCGTGCCTCAGAACATATGAAATTGACCCCTATTAGTGGAGCAATGGAAGGCTTCGTAGCTCTGACAGAGAGATATACGATGTTATACAAGTCAGAGCTACTCGGAGCTTTATCTGAGGCTGTTGCGTTACGCGGTTGTACGCCAGTTGGTCGTTATTGTTTAAATGAAGGTCATCCACCACTGGCAACGATTTATAACAAAAAGTAACATTCGTGGATTTAAAAGGTGTTATTAACAACAGACCGAATCGGCGTAAATGATGGACGACAACGAGTTTATAAGCAGTTGTATTAGGCCTATTTTACTGATCAATCTTCTATTATCGCTCACACCTTTCTACCGTCGTATTCGAGAGAAGTGACTAGTTAATGAAAACCCAATACCAAGCTATCTACTGTTTTAGACAGTCTGATTTTCTTGTTGGTATGTTTCGCCAGAATCTTCACTTTATTCCTGGGAAAAATCCGCTTCATTTTTTCACCGGTACTTTTCAAACTGTGTGTCGTTGTTGTCCAACAGCCGACCTCTACGGCGGTTCTGTCAGCTGTTTTATAACAACGAAAAGGCCGTGCGTTTACGTGGAGCTTAACTAGAACCAGAACCGATGACATGCTTAGTGGAAGTTCTCGTGCCAGTTATGCCCCCCAGATAAATGATGGTTCTGAGTCTAGTTATGCTAAAAACTTTAAGTGCAAATCAATTGTAAACAAAGACGAATACACAGATATCATTTAAAATACGTAAACAATTACTAATACTGAGTTGAAAATGCTTTGATATAAAAATATATATATCTTTGAAGACTTTCAATCAAAACGGCAGTCGAAACATTAATGCTTCTGCCAAATATAAAATCACATTCTTCAAGAGTTTCCTGTCTTTTTGTTCATTTTACTATATTTTGCAATACAAATTATCATATATTACCACTTCTTGAGAGAAAGTTACTGACTTAAAATTTTAAAATGTTGTTAATAGTCTATTCAAAAAGGTCAAGGGCGTACCCGAAGTGTGGCTCGGGTACGATTTTCTTCACGAGAACCGTTACAGTTGGCCAAATAAACGGCAGTGCTAGACCCAGTTATGCGGTTCTGGAACCAGTTATTGCCCACGTAAACGCACGGTCATACTGCGCGTTAACCTGGTTTCGCTCATACTTAGACGGGCGCGCAGCAAAAGTGTGCATTAAAGATCAATACTCTAGCGAGGAGCGTTCAACTAGAGCTGTACCACAAGGTTCCTGGCTTGGACCTCGATTATACACTGACTACCAAGCCATTGGGTGTACTCATTAGACTGCTGTTACTTATGCTCCATATGTACGCGGATGATGCACAAGTAACTAAAAGTTTCAATCTTTAACATCGAGAAGAACAATTTACACCCAAAAAGGAGCTCGAAAATGGGATGTACGAAATTTCGAAGTGGATGCTGAACAATAAATTGAAAATCAATGGCGATAAAAGTAGTTCGAAAACGGGGATTCCAGACCAGCTATGACGTCATAATGACGTCACAAGAATGGTCTGGGACACCCATGAGAGTTCTGAACCAGATGGTCTGGAACACCCACGGGGGTTCTGGCCCAGATGATTTATAGAAGCACGCGCCCGTGTCAAAGACGTCATCATGACGTTAGAATGGTGTCATCATGACGTTATAATGACGTCATAATGACGTAACAATAACCCTAGCCCTAACGAGAGTTCAAGCTCACTTTTTGACGTCATAATGGCGTCAGACCCCTAGGAGACGTCCCATCTACCATCAATCTATCTATCATATCTTCATACATTCATCACGCACTCATTCATAACACACATTCATCATACACATTTATCATACACATTCATCACGCATTCATTCATAACATACTCATTCATAATACACCCTATGGCTTAGGGTTAGGCTGCCCATACAGGGGCTCGAACCACCAAACTTTCGGGCATGGGTCCGACCAGGAGTCCCACGCTCTACCAACTGAGCTATTCCGGACTGAACCAGAATGTTTTGTGAAAACATGCCATATAAGGCTATAATGCACACATTCATGTCTGGTCAAAAAACGTCCATGTTATAGTAGTGGGAAAATGGTGGTTCTAGACCAACTTTAACAAATTTAGTTTTTGATAACATCTGATATATAAAATAAGTTTTAGCATTTTACCATGCTACTAATTCGAATGTTTGAAGTCATAGTGGGGGAAAACGATGCTTCTAGACCAACTTTAACAAATTTAGTTTTTGACAACATATGATGTATAAAATAGGTTTGAACATTTTACCAAGCTACTTATTCGAATGCTTTGAAGTCATAGTAGTGGAAAAATCAGGGTTCCAAAACCAACTTTAACAAATTTAGTTTTTTGAAAATATATGATGTATAAAATAAGTTTGACATAAGACATATTTTTTTATGGTGAGAAGAGCACACCATTCAAACATGTATTCGAATGGCAAGCCCCCATTCAAAGACGTGTTCGAATGGCAAGCCCCCATTCAAAGACGTGTTCGAATGGCAAGCCCCCCATCCAAAGACATGTTCGAATGGCAAGCTCCATTCGAAACACGTGTTCGAATTATTTTAGGAACATATTACGTCATAGTATTGTTCAACAAATTGTCCAACATGTTCAACATGTGGTTCGAGCCCCGGTATGGGCAGGTATCCCTTAACAATAGGATGCATTATGAATGTGTATTATGAATGAGTATTATGAATGAGTACATTATGAATGAATATATGATGAATGTGTGTGATAAATGTGCATGATGAATGCGTGTTATGAATGAGTGCGTGATGAATGTATGAAGATATGATAGACAGATGGTAGAAGGAACGTCTCCTACAGGTCTGACGTCAATATGACGTCAAAAAGTGAGCTGGAACTCTCGTTAGGGTTAGGGTTAGGGTTATTATTACGTCATTATGACGTCATTATAACGTCATGATGACGTCATTTTAACGTCATGATGACGTCATTGACACGGGCGAGCACTCCTATATATCATCTGGGCCAGAACCCCCATAGGTGTTCCAGACCATCTGGTCCAGAACTCGCATGGGTGTTCCAGACCACCTTTGTGACGTCATTATGACGTCATAGCTGGTCTGGAATCCCTGTTTTCCAACTACTAATAAAACTGAATTTTTTGGTCGTGAGTAGTAAAAGAAATTCGTCTCTTATCTTAGTTGACAGCATAGAAGTGTCAAGTGATTGTATCCAAGCAGCTGGTCACGCAAAAAATCTTGGTGTAATTCTCGATAATCATTTATCAATGGAAAAACATGTTCAGCAGATAAATAAATCAATTTTCTATTATCTGAACTGGATAAAGATAATTCGACGATTTCTTACCCATGACGCTACAAAAACGCTTGTGCACACCCTTGTGATATCTAAGCTGGACTATTGTAATAGCCTGTTAGTTAATTACCCAGCGGAGATAATCGACAGCTTGCAGCATGTTATGCGAGCAGCAGCACGTCTCATTGCACGTGTCCCGAAGTATGATGTTAAGTTATGTTTACATTTGTTCGGTATATAGTCTCACTTCCGCTTGTAAATAAAGATAGATAGATAGATATTTTATTTATCGAAACTTGCAACTAGATAGTTGAATTGCTTTCAAAAAATAGAAAAATGACAAACATGCATGCATATTTCTACATAGAAACAAAACTATGATATACTTCTACATGGATACAAGACTATAGTACACAGATTCTATAGAAAATTTGTTAGATTTTCGTTTTCTTTAACGACTGCTCTTTCTATATGTGTTATTTTAATAGATAATCAGAACATACGTCTCTTTTTATTCTTTTTTTCTACGAAAAAGCACCTAAATAGAGAATTAAAATTGCAGTAAGGAATGAACGAGTTCTTATAACGATTTGTATTAACTTGTGGTACTGGTAGTTTCCCAATATTTCTCGTGTTACAGTTTTTTCTTGTAAGGGGTAGCAGGTGGTGTATCTTGTCACTATCATCTTGGATCTTCAGGAAGAATCTTCGACATGTGTCTTTTCTTCTATCTTCGAGAGTTTGAATGTTTAGTTCCTTTAGACTTTCAATGTATAGTTGATTGGGTGTTATTATTCTTATGGCTTGCTTTTGCATTGTTTCAGTGCTTTTACTTTGTTCTTCAGTTAGACATGTGCTCCATGCTGGTATAGCGTATTCTAGTTGTGGTCTCACAATTGATTTATATACATTGAGCAAGTCTTTCTTGGAAGCCCCAGATCTTTTTAAGATGGTAAGATAATACAGTTTTATTTCGTGTTTTCTTTATCATGTCGGTAGCATGTATGTCCCATTTCAAATTGTTTTGTATGGTCACGCCTACTAGTGTTGCTTATCGTCAAAGTTTGGAGCTCTTTCGTTGAAATGCCGTAGGACACAACAATTGGCGACGAGTAAATTGCGTTTTTATGTTCCTTCCACTCCTATGTTGATGTGATGGTGGTGATGAGCTGTTGTCGGTTCCATTAACGTCAAATTCTGATCTGCAAGTGTTGACCATGGCTACTTTGATTGGGCGGCTTGAACCTTTTGATGAGACCGAGGGTAGCTGGGAGTTGTAAGTAGTATGATAATGGGGATTCCAGCCCAGACCCCCCTCAGTCCCTCCCTCCCTCTCTCCCTCCCTCCCTCCCTCCCTCCCTCCCTCCCTCCCTCCCTCCCTCCCTCCCTCCCTCCCTCCCTCCCTCCCTCCCTAGCTCCCTCCCTCCCTCCCTCGCTCCCTCCCCCAGGCGAGCAACATTCTATCAAGTCAGCATGCTAAGTTACACACAACAATTTGATCACATGCAAAATCGGTTTGCCACAGGACAGGTGGTAAAAATCAAGAAATGACAAAGTTCACAGCGTGAGAAACAATTCCACTAAAACAGGTGGCAAAAATCAACAGATGAAAGAGCTCACAGCGTGAGAAAGAATTAAAGTAAAAGGCAATCCGCGAGACTTTCTCACAGAGAGAGAGAGAGGCAGCAGACCCAGAGTAAGTCGACCCCCCTCCCCCTCACCCTCCCCCGGGGTCGAATTTGCGATTTTTGCATATTTATCCGTTTCAGACAATTCTAAACATTTTTGGTTTTTGGGGTCGACCTCCCCTCCCATCCCTTCCTCCTCCCCCGGGGTCGAAGTTGCGATTTTTGCATATTTATCCGTTTCAGACAATTCTACACATTGTTGGTTTTTATTCACTTTTGTGACCCTGTAACATTATCTGACAACATGTGACTGTGACATCATTTGACATTATGTGACTCTATGACTTTTTTGTTTTTTTTACATAGTAACTACATTTCTATGTCTATTTTCACTGATAATATTTAATTAGTCATATATAAATGGTTCCATTACAACAACCACACACACACACACACACACACACACACACACACACACACACACACACACACACACACACACACACACACACACACACACACACACACACACACACACACAAACAAACAAACACAGCATAGGAATAAGTATATGAAAGGTCTCAGAATGTGGGGAGGAAACCGATCGATAAATTTCAGAGTGCACTCGTTCAGAGCATGAAACGATCAATAAATTTGAGAAGGAATGGGATTTTCCCTACGTTAAGCCCAATGTTATGTTTTATGTTATATTAGTTGGAAAATGACACTTCTAAAGCACATTTAACAAATGTAGTTTTTGGAAAACATATAATGTATAAAAGAAGTTTGAACATTTTACCATGGTGTTGTAGGGTGAAAATCAGAGTTCTAAACCAAATTTAACAAATTTAGTTTTTGACAAGCCCCATTCGAAACACGTGTTTGAATTATTTATTTTTTTAGAACATATTACGTCATGGTATTGTTCAATAATTTTTTTTAACAAGTTTAACAATTGTTCAACAAATTGTTCAACAAGTTGAACAACAACTACCATTTATGGCAATGCCTGCAGAAAATTTTATAGCAAAGCCTGAGACAATACCTACAGCAAAGTCTAAGGCAATGCCCATGGTAGATTCCAAGGTGAAGTCACATCAGCAGCGTCAAAAGCGACCACATTTTAGAAAGATAAAACGAGATGAGTTAACAGCTAAGACGGCTCCGTGTAAAATGCGAAAAATTAAGACAGAGCCTAATATGAAGCGAGAACCGGAGCGTACAGCTGATACCACCATGAAGGAGATGCGTGTAGACGATTCACTGGTTATGATACCCATTAATGGAGAAACATATATTAAATTGGTGAAATATCAACAGAAAGTGAAATATATTACGAATCATGCAACTGGGAGGTTATATCCTACCAAGAAGGGAATTTTGTTGTCATTAGAAGACGGGCAAATGCTGAAACAGCAAATGACGTCAGTGGATCTCATGCTTCAGAAAATGGATGTGTATAAATGTAGTGACTGTCAGAAGATGGTTGAGTAGAAAGTCATTTGCGACTGTATACAATTTTAACAGTATGACTATGAAATGAATTAACATTATCTATGTTGATGTAAAGTTAGATTTTATAACATTTGTAAACTTATCAATTTAAGGTCTTATGAGTAGGTACATGTATTAGCATAATATGTATTTGAAATAGTTTTGTTTTTATCATAATTGTAAATATTTGTAATATTTAATAAAAGAAACGCCTATGATGCTTTTCAACTTATTTATTTTTCTCATACAATACTTGGATATAATATGTAATAATAAAATACTTGAATAAAATAAATAAAGATACAATACTTGAATGTAATAGATAATAATACAGAATTAATAAACTATTACAACATTTACAAAGTCTTTATTATAAAGTTTAGTCAAATAAGACTATTCTTCTGCATCTGTTTCACTCTGTTGCACCTCACTGTCCATGCCACTTTCTTCGTCACTGCTACCATCCTCCTCCTCCTCCATATCTAGTAGCTCTTCAAAGAATGTATTGTTTTTCCTTATAGCCGCCTTTAGTGCTTTTGAATACTTATAATGTTTTTCATCAAGAAAGTAATTAAATTCCTCTAAAATCTTTTGATAATGTTGGCTTTGTTCTAGACGCTGGGTATAGTTGAACAGTCTCATAAACAGTTGTTTTAGTCCATGCTTATAAATGGGCCGGAGGTCATAACTTGCTATTGCACGCGCATCTTCAAGTCCTTGTTCTTCATACTCTAAAACCTTTTCTTGAAATTTGTCATCATAGTCGTCGTAGACTTCTTGAACCATATCATGCCAAACAAAGTCTATT
The DNA here is from genome assembly GCA_949752745.1 of Protula sp. h YS-2021. Classification (NCBI taxonomy): domain Eukaryota; kingdom Metazoa; phylum Annelida; class Polychaeta; order Sabellida; family Serpulidae; genus Protula; species Protula sp. h YS-2021. Next base: position 3,150,387 of record OX457026.1, on the reverse strand, counting down.
TCTAACTCACTTTCAGAGTCTGTTTCTGACTCACTTTCAGAACTCCTGTCATCAGCATCCTTACCACACGTCTCCATATGTTTGAGCAAAGCTTCTTCACTGTTGTATAATGCACCACATTCTGTACAAGCATGTGCATTCTTTTCAGCTATGTTGACGATTTGACTTTCCATAGAAGACTCATCTAAAGTTTCCGTGAAAGGTATTTTTACAGGGTTTTCCATATCCGATTCTTTATCCACTTCTGAAGTGTGAGCAACCTTTAAGTGTCTTTTAAGACTTTGTGGCCAATTGTAAGATTTCGAACAAATGTTGCATTTATACATCCTTTCGGTTCAACATACGCTATTTAAATGATGAGAAAGTCTTTAAACATAGCTTTACATACAACTTGTTGAACAACAACTTGTTGAACATGTTGAACAACATGTTGAACAACATGTTGAACATGTTGAACAACTTGTTGAACAATTTGTTGAACAATTGTTAAACTTGTTAAAAAAAATTATTGAACAATACCATGACGTAATATGTTCTAAAAAAATAAATAATTCAAACACGTGTTTCGAATGGGGCTTGTCAAAAACTAAATTTGTTAAATTTGGTTTAGAACTCTGATTTTCACCCTACAACACCATGGTAAAATTTCAAACTTCTTTTATACATTATATGTTTTCCAAAAACTACATTTGTTAAATGTGCTTTAGAAGTGTCATTTTCCAACTAATATAACATAAAACATAAAATTGGGCTTAACGTAGGGAAAATCCCATTCCTTCTCAAATTTATTGATCGTTTCACGCTCTGAACGAGTGCACTCTGAAATTTATCGATCGGTTTCCTCCCCACACTCTGAGAACTTTCATATACTTATTCCTATGCTATATGTGTGTGTGTGTGGTTATTGTAATGGAACCATTGAAATATAACTTACTAAATATTATCAGTGAAAATAGATATAGAAATGTAGTTACTATGTAAAAAACCAAGAAAAAGTCATAGAGTCACATAATGTCGACTTATTCTGGGTCTGCTGCCTCTCTCTCTCTCTCTCTCTCTCTCTCTCTCTCTCTCTCTCTCTCTCTCTCTCTCTCTCTCTCTCTCTGTGAGAAAGTCTCGCGGATTGCCTCTTACTTTAATTCTTTCTCACGCTGTGAGCTCTTTCATCTGTTGATTTTTGCCACCTGTTTTAGTGGAATTGTTTCTCACGCTGTGAACTTTGTCATTTCTTGATTTTTACCACCTGTCCTGTGGCAAACTGATTTTGCATGTGATCAAATTGTTGTGTGTAACTTAGCATGCTGACTTGATAGAATGTTGCTCGCCTGGGGGAGGGAGGGAGGGAGGGAGGGAGGGAGGGAGGGTCATTTCTTGATTTTTACCACCTGTCCTGTGGCAAACCGATTTTGCATGTGATCAAATTGTTGTGTGTAACTTAGCGTGCTGACTTGATAGAATGTTGCTCGCCTGGGGGGGGGGGGAGGGAGGGAGGGAGGGAGGGGGGTCTGGGCTGGAATCCCCATTATCATACTACTGTTGTACAAGGAGTGTCTTCAACAGTATTTCATCGCCAACGATGTTGCAGAAGAGAGGAAGATTGCGGTTACACTAAGTTTGATTGGGTGGTAAGACTTACGCACTTCTTCACAGCCTTTGCTCCCCAGACAAGCCATCTACCAGGACGTTTGATCAACTCTACTAGACAACTTTTCTGTATCCTTCAAACAGATAGCCAAAGAGACCAGAAAAGACCAAATTCTCTCCCAAATAGTAGAGTTCACGAAGTCCGGATGGCCAGTTACAGTAGACAAAATTTTGGAGCAATACAAATCTCATGAAACAGAATTTTCTACCTCTCAAGATTGTGTGCTACTAGGAAACAGAATCGTGGTTCCAGAAAAATTCCAAAGAACATTTTTAGAAGAACTGCAAAGTGCCCATCCCGGAATGGTAATTATGAAGAAACTTGCAAGATAATACGTTTAGTGGCCCAACATCGACAAAGGTATTGAAACACAGGTTAAAATGTGTGAAGCTTGTCATGAAAAAGGGAAATCTCCAGTGAAAGCTACAATTCATCCTTGGGAATGGCCAAATCAACCCTGGAAGCGAATTCATATTGATTTTGCAGGCCCCTTCCAAGGTCACATGTTTCTCATCATTGTAGATGCTCATTCCAGATGGCCAGAAATTCGAATTATGGAAAATATCACAGCCCAAGAGACGATCAAAACATTGCAAGAACTGTTCATCGCGTTTGGTATATATGACGTCATTTGCAGTGACCACGGAGCTACATTTCACTCTGATGCCTTCCAGAAATTTCTAAAGATGCACGGTATTATCTAAAAAACTACGAGCGTTTATAAACCTTCGATCAATGGCCTCGCAGAAAGAATGGTCCAAAGTCTCAAGTCCAGTCTTAAGGCAATGAAGAAAATTCAACCATGCACGAAAGAGTAGCCAGGTTCCTCCTGATGTATCACTGAACCAAAAATGCTACAACCAACGAGACCCCTGTGTAACTCTTTTTGGGACGTGAAATCAAGACTAGACTCGATCTGGAGAAACCCAACCTCCAAGACATCGTTTACCAAAAAGTAAACACTAAAGATAAACTCTCCCGAAAATTTTTTTCTATCGGGGAAGAAGTACTAGTCAGGGACTATAGACAGAAACACGAAAAGTGGATATTTGCCACGGTTTCCAGAAAAATTGCTACTTTAAACTATGAAGTTTCTGTCGTCAACACAATCTGGCGAAGTCATGTCGATGAAATTCGTAGTTTCCAACCTGCTATTGAAGAAAGAAAATCGGTTATGAGCGACAATACCATCATACCAAAGGTTTACATCCCGACACCGAATGATGATTGAGTTAGGACTCCCATTTCTGAAGTGACATCTAGCGACCATGCTGTACCCGGATCCACGAAAACTGAAAAGACCGCTATTTCTAAGCAAAAGACTGTAAAAGTAAAAGTGCCTGAGTTTTCCAAAGACATTTCAATACCTGCATTGTTTTCACCCCAAGACTGATTATTCGAACACCGGTATAAAAATATCGCGTTCAGATCGATTTATGAAAGTTTTGATGAATAGTGTGAATCCTGTACCTTTAGTTATATTTATGTGTATATAATTTGTTTATTTAATTTAACTGAATTATTTATTGATCAGATATCTGTGATTCTTGTTTACAGGAAAAAAGCAGTCAATCAACAGAAAAGTTACACTAAAATTTGAGAGTGTTGTTCAAGTGCAGTTTTATTGCGGATCAAGCTAATTTCATTGCAGCTGCTGAATGTTACTAATGGTAAAGTAAAAACAAAAACAGTTGATTTCTAAGAATACTGTTCTGTTTATTTTAATTTGACTTCATAATAAGCTTATAGTAACGAGTTTAAATCATAAGAAGTGGCAATTGTCTTATAAGAATCGTTATAAGTGGTTAAACACCACTATAGCACACTGGGTCTTGCATATAGACGCTCCTGAAGGACGTTTTGTTTTGAGTATGTGAATTTCCATTTTGTTGCGGAAGTAGCGAATGAACCCGAACGATAATAAAAAAGAAGAAGAAAAGTTTCATTAATTTGAGTAAGTAATTCGATTTATAACTTTTCTGAGCATATATGGTTTTTATGGATGTTTTTTAATCTTTTTATTAAGGTTTAAAGGTTAAGTCAATTGCGTGTAGCAGATCAGATGCAGTGATATCGTAGTTAACACTCAAGACAGAAGTCTTTGATTAGAGGGTGAGCGACTGTGTTAAGTTATGTTTACATCTGTTCTGTATAAAATCTCACTTCCGCTTGTAAATAAAGATGTTGCGCATCGTCAAAGTTCGGAGTTCTTTCATTGAAATGCCGTAGGACACAACATATGAGAGAACCACCCCTATCCTCGTCTCCTTGCACTGGTTACCTGTCCCTCAGCTCATTGAGTTCAAGATCTTGCTTATCACATACAAGGCGCTCAACAGTAAAGCCCCGGGTTATGTTAAGGAGATGCTGATACCAGCCGAGTAGATTTCTTCGCTCTGCAAACTCAATGGTATTGAACGTACCGAAAACGAGGCTGAAGTATGGTGAAAGGGCATTCAGCCACTCTGCCCTGCAGCTCTGAAATGCTCGACCAAAACACATAAAATGTGCACAGTCATTAACTCAGTTTAAAGGTTTACTAGAAACACACTTGTTTAGGAATGCTTACAATAGTGCTCTTAGTGACTCGGCTAAGTAAGCGCGTTACAAGAAACACTCTGATGATGATGATGATGATGATGATGATGATGATGATGATGATGATGATGATGATGATGATGGTGACGATGGAAGGAGAGCCAGGGCAGGAGGGATGTTAAGAGTCGGGTGGAGAGGGGAAAGGGATAAAAAAAATAAATATTTACTGGTGCAGAGAATTTTTTCTTACTCAGAACAAAAGTGCAACATTTGTTTGGTTTCATATGGTTTATTGATTAAGAGTAGTATTTATTTACATACAAAGAGCGAAATATAACATAATCAATGCAATTTTCAATTGCTGACTTGAATAACCAAAAAGATCGGAGCAATTACAAGGTAGTTAGTTAAGTGTAACCAACATGAAATTTTTTGCTGTTCTTAGTTTATGATGTGACAGCCGTAACACGCTGCAATGAATAAGGATGTGTAACTATCTAAATGTATTCAAGTATCTACACTAACAACCAAAATACTTCTAAAAAGACGTATTTTTTTCACAAGTTTGGACCTTTGTTAGGTCATCAATGGTAAGACAACTCACCGGTAAGTTGCTATACAGGTATCCGACTCAGGAACAGATCAAATATTTGTTGTCCTCTAAAATCGAAAGTACGGTACAAAGCATAGTCTGACTAAAACAAAAATAAACCTCACAAGTGTTTCTTTCCACCCACACTGCCAAACACTACATTGTAACAGATATTACTGGTAAAGTTAGTGTTATATTTTGCACATGTCACTCAATAAAAAGCCTATAACGTACAAAAAATTCAACTTGTCTTGGCGTATAAGAAATCTAAGACGTCATATTCCAATAGCTCATTTGATATTTTCATGTTCCATTTTCATATTCCAGCACTGTCCAAGCCACACATTTATCGGGTGTATGTTTTCGTAAAAATTATGAAAATTATGTCAAAGCTGCAATACCACGAACCAACAAGTCTACCAGCAACCAGCAACTACATAGCAATAAATCCGAACACCTTTAAGATAGGCCGGATATACAAAATAACCTTCTCTCCCTGTATGAATGTTCCAAGAATCAAATCAGACAGAAAAAAGAACAACGTAAGATAAAATCACAACATAGTTAATCTGCACCTTTTATCCTGTATTCTCGTAGGGCAGGATTTTTTATTCCAGGAAATGCTCATAAAACAGAATTTAATTCAGTTAACGCTCATTATGAAAAATTTATAACAAAAAAACTCTAAATTTACGAAAACTTATTCACTGCTAGAAAGGAAACGTAAAATACATTCCAACCTGTGTATATTTGTTATAATACCTCAGCAAAGCACACGGCGATTTTTATGTGTAAATGACAATTTAACCTTTGCTATATAAAAGCTGACCTCTGAACGTATCTATTCATCGAACCACCGTATAGGCTGGCTGTAGAAGAGCAACGTAATTTAGCCAGACACCTTACTCCTTTGCGTTGTTGTCCAACGGCTAACTACTACGACCGGTCGATCTGTTATAACATATTTTTCATCGGCGAATCCACTGGGGATTGCTCAGAAATAGTACTAACAAAAGAACTACTTTTTCTGCTTTGCACTTCTACATAGCAGACAAATTCTCTCAGATTCACCTGTTTTATAACAACAAATCTGTAGGGACCACAATGTCACGTGATCCTAGGTTCTTAAGCTGAAATGAAATCGGGTACGAAAAAAGTATGATGGGAATCGGTTACGTTTCCCGACAGAGCCGTTCGAGAAAAAACCTTCTTTTGGAGGATGATAATCCTGTCCAGGAGAACACAAGATTAGGCTCTAACAGTTCTAATTTTATACGTATTGTCAATGACTAAAGTAACTCGGATATCCAAGATATAGGGTTTTCTTGATTTTAACCCAATTATACGTTTCGCTAAAGATGTAGAAAACCTTTTTAATTAAGAAAGGAGATTTTTATATTTCCATTCGTTTCTAGTCATCATTCCTTGTGCGAATTTACAATGAACACAAATCTGGGATGACATGATAATGTTGAGCTCAGATTTTAAGGCAAAGGCGTATTCTTTCAAGGTCAACAACCATATTGCATCTAAACATGATGTGTAAGCAACATCCATGAAGTACGCATGCAAGGAGGGGTGCGGCGGAAGTGGGATCTTTCTAAAGTAAATCAGGGACATTGTAAAAAGAGGAACTGACCTATTTTTCTTAAGTGGTTCATATATGAACTCCTAATAACATAAATTATGCAAATTAGACACTATTTTGAATATTTAGTGTTTCCTCAAAGTCAACAGTTGACGGTGCATACATACAACAGCAACACGAATCTGTATTGCCATATAAATACCTTCGGAGCTTCTTCCAGAATAACCTTTTCCCTGCAAATTCCTCTTTCTCTGAACAAGCATCAAAATCCCACTGTATGTAACTATATTTCTCAATTATTGTTTGCGCGGTCTGATTTTCAATAATTTGTGGTACGTCACCTAACACAATGACAGCGATACCTCTGTTGTTGAGGCGGGCATGAGTATACGCTTCTTCCATCTCGAGACAACACCAAGCACTATTTAGAAAGTTAGAAGTTAAAATAAGGATAAAAACACGACTTTTTGCCATACGGTCTTCTATTGCGTGTCTGATATTTTCTCCACATACAATATCCCTATAATGGATCATCAATTTAAATCCATATTTGTCTTCCAATGTTTTCCGTAGCACATCATGAACCCAAATGCGATCGTCAGAACTGTATGATACAAAAGCATCATACTGATAGATATCCAAAGTAGAAGCATCGTCGTCTGATGTCGCAAACCTTTCTTCGAATGCTTGCCTTATTGTAAAACATTTGTGACTTATTCTGAATCGGTAACGATAAATAGACCGTATCAAACCAAAACATGCAGCGAAACCAAGCGAAATTGCAGCACTTATGATGATTGGAATGAGATTCAAACATTCTATCTTGAGAATTGAAGCATTCTGCTCAGTTAAATACTCATCTTTACCTTTCCTACCCACGCAAGTTAAACCTCTAATATCCTTGATAATTACATTCTTTTCTGATTGAATGTGTTCGACCCATTTGACAAAAAGTTGAGATTCTTTATCACATCCACAGCTCAGTGGATTTCCAGAAAGTTCAAGCGTAACATTTTTTACTTTTGCCAGTTCTTGTTGAAATTCCCTACTTATACTGCTAATATTATTAAAACTTAAATCAATTAGGTTGATATTGTCTGTGCCCTCTAGACTAATTGAAAATGATGAACTAAGGTCATTTCTTGATAGGTTCAGCTGAATAAGATGTTCACAATTCTTTACTAACTGCCATTGAGAGTAATCTGGATTAACAACTAGATCATTGTAACTGAGATCCAGAAGCTGGAGAGTATGCTTAATGTCTTCGCTACAAGGGGAAGAATTCGATGTAATCTTGATTCTATTTTTAGACATTTTTATCTCTTTCAGGAAAGGAACCAGATTTGCAATATATTTAATGTCAAAGGTAAAGTTGTTTTCGTTAATATTGATATATTTCAGAGAATCAAGGCCACGAATAGAATCAAGGGCTACTATGCTCTCACCTATCTTTTCATTGTTTGCCCAAATATAGTTAGATGAAAAGTCAATCTTTTGTAGGCTATTACTTCCAAAACATAATGTATTTCTTAACACAATACCATTGTGTGTAATTTGATCAAATGAATTGCTATTGAAAATAACTTCCTTTAAATATGGACCAATTGGTATTTTGACAAATCCTTCACACTGCAAATCAATAATATCTGATATTTTTGGTAGATAATCGCACGACAGATCATGGAGATGATATGACAAACACTGCTGCCAAACACGGCACAGGATTTCTTCAGAAATGATCAAGTTGCTTATGTTCCCCTTAGTTACTCTGTCGATACAAAGCACATATGTCATGAGACTTGACTGCTTAACTGCTTCAAAATCAGCACTGATTTCAATGGCACTAGGTACGCCCTCTATTGGTGGCTTGGAGTTTTCTGTATAAAGGCAACCCTGGTAGCTTGTATTTAATACTTGTAAGGTTGGGTGAATGAAGGCAGCGAATAAGGTTGGATCATTTGAGCCATGTATTAGCAAATTATCCGATATATCCAAATAAAGCAGTCTTGGAGCAACGCGGTACCATCCGTCAGATAAATGAGCTATTCCATTACAACTAAGATCAATTTCTACCAGTTCATGGTAAGTGCTCTGTAGGAGTTGTCTTATATTAAGATCATGAACATATCCCGCTTGTCCAATTGTTTGGAAACGACTCAACCAAAGTTTTTGTATGGTTTTACTAAGGTTTGATAAAGTGTACTCAAGGTTTTCATACGTCATTGTCCTTACATTGTTCAGGTTCAGAACTTGTAAATAGTTCAAAGGCCAAATCAGTGGATACAATTCTGTGTTGTTTAGTGGTACATTGAAGTGTATTTCTGTTAATTTGTTGCATTTGTAAAACGTACTGTTGTTGAATTTTAATGGGACATCATGCTGTTGTAAAGAAGATGGTAAAAGTCTAAAATCTTCTAGCTGCGTAAAGTTTTCCAATAGTCTTAGATCTAATCGGTCGTCAGGGAGACGTAACGGAAAACCGCTCTTCCACTTGTTGTTTAGTATTATTTGCAGTTGCCTAATAACATTGTACCTAATTGCTGTTAAATTATGCAGCAAGTCATTGAAAGTTTTATATTCAGTAATAAAGCATTTAATTGCCTTCGTTTCCACACAAAAGCACTGTCTGTTTGTTTTGTTTTGCAGCAATGTATTATTACACGTCATTTCCGGCATTATATCAACATTGAGAGAACACACATATCCATTATAATTAAAAAAGAGGAATAATCCAAATAAAAATGCTGTTGCTTGTGCGTTATCCATTTTTAAAGGCACATGTACTACATGCAAAAATTATACAAGCTGTGTTCCGTGTAAGCTGTAGAATATTAAATTATTCATTTGCAATCGACCGATTTGTGTGGGTTTTAGTTTCACTTTAATTGAACCTATTTTGTGGCTTACAGCAGAGGCATTACACGGAAGGAAAACATGAAATTTAGTACTGTGTCAGATACCGGGTTTTTCTGAATGCATGCTTTTTTGCATGTGATTATGTGAATGACAACACTGAAAACATCCAAATAGTGAACGTCAAAGCAAAGTTTGTTTTATTCAGAAGTACCCATTTATCGACGAATTGGTTTTAACTACAGCGCTGTGAAGGAGGATAGGCTTTCTTAGGGTGCAATCCCCGTTTGTCATGGGGAAGGGAGTGCAGGGGGGAGGGGTTAGAACAGGCGCTAAAGCACGCATTTCGGGATTGAAATGACAGCAAAAGTGTTAAATAAACATTCTACCGTAAATTCAACATGAGAAACACAGCATTACATAGGAAGGAAAACAAACAAATAACACATATTTTCGCTCACTGGAAACAGTTCTGTTTTCCTCTGAGTGTGGTATGACTGGGGAAGGGGGTGTGGTGGATGGTGATCGCACGAACTGTAATACTAAAATAAACAGAACCGAAATGGCAGTCCTGTGAAATTTGAAAGAAATCTCCGGTCTCAAAACAGGACCCTCGATCGTCTTCATTTATGTGGGTGTTGCACGACGTGTGTGCATGCTTATGCCGACCTTGAAAGTCATATGCTTCTATTATAACTCATAAACTGTTCGTTTGTTGACTTGAAAGTTTGGTGCCTTGAAATTGAATTCGCTGAATGCTCGCGGATTCTAATTACCAAAAGCTTTTACTAACCTCATGATATCGGTGATATCATAAGATCATTCGATTTAACATTAAGCATTCTTAGAAATAATAAAGGAAGAGAATATAAATAGCAATATCGAAGAAACCCTTTCGCCCACACATCTTTCTCTCTCTTTCTCTCTCTCTCTCTCTCTCTCTCTCTCTCTCTCTCTCTCTCTCTCTCTCTCTCTCTCTTTCTCTCTCCATCCCTCTGCATGTGTTTACGCGTTTTTTTAACTCGAACCAAACAGCCAAAACAATATGCATTAGAGCTGCATGAATAACGGTTCTCGTTCTTTACATGAATGTACGACTTAATGAATTAGTTTTTTTGCGTGTTTTTTTTTCACATCCGACTGACGCTGTTTTTCCTCCAAGTAAAAAGACATTAAACAGAAGTTGCAAAACATTTATCGACACAAGGAATCTTGCATCTTTTTTCTATTAAATAGTGGTTTATCGTGAGTATTTGCTTTTTTCGAGTTGCCGACTATGCAGTTTATCATTGAAAATGAAATTAAGGTATTTTTTAAAATGAAAAAGCTGCATATGAATCAAAGAGAGTCGAGAGCTGTTGAACGGGAAAGGGTGGAACTTACTAAAAACCATTACCATGGGTGCAACCAACCCAGAGAAACGGGGATACCTTAATTTAGGTCACGAGCGGTCAGTAGTTATAAAGTGGACATACTAAAACAAAATATAATGGGCATACTAAAACAGTGACGTCAAAATGACGTCGTGACTGTTTTAGTACGCCCGTGAATATACTAAAACAGTGACATTATAATGGCGTCATAATGACGTCACAGGGATGGCGGCATTCAGCATGCAAAAAGCATCATACAAAGTTAATATCTGAAAAAATTCTAATTATTACCTAAAGGCCAAATAAAGGCAATTTGCACGACAAACTGCGTGCAAACACCCTGCCAGAAAGAGCCTATAAAACTTATAAAATAGGCTGACAGGGTATTGGCACGGCATTCAGCATGCATAAAGCATAAAGCAAAGTGGATGTGTTTATAAAATTTACATTGACTAATATGTTGTCTTATGGAATGTTGCCTTGATAGTATTTTTTCTGCAAGCGGTTTGAAGTAGCGATTTTTGTGACGTTAACTCAAACCGATGGATTCTATATAAGCTAATTGAAATGGCGATTGAAGAAATGCAATAGCTTTTTCTATACAGATGCGTTCTATCTGCCCTTTGATTGATCTGATTTTTCTTTTTAAGGATAAGTCATTTTAGTAGAAAAATTATACTAACAATACAAACAGGTATCTTTGTTGAAATAGAAATGAAAATAGCTTATATAGAAGTTATCGGTTTGAGTTTACGTCATAAACATCGCTACTTCAAACCGGTTGCGGAAAAATACCATCAAGACAACATTCCGTAAGACAACATATTAGTCAATATACATTTTTTAAACACATCCACTTTGCATCATGCTTTATGCATGCTGAATGCCGTGCCAATACCCTGTCAGCCAATTTTACAAGTTTTATAGCCTCTTTCCTAGTCACGAAATTTTTGGCAGGGTGTTTGCACGCAGTTTGTCGTGAATATAGCCTTTATTTGACCCTTAGGTAACAATTAGAATTTTTCAGATATTAACTTTGTATGATGCTTTTTGCTTGCTAAATGCCGTGCCAATACCCTGTCAGCCTATTTTATAAGTTTGATAGCCTCTTTCATAGTCACGAAATTTTTGGCAGTTTGTCGTGCAAATAGCCTTTATTTGACCGTCGTAGCATTTAACCACGGTGTTTGTACGTAGTTTGTTGTGCAAATAGCCTTTGTTTGCCTTTCAAAGATTAATTGGAAAAGTATAAACAAAGTTTGTTCAAACAGGCTAAAAGCACGCAGCTATCGTGCTTTTGTTTCGTCATGTTGATTGATGTTTTATACAGAAATAATGTTTACACGGACAGGTAAAAAGCACGCAACATCCGTGCCGCTGTTGTATGGGATTGGTTATCTTTTACATAGAAACAACGTTTGCAAGCTTAAACAGGCTTAAACACCTACAGGCTTAAAGCACGCAACTGGCGTGCAGAAACAACGTTCGCACAAGCAGGCTAAAAGCAAGCAACATCCGTGCAGATTTTGTGTCGTATTGATTAATATGAAATACAGAAACAACGGTGGCACGGACAGGCTAAAAGCACGCATCATCCGTGCCGATGTTGTGTCGTATTGATTGATATGAAACACAGAAACAACGGTGGCACGGACAGGCTAAAAGCACGCAATATCCGTGCCGCTGTTGTGTCGTGTTCAACAGATATAAAAATGTCCTAGTTTCTATGGGGAGATACTTAATAAGTATAAAATAGAGTGATTTGACAGGCTAAAAGCACGGGCAGTCACTCTGTCTCCTGAAAAATTAAGCTGTGCAAATATGCAAAGATCAGACAATGACCCGGGGGAAATCTAGTAGCCGAAAATGTTTAGAATTGGCTAAAACGTGTAAATATGTCAAAATCTGAAAATGACTCTGTGGGGGGGGGGGGGGGCAGTCCCACATACTATACGGCATTTTGCATACACCTACACGCAATATATGCTCAAAAGCTAAATTTTGTTAAAATTTCCTCTCCTAAGGGTGGGGGTCCCACATACCATCAGTCAATATGTATATCTAAAATGAGTAACATTTTAAAAAAATATTCAAAATAATTTAAAAAAATATACAATTTGCTAAACTCTTGCTGCACTCATATAGGACGCATCGTCAGTAATCAAACTATAATGTCAAAGTACATTCTGACTAGCTCCCCCCTAAAAACATAAAAAACTGAAATCAATGGACTAGGAAACATTGCTGCCAAATCTCAAAATAAGCGGACCAACAATGTAGGAGAAATAGCATTTTTGAAAAATTGCTGTCGTACACATACTAGCACGACGCACAGCTCACAAATAATGGATATAGGCTGCCACCGAAAGTCGGCTTTGCAAAACCCTGTACGAAGGAGAGAAGAACTGGTCACCGCAGATCATAATTGGTGACAGCAAAATGTTACATTCCCGCTCCGCCAAAATCCCTTGGGGCCACTTCGTATCATATACGTTACCATGCCTGTAACCGTTCGCCTGACCATATCAGCTGAACAATGGAAGAGCTCGGCAGCTATGACGAGGATATGTACGGAATAAAAGTAAGTAAGAGCTAACTCGGAGCCAGGTTTATGCGTGTTAAATGTTTATATTGGGGAACATTTTTCAAGTAACAACTTTGAGACTTGGTATGCAGGTTATAAAATCAATAAGCAAAGACCCTATTGATACAATTATCTATATTCTAAAAAGGGCTGGCTGTCGAAACTACTTAAAAAGAAAACTTGAAAACTCCGCTGCGTTGTTGTACTACATTCAACATCTACGGCAGTTTGATGTATTAAAATACATGTTTAATTTTCAAACCCAATAGGGATTATGCAGAAATAGTACTTATAAAATAGACGACCTACTTAACTAAACTCCTAAGACAGGTATCCGCTATATGTTTGTCCATAACATATAGGCCCCCCAGAGAGCTTGGTTTTGTAACAACGACTCCTGTGCCGCCAAAATGATACTAGGTTCTTAAACGGAAGTGAAATCGAGAAAAACTGCTGATGACAACTGGTTAAATTTTCCAAGATAACAGTAGTTTGAGAGCAAATTCTGATTTTGAAATAAGACTGACTAGAAATAAATTGCTCAGTTGAGACTTACCGTTGGGATTAAAAAGTGAATAGAAATTCAATAGTAAAATGGTCATTTTTAACATATGGTTTGCACAAAGATTATAAGCAACTTGGAAATTTAATTATGTACAAAACTGACGAAAACAATAATTTGTAAACGACTTTAAAATCACATATCGTATCGTGATAATATTGAGCATTGAATTAAACAATCAATATTTTAATTACAGAAAAAGACTGAAAAGAAAAAATTCTAGAAGTTGAAGAGGACTTATGAAAAACATGCAAAGAGACTATAAAATGACATAGTTCTTGTAATTAACATGTTTCTGTCTTTTCAATTGCTCAACAAAAGAGATATCCACAAGATGTGAAACTATGTGCATAGAAAAAGCTTGTTGTGCACAACAACATTTGAAGACGTCGAAGTGGCATCACAATTTGATTTGTTTCTTGAGCTGGTGAGAAAAGAGGGTTAAAAAATGTACTATCCGAAAATAAAAGACTTCCCTGGTAAGGAAATTTCATGCTATGGAAGATTTCGGACACTTATGAATATTACATGAAAAAATCATGTATTTACGTTAAATAATATCAATCATGTGCAAATGAAAAGTCTGTCAAAAGCATAGAAGAGAAACCCTTACGTGAAATGGCATGTTCCATGAAATGGCATGTTCCTGATTGCTTAAACTTGTAAAGTTTGGCTTTCCTTGTGTAATGAAGTTCATATTGGAAAATAATAATTTTTCTGGAAATAATTGGAGCAGCTCGTCGTACCGCGAAAAGCTAGTTTCAAAATTTTACATGAGTGTCGAGTGGTATCCATTCTGGCGCTGTGTGAAATTTATGGGGAAAACTGCAGGCTATGGAGGGCAGGCTATGGAGGGAGGGACTCTATATACTTTGCAACCTGCAGCCAAGCCTAACAATAGCTTTGGTGACTAAGATCATTTCCTCTCAGTTTAGTTTCTTGCTCTGAATCATCATTTGCATTAATAGTTTTGATTCATGCAAATGCTAATAATGTAGAAAATTGCACAAGTTTCCAGGTTTGATTCATGCAAATGCTAACAATGTAGAAAATTGCACAAGTTTCCAGGTTTGATTCATGCAAATGCTAACAATGTAGAAAGTTGCACACGTTTCCAGGTTTGATTCATGCAAATGCTGACAATGTAGAAAGTTGCACACGTTTCCAGGTTTGATTCATACAAATGCTAATAATGTAGAAAATTGCACAAGTTTCCAGGTTTGATTCATGCAAATGCTAACAATGTAGAAAATTGCACAAGTTTCCAGGTTTGATTCATGCAAATGCTAACAATGTAGAAAGTTGCACACGTTTCCAGGTTTGATTCATGCAAATGCTGACAATGTAGAAAGTTGCACACGTTTCCAGGTTTGATTCATACAAATGCTAACAATGTAGAAAGTTGCACACGTTTCCTGCATTATCACATCGTTCAGGAGCAGCGAAGTGCCCTTGTAATGTAATTATATCTATATACCGATACAAAACAGACAAAGGTATTTTGCCTGCATTGCTTATAAATGAACTTTTCAGTGCAGGTTGTCATCTTATATACTCAATTGCAGCCAATTTTATTTATTTTTTTCTTCAGTGTATTAAGTCACACTGGTTAAGAGATTGGTTTTGCCATTGGTTTTTATGAAACATAAACATGTTGATTCCAAACTGATTTTGATCCCTTACCCTATTAGGCATTACGTTAATCGGCGTGCATCATGTTCGCGAGAATTTTACCTTTGTTATTGGTTAACCCTAGACTGATCAGCACTAAACTGCTCCAGTTTACTGCAATCCTGTCTCAGGGATAACCTACCGTCAAATTTGATTAAACGGTTGTGTTGTTATTTTTCAGCAGAGTTGCTCTGGGACTTACTGAAAGCAATTTGCTCAATACCTTTTGGTTGCTTCAGGATCTTTCTTTTCCTGAGGAATTCTCCCCAAGCTTTCACGCAGTCAGTAAAATCTTGTCTCAAAAGCTTCCAGGCTATCGATCTGTGTCCCAAACATGAGTGAAGGCATAAAAACAAAACGATCGCCTTTAGTAATGTAGTTTCAATATTTTCATTAGTTATTACAGCAGATGTTGGCCATAGGTGTTACCCTATGGTTTCGTATGGTTTCTTAATTCGCCAAGCCATAAATTTATTAATCTTTACCTTTTCCAAGTGCTTTAAGTTTTACGCCCTCTCAAACCCAAATCATTTTCGTGTTGGGACAAATTCTCTGACAATGTCGTCTCACAACTCCTGATTTTTAGACTGAGAAGATTGTGAAGAGAATTTCGGTTTCAAAACAAAACGATTGGTAAGGACAAATGAAAGATGCAAACCACTTCTAATTTCTGCTTGGTATTAGGGGCATACTCTTGCATTTCTAGAATAATAGTTATCTTTGAGGAAAAATTTATCCCTGTGACTATCCTTTGATAGCACCCAATACAGCCACATAAATAATACAATAAACCTTACAAGTTCAGCTGTTGCTTCGAAAATCTAGGAAACACTCAATAAGCTCAGGGTCTTTGTGAAACTTCTACACATGTTCGAAGTAATACGATATCCCTGTTCGTTGAAGTACATATAATTCTGTAAAATACATACCCAATTTCAAAAATAAAGGGTATTTTCTGTTTCTGATATACCTAATCAATTTGTGGTTCCTAGTTGTTGGCATAAAAGTTCTAACACGCAGTGTGTATGGAAACTCCTGTTCGAATTTAAATTTTATTTTGTGGATCTTTTAGGTTCGTTCCTGTAATGTACCAGTTGCTACTTGCACCATATAAAACATAATATAAAAGACATTCTTTTAAAACCCATTCACGTAAATTGTAGTTTCTATCTTTCGAAATGAAAGAGCAACTAAAACATCGCCCATGGATTTCGTTTGCCTCATGTAAGTCTGTTGCAATGCCTGATTTTTTTTTCACATTTAATGCACAATAAAAGTTATTTATCAAAAACTTTAAATGACAAAAAAACTAATTAATATTTTTCTCAGATCGTTATTTCTAGTTCAATTTTTTTATTTATCTTATTCATTGCTTTGTTTCAGACCCGGGGTCTATATTTTGAATCTTCACGATGCCTTTCAGTAAAAGATAGTTTATAATTTTACTATGCATGAACTTTATACGATACATTGTACCATTTTCGCATTAAATTAGATTTTCTCATGATGTCACTGGTGCGTAATGATCGTAGAGTTGCCTTTTCTGATTCATGTAATCTTCTGTATGTACTTTTAATATGTACTTCCATAACTTCATCATATTGTCTGATATTACATAATTCCATTTCGAACGATATTCTACATCTTCTATGTAAATTGAAAAAAGAACATGAAAAATATTATTATAAGCAATTTTGAACTGATACGTAGTCCCTTTCTTATAACACGACCACAACTGGGAAGTATAAAAGTTACTGATATATGTTTTGAACAATAATTAAATTTATTTATTTTTGCATTACCCCTAGAGTATATAGCTCTGGTTTTTCGCTTAATATCCTCACCATCACTAAGATCATCGCAAAAAAGTATGGCCTAGGTACTTTTGCATGTTACGATACATAATTTTTTTGATATCCTAAAGTTATATTTTGTATTCGATGTCTTTATCCTTTTTACTTCTCAATATAACACAATTTCTTTTTGTTTCATTGAAAGATGTGTCTAAATATATACAACAATCGCAACACAAATTAACTAACTTCTATAAGCCCTTAAGAGATGGCGCTAAGGCTACTAAATCATCTGCATAAAATATGATATTTATCAATTGAATTCCTAAAATGCAACCAATTTTTACATTATTCAATTTCCTACTGATGTCATTTATATATATATATATATATATATATATATATATATATATATATATATATATATATATATATATATATATATATATATATTATATCTTGAATTTTGGACAACAAACCTTTTTCCATATTTCTGATGTGGAGGTAATTGCAATCGGTCTATAGTTGGATGAACTGGTTAAATCTTCATTTTTTCTTTCAATATTGGTGCAATTGTTGCACTCATAAAAGATTCAGGAAGGTAGCCATGTTTGCACATCGCATTAAAACACATGGTTATTAAAGGGTATACACTTTCGTCCGCATGCAAAAAAACATTTTCCATAGTTAGTCCTGATTTATCTGGTGAATTACCCTTTTTGATATCTTCCGCGGCTCGAATGTCCATGCATGGAAAATGTTCATATTCTTCCTTTCCTTCATTTTTAAGTGTCGAAAAGTCAAAAATACTATTGGGTACACTATAACATAATTTAACATAATGATCCTTCCAATAGTTTGCTATGTCATTTTCATTTGTAATACCATTAATGTTATTATATATAACGCTTTTGTTCGCATTTAATCTTTTCAGTTCCTTCCCAAATTCATTTGAGTTTTTAGACAACAATTTCTCTCCAATTTTATTCGACTCAATCATTTGTTTATTCCTCGTACAGAACCGAAAGGCGTATTTAATTGTGCCCTCGTTCTTCTCATCGTGTCAGTATAAGGACCCTGGCGAGATTTACCTAAGTTATACGATATGGAGTATGCATCTCTTGCTATTTGATGCGATTCTGCAACATACATGTTCCACCCATATATCTGCCGCCAACTGTTTATATTACTTTGACGTTTATTAATTCCCTCTACTTTAGCCGTTGAATTTGTCAGACAAGACACTATTTGCGGATAAAATTTGGATATTTTCAGCTTACATGTTCTTTCGTTGGAAAAACGTGGAATTTTCGCATTCTCGATGTTAGATTTTGTGTGCACTTTGTAAACTTCCGGTGAAAGTTTTTTCCAATTGATATGATGCGGTTTGGCTTTCATATACACGTTAATTACAGTGAAACCCCGCTAGTAGGGACAACAAGTGACTGAATAATTTTGTCCCTAATGGCGGGGTGTCCCTAATTTCAAGGTCCTGTTCTATCTGACAACTACAACTAAAATCTTTGGCTATTTTTCTTACACTTTTTCCATCACTAGCTTTGATTATTTGAACTTTATCAAATAGCAAAAGTTCGTTCCGTTTTCTTTTCACACCACCGATATTCAGACTTAACACCTTGTGTAACATCTTAACTGAGTATAAAGACAACGAATTACTTTTTCTTTTATGCGCATTTTAAAAGACGGAGCACATGTCAATAGGGATTAGTCGTATAAAGCTTCTCTCTTAAGTACACATCTTTTGTAATAAGCCCTATTGTCTTTACATGCACTGTGTTCAATAAAATGTACTCAATGCCCACAGATAACAATAGCGAAAAAAAAACAAACACTGCCGAGTAACAAGATGATAGGCGTTGTTTACAAAACGTACAAAATATGGACAGCAATTTGACTGTCCACAATAGAGGGGTTGTTTTAAATGGGTAACCGTACTTATGGGATAAAAAAGTGTCACTAATTCTGAATAGAGAGGTGTCCACAATAGAGGGGTCTAGATATAATAGAACTCTATGGCGTTTTACAACAGACTGAAAAATGCTGTCCATAATTCAGGGGTGTCCATAATAGAGGGGTGTCTATATCCGGGGTTTTACTGTACTACTAATTGGTCAACATCAAGGTTAATAAGCAAAGGTTTATGATCAGAAGACCTATAACAATGCATCACAGATATGTTCTGGATTTTTCCCATATCCTGCCTTAGTGCACACACAATGGTCCAACCAAGCAGTTGTATCCAATGCATAACTCAAGTATGTAAAGAATCACTAGGCAACATTCCATAGTCTGCAATCTTGTAATTACCTTCATTAGCAAATCTTAGCAGATGTGCACCTAACTTCGAAACAGTATTATTGACGGATTTAGAAAAATCAGAGTTAAAGTCAACCATTATATACACACACTCGGCATTGTAGTTCGACAAATTGCATGTAGTTTTCCTAAACAATCAAGATAAAGCTCTTCATTTTTATTATTTTCATAAGGTAGATACACAATAATAATTAAGTAACTGTATCATCATTGACTATTTCCGTACCAAACATATTGTCATTGTTATATGAAACACATTTTACATTTTCCAATTTGGAATTCCAAATAAAACCTATACCCCCATGTTTTCTACCATAAACAATTCCTTCAATCGGGTTCACTGGAGAAATGCCTGATCCTATGAAATTTTCATTTATATTACTTAACAGATTCAGTTCAAATTTGTCTAACCACAGCCCTTGTAGACATAATATATTAGCAGATTTGTATAACTCATTAATTTCTTTGATTGAACTTTTTAGACCATTACAATTAAAGGATATTACCGGGAGTTTCCGAAAAGAAGCTCCCCCCATATAAAAGCCCCGGGGCTCTTATTCGGAAACTGTTTCCCAATAGAAGCCCCGGGGCTTCTATTTGGAGTTAAAAGGCCCCCTCTTTCCCTGCAAGTCTTTCCAGAACTCGTGTTTGCTCGCAATGCAGACACGGTGCACTTAATCCTTTGATGTGAGGCAAACCCCTAGACACGTTCTGCGCCGTTGCTTAATCCTGTGCCTCGCACAAGGCAAACCCCCCTCTACCTTACCAAACTTTTTTTAGTTACTGTTGTTTTTGTATGTTTTTGGTTATTTTTTTAGCGGATATAGCGCATGTAGCGCTTTAATAAGAGATTGATTGTAAGTTTTCTTTTTTTTTCCAATAAAAATTTATCGACAACCCATCCCCCCCCCATCTAAAAAATAGAAGCCCCGGGGCTCTAATTACGAAACTGTTTCCTAATAGAAGCCCCGGGGCTTCTATTTGGTTTCTAAATGAGCGCCTGAAATTGACCAGTTTCCAAATAGAAGCCCTGGGCTTTTTTTCGGAATCCCCCGGTATAGATAATTTATCGTAACTTTCACTGTCATTTTATGTCGAAGCATTTGGGACACTATCTGGGGGGTTCGCCATCTTTGTTGTTGGACCAACGACGACCTTGGTTTAAAGAAATTTCTCATGAAAATACTACTGGGCCAGCGTATTTTAGCCAAAGTTAAATTTTATATAGATAACAATGCAAAATTCTAAGGATTTTTCTTTGTATGAAGAGATGTCGATAATATAGTCCAGATACATGTGCCTACTTAAATGAATGACATATTGCACGAATGTTGTCATATGGTATTAAATAGATAAATTGGCTGCTATTACTTCGGTTATTCTGCAAGAGGAATTAATTTTGACAACAACAGCAAAATCTGTAAAAAATTTTCAGGTTTAATAAAAAAAGTGTTTGTCTGTTGTTCGGACAAGTATAACTAAATAAAATCTATGTTTTTGTTTAATTTTCAACATGATCTTTTTATTTTTCAATTCATTTTTATTTGCTCATGTTGAATATGGATTAAATGTCTCAAATTCTTGCATTAGTTTAATGCATCAGGCAGGTTTCTGCAAATGAACCTATGACAAGGCCATAAAACAGTTGCCCATTTTTAAGGCTTGTCTTAATTTGCATTAATATATTCATTTCTTCTGATTGCTTAGCTATATACAATTTAACTTTAAAATTATGTGTTATATTGGATTTCTAATATTTCACTTCTTTCATTTTATATCTTGCTTACTGTATTAAGTAAGTATGTTTAAGAGTAAAGTTCTTTTTTACATTCTATTTCATTATGGCTAATAAATAAAGCGTGAGTGTAGATTAGCATTAATTTCTTGCAGATGATGCATGTCTTATTATGCAACATCCTACAAATTACCCTTTCTTTTTCACTTCACAATTTGGACTAGAAAAGTCTAGAGTAATTAATGAAAGAAATTATACAAATACAGATGATTACTGTCATGAACAGTAGAGACCTAACATATTATTAACATAATCTGCAATACTTTTCAAACGACATATTCATATTAATAATTATAGACTAAATACAGATGAGCTTTTGATACACACAACATTTTTCAGGGAGCTATTATTCATGCTGCAACAATATTTATGCTTTTAAAAACTTTTACTTAGAATGTAATGAGAATGTATCCAAAATCAAGTGCCAATAATGTCATTCTTATTTTGTTTATCAATTTAAAATTTGACAGTAGTTTTAGATAAATTAAAAAAACAATTGTTTGAACAGAAAAATGATTATTTCCATGCTTTTAAGGTAATAAGCGTTACTTGAAAAGTGTCATTTCCCCAACACATGTGTCGTGATTTCCTTCAAGTTTTCACTTTTTATGATGTCCATTTCCTTGTTTGACTCGAGTGAATATTCTTGCAAGGAAAGCATCTCATGGAACCTAGCGGCTCAAAGTTATATCCGTGTCGATCCGATCGTCATGAGAGGTATTATGGTAACAATCTAATCTAATCTGTCACAGCCGACCGTTGCGGCACTGTAGGTCGTGGGTTCGAGTCCCGCTCCTATGTAGGAATTGCAACATTAGTTACACCCTTAGGGATAGCGATGTGCTTATATTGTTTTCTGCCTTTCTACTTAGGAATATTGTAAAGCGCCAACTTGGCTGCATCAGATAGGGATTATAAGGAACATTGTACGAGCACGTCGAATTAATAGTAATCTTTTGTTAAAATAAACATCACTGTAATGTATGTTGGAAACTTGATGTAAAGCGGTTTGAGCGTTTGCTCCAACTGAAAAGTCGCTATATAAAAACCCACATTAATTTTATATGTTTTGTTATTTTTAAACCAGTATGAAAGTTTTAGATATTCATTAAGTTTACTTTGCTATTGCATAACCATAAAAGAATTTTAACGAACATACAAGACATAACAAATAGAAAACACATAGCAATATAAAGTAAACAATAAAAACAATCACTTGTAGAGAGAAAAAGACCTCAACCAAAATTGAAAATCCTATGTGTTTGCTATTCTGACCCTGATCAAGGTCAAAATAAAAATAACGTGCACCAGCCCAATGTGATAGGTAATCTATTTACCAAATGTCGTTGGAAATGAAATATCAGGATGTAGTAAGAGCCAGTGACGCTCGAACAGTCAGAAACAGGGGCTAGATGTACGGACGGAAAGATATTCGGACGACTAGGCAGAGCGACACACATTGCTTATCACAAAATCGTATTTGCATCAAAAGCGACAATGCACGCTCAATTAAACATACTGTCTTCATATCGACTATGTCTTCCGCTAGAGTTCCGTACTGTAATTAATCTGCGTCTCGTGGATCTCATCAAATTCTGTATTTTGTGAAGTGGGATACGATTCCTTTTCCTTCACAAGTACTGGTCTAAGCTCTGGCAGTGTCTCAGGCGGCATGTTACGCTTTTCCAAACGGCTTTTCTAAACATATCCCACGGGTGTTCGATCGGCGAGCGATCCGACGAAAAAGCGTGCCAGGGTGAGACTCGGACGTTTCGCGCTTCAAGATATTGATGAGTAGCTCTTGCAGAATGAGCACGTGTCTTGCTCTGCTGTAGAATTAGGCCAATTTAACGCACCAAAGGGATCGCCGATGGATCCAACATTTTATTCGCGATGCTGTTCAGTGTTAAGAATGCAGTTGACAAATACGAGTTCAATGCGATGAGTGAACGAGATGTCTTCCCATACTGTCACACTTTCACTACCCCCATCGGTCTCCTTCTTGAACGCCAAAGCGCTTGTTCGTTCGGCGCCCATCTCTCACTGTTCCATCGGCATAGGTCAGCAAAAACGCGACTCAGTGGTATAAAGGACTTGGTTCGATTGTCTCTGTGTCCAGTGGAGATGTGCATTGATCCATTGCGCACCTTAGGGGTGTGGTTAACAACAACCCTCGATGGGGGTGGCGTGCGTGCAAACCGTATCGACGGAGTCGGTTTCTAACAATCTGACTACAGACACGGTTATTTTAGATGCCAGCGATGTGTTTGGCAATGACTGTTTCCGAACGAAAACGGTCTCGGATATGTGACAGACGTATTCTTTAGTCCTGTCTGGGGATATTCTCCCTGGTCAAGGGCGTTTGGAGGAGTGTCACTGTAGATTTATGCACTTCTAAAGCTTTAGGGATCACTGAGGCTGAATTCCAATCGCTCTGAATTGCGGTCAGTTTTTTGAATTACTTAGGCTTGTCAGATCAGGATAAAACTTTAAAGCGTGCCGGTTATAATTTTTAACCGTGTAAGTTCAATGTTTACTTTGTATGCAATAGAATGCCAAGAGGCAAATGAGGTATTTACTTTCCTTGACCTTAAATTTCCAGTAATTTCCAGTATTCGAGTATTAGCCAGAAAAGTTTGACACATTCAAATAACACTTAAATTTGGAGCATATTTATATACAGAAAATGACAGGAATCCAACTCTGTAAAAAAATAACTCACAAAATGTGCATTGCTTTTCAAATTTGTTGAGTACTGGATTCGGCTAGGTCAACTTTCAAAACAAAGCCCATAAAATCCATAAAATCTGCCATTATTTATAAGTGAAAAATTCTTGGGAATATCAGAGTGATTAAAGTAAAACAAAGTCTAAAACTACTGACATAGAGTAAAATACATGAGAAAAAGGAAACCGATCCATTCCGCCTTTTATATGCACAATAAAGTTATTCATCAAATAAACATATCAAGCCTTTTAACTTAAAATAGAAACGTTATAAATATTTAATAACTAGAAGGACATTTTTTCCTGTTTCAACCGTTCGAATTCTTAGGAGTAAGCTGTATTAGGTATAAGGAAAAAATTGATTTCGGTCGTAATTGTTTTCGAACATTCTGAATTCTCAAACCGTTAAATTCATCGTTAGCTAAACAATTGACAGGATTGTTTCAACTGAGGGTTGTATTAATTAAAAGATTCTTCGAACAATTCCCCAAGCAGAATATCAAAAAAAGACTCATTTAATACCTTGGATGGCGTTTAGATAGAGCTGTGCTGTCGAAATTGTCACGTCATGTGCTGGCAGACAAAACAAATCACCTGTCCAATGCCTTAACTCAGACAGGTCTAACATTAAGTCTATAAAACAATAAAACATTTCTTCCATAAATTCAATTTACAACAGTTCTAGATTATCCTTCGGGTCTATTTTTTTTTGTTTTTCAATTATATTGATTTTTGTAAGTAGCTATTGGGATACCCTAGATCAATTGAGCCCATTGTTAAGGGAGGAGGTATTTGGGAGTAGGGAGAGGAGGAGGGGTTAAATGGGTGCACTTACTTGTTAATGTTGTTGTACGCTGTATGTATGGTACGCTATGACGTAATAGCATATCATATGAGTATTTTTTATCCTTTTTTTATTTATTTTTTTTTGCACATAATATGTACACTTTTTATCCCTGTATTGGTCATGTTTTGAATTGTTGAATTGCTGACGTAAACAGTACACTGGGTTTACCCCTTTCCATATATGGTAATGCCTTCCATATATGGTAATGCCTGAACCCCTCATGTGTCATTGTGAACTCGGGCACCGAGGTGAAAGAGCGTCAAGTAGTCAACTAAATATTGAAAGACTGCTATTCAATCAAAAAGTGTGCTTTGTGATAATTAGACCTTCGGATACTTAAAAGCGTTCCTAAGCAACAGAAGTCAGTACTACCGTTTTGTACACCCATTTAAGTGTTAGAGCGTTGCAATACATGAAAGCAGTATTTGAAGCGGAAATGAAATAGGGGTCATCCTTTTTAACCCAGCCGACTTTGTAGGACTGGGTTAGTCGTGTCACTATAGGGAGTTTGAATGTTATGTGCGTATGTGAGTATGTGCGTATGTTAAACCTTTTCTTTAAAATACTACTCCTACTACAGTTTTGCTCCAATCGTTTTGATGTTACGCAGGAATTTTCCTTGGGTGGTTCCCACCTGGTTATTTCTTTTTTTTTTGACGAATGACAAAAAACTGACAAAATGGTGGTACTTTTTGTGCTCGTTTTGACTCATTTTTAAATGCTATTTCTCCTGCAGTTTTACTCCAATCGTGTAAACGTTCCCCTAAGGGTTCGCCTATCAGGCTATTTTTTTTCGCGGTTCGCCCAAAAACTGCCGAAATGGCGGAACTTTGATGTTTGGAAAAACCTGGAATAAATGATAGTAAATAGCTGAATTGTCAAACCATTCATTTTCTCTCAATCTTTTTCAAATAGTTGTAAAATTTTAGCGAAAGTTTCTCAGGTTCTTCTCCACTTGGACTTTGCTTTTTTCGCAAATGACAAATAATACCGAAATTTTGTAACATTGTGTAAATGTTGGTAAATACTTGAATCGTCAAAATCCAACCTCTCCAACATCCCTTTTCGGTTAGCTTCCAAATTCGAATTAAATGCATTCTACATAGTTCTTGAAGTGGTTTTTAACCAAATCTACTT
This sequence comes from Protula sp. h YS-2021, assembly GCA_949752745.1. Lineage (NCBI taxonomy): Eukaryota > Metazoa > Annelida > Polychaeta > Sabellida > Serpulidae > Protula > Protula sp. h YS-2021. The sequence continues at coordinate 3,124,346 of OX457026.1, read as the reverse complement.
TTTTATGTGGTTTTTTCCATTGAATCTTTTTAATAGTACGCGTAAACGTTCGTTGGCTGTTCTCCATCTTCCTGGACCTGCCTGTGTGTGTGTTTTTTTATTAGATTTTGCCTGGGAAAAGGAGGAGAAGCATTTTTTTCGTTTTTGTGCATTAAAATTATGAAAAAGTTACGTTAAGAAACAAAGTTCTTCAATTTTTGGCCTAACAGTATTCGTTTCAGAGTTTTTTCTCTATTTCCTTGTTTAGTAACCCGGCTCAGTCATGTCCTTGGACATGCTTGTTATATCCACCCAAAAAATACCAGAGAGCTTGGCATAATATAAGAAAAGAGACATTGTATTTGTAAAAACTTAGTTAAGAGAAAATCATAACTTTTAAATCGTTACGTGCAGAATCAGCTTTTTGTCTACGATGTATGTATGGTACGCTATGACGTAATGGCATATCATATGAGTATTATTTATCCTTTGCTTATGTTTTTGGCATATTATGTCGATGTTTTTTATCCTTCTTCTATTGGTTATGTTTTTGAGGTTTAAATGTGTGTGGGCAAAACTGCTGACGCCAACATCACACGCATATGTCAGCATTCCATATGTGTAATGCCTTTGCTCTCTAATGCAGTGTACAGCGGGGTATAATTTGACCGCATGCGCTTAAATGTATCATTGTTAGTTTTGCTGCCTTCACTTTTGAAGCAAAACTGTAGTAGGAGCAAAACTGTAGTAGGAGTAGTATTTTAAAGAAAAAGTTTAACACACGCACACACTCACATACGCACATATCATTCCCCTATAGTGACACGACTAACCCAGTCCGAAAAAGTCGGCTGGGTTAAAAAGGGTGACCCTTAATTCATTTCCGCTTCAGATACTGCTTTCATGTATTGCAACGCCCTAACACTTAAATGGGTGTAAAAAAGGGTAGTACTGACCTGTTATGCCTTCGTGAAAGCAGATAGATAGATAGATAGATAGATAGAGAGAGAGAGAGAGAGAGAGAGAGAGAGAGAGAGAGAGAGAGAGAGAGAGAGAGAGAGAGAGATGTCTTACTCGTTTGGTGACTATATTCAGAACTCCTCAAATCATTCAAATCTGATCACGTGATATGGTAGTAGTTCCCAGGTGTAAGTATGAACTATAAACCTATGCATATAAACATCTCAGCCTTTTAAGAAAAACAACTCCATATCTCACCTTGACATACGTGAGCGAAAATATGATATCCTATTCAAAAGTTACATTTATCAATATCCATTCTAGTTTTATCAATATATATATCGCCATATATCATTAGTTTAATAAAACGTTACATATTTAACTATACAAAAGTTTTACTTATGCAAAAATATTTAGCAATTCACCATTAACTTTTTGTTGTTTTCCCCGTGTATGTCATGTAGTAGGAGTAGTATTTTAAAGAAAAATTTGACATACGCACATAACATTCAAGCCCCCTATAGTGATACGGCTAACAAAGTCGGCTGGGTTAAAAAGGATGACCCCTATTTCATTTCCGCTTCAAATACTGCTTTCATGTATTGCAAGGCTCTAACATTTAAATGGGTGTAAAAAGGGTAGTACTGACTTTTGTTGCTCAGGAACGCTTTTAAGTATCGGAAGGTCTAATTATCACAAAGCACATTTTTTGATTGAATAGCAGTCTTTCAATATTTAATTGACGACTTGACGCCATTTCACATCGGTGCCCAAGTTACCCAAGGCTTCAGAACAAAGGCATTACCATATATGGAAAGGGATAAACCTTGTGTACTGTTTACGCCAGCAATTCAACAATTCAAAACATGACCAATACAGGGATAAAAAGTTACATATTATATGCACAAAAAAAGGATAAAAAATACTCATATGATATGCTATTACGTCATAGCGTACCATACATACAGCGTACAACAACAATAACAAGTAAGTGCACTCATTTAACCCCTCCTCTCCCTCCTCCCAAATACCTTCTCCCTTAACAATGGGCTCAATTGATCTAGGGTATTCCAATAGCTACGTTTGTACAACAAATGTGATGGTTTTTACGTTTTCTCCGATTTCACTAAAGAGTGGAGATTCCGAACAAAATGTATGAAAAGTGTACTGGTTCAAAGAAAATTTACAATATAAAGGGGGTGTGCTGTTTCTATCACTTCAGATCAGCCTTTAATAAAATCATGACCATTGCATTAAATTAACGAACTCAATTACAGATGGGAGAAATGGAGGCATTCAAGCAGAAAAATTAATTCACAAACCAATTTCGTGGAACAAATTTTATCTCAAATTTAGCAATCTCGTTTCAGTAGAAATTTGGATTTTTTTCTCAGATATTGGAGTAAACTGATTTGTTTGAAATTAAGACATTCTTGCGTCACAGCCTCAGAATTTGGCCCTCAATAAAAGACACAATTGTAACAGAAAGCTTTCTAATCTTTTTGTTGCTTTTTATTTGGTAAAGAGAAAGCTTATACAACGCTCTCCGTTCGATACTAATTTTTATAAAAATTACTTCAAAGTTTTATACTTTTAAACCTTTATTTTTTTAGTATAGAAAGCAATTAAATATATGAAGCATCATTTGTGCAAGACATAAATATCTGACATCTGAGAGTCGAAACAAAATACTGCAATACTTGACATATGGCAAATTTTCGCTGCAATAGCAAATCTATTTTATTTATTTTCATTTTGGTTTTCAGCCTTGTAAATGTTTTATATTTTTCACCACGTTTCATATTTAAATAAGCTAATGTACCACACTCCAAACTCTTAAATGCTTCATCTTTTATTTGTCTTCTCTGATAAAACATCGATGATTTCTCTGTGATTTTGTGTACAGTAAAGTAAGATGGTCTCCCTGGCAAAAGTGTGAATTTTATTAATTTAAGTGCATGAATTTTAATCTAAATTTTTTTCTTCTTCTCTAGCGTAAAATTGCTACGAGAAACTAGTTTCGCGTTTGTCGAGAAGTGTTTCTTTTTTTTAATGTTGTGGTAGTGATTTTGCCACTGTTGTATTTCGTGGGCAGGAAACAGTCTTTCAGTGTTGATTCCTTATAGTTTTGTTACTTTTTGAGTTAATCAGCTGAAACTGTGTTAGAAAAGTCTCATTATTTCACTTCTGTTGCTGTTTCTAGTTTGAATGAGAAAGATCATGTTTTTGCATAGTAGGCTATACAGCATATACTCCTAAGGGCACGCATAAACTGATATATATGTCAAGTGTAAAACTGCTTTCCAACCTAAATCTCCTTCCTATTCTAAAAGGTATTCTAATGTGTTTAATTAAACTTTCTTGATAGAAAATGTAGATACTTCGATTTTTCTCCTGCTGAGAGCTATCAAAAATTGTTACTGCGTATCCGTTTCAAAAGTGTTTCTAGCAAGCTTTCTGTTCCAAAACAACAGTATGTTGTTTTGATCCTGAGAAAATGTGACTAGGCAGAAGTAACAGATCGTTTTGAAACTACTTTTTATTACTGAATATGTTAATAAAGTATATTAAATTGGAAATATGAAAACACCCTTTTTTGCTCATTGGTTTTAGATTTGCATATCTACGTTTTGTGTACAGTTTTGCATTGTTCTCTACTTGCCTTACTTCTTAGCAGTGGTGTTCTTCACTGATTAAAGCGACGGTGATGACATTGTGGTTATTGTAAAGCGGAGACTGGCATGATTTGTTCCTGTGCTGCTTTGACAAAAACATGTACAAATAGAACAGCAAAGTAGTTAGTCTATGATGGCCGAGCTCACGTATTTCAGCTTGTTACAGTAACGCTACCAAAGGATGCGGCTCGAAACCATAATATAAAGTGATGATAACAAGAGTGAAGTTTTTTACTAAATAATGACTGTAGGAATAACAGTAAATTATTCTGGACAATAAAATTAATATTTACAACAACAAAAACATCAATAACGAAAATACGAAAGATTGAAAGGTATGAATTATACTATTTTGAATATGTTTAAGTTCATACAACCAGTTTATTGTTATAAACGCATTTTAAATTATCTGCGAAGTTAAATTGTTGATTGATTGAACAGCTTTGTCAAATTATATTGCGCTGTCGATTTTTTGTATAAAAGGCTTTTCATCTTGGAGGAACAATTTTAATTAGGGTTTTTACAAATCAGTTTACCAAATATTTCATGACATTTTATGCACTTGGTTGTACTTAAAACTGTTTAGTTTAAATCGCTCAGTTCATTTGAAATCAAGAATCGAAATTCTGTGAAATTCAGTTCAAACCTACCATTAACGCGGAAGAGAATTATAAATAATACGTGTGTGTTGCTCTTGCTTTTAAGTATTAGAAAACTTAAAAAGCCATGCCTTACTTAAAATTCTAATTGAATAAACACATTTAGATATACGTTATCAGACGTTTAGCAATAAAACAATCAAACGGTACTGATCGTGTATCAAGTGAAACATATCCTACATCAAGACTCATCCTGTATCCTAAATTATCTTACATAAACTCGTTATGGGTTCATAATCCAGGTAATTATTTCAAAAAAGTAACATCTTAATTCACCAGTGCAACTTTTTAAAACTGATAAAATCGTACACTAGGCAAGTCTGTTACATTAATGACTTTATTAACTGAAAGAGAACATAGTTGCTCAGCATTATCATTTTAACATGTTGTCATTGTATTTTATTTTAACGCGTGTCTGCTCTGTTTACATTTGGACTTGTTTTTTTAAATTAAAATTAGTTAAATGCACGGCATTTTTAAGGTGTTTTAGATAAGAAATAAACATTTATATAACAAATTAGCCAAAAAACTTAAACCTTCAGTGTTCAAAACTAATGTTTTTTTGGCTTTTCAAATCAACAGTTTTTCAGTGCGTATTAACATCATTTCTTTGTTGGCAGTAAAATGACATATTTTGAAAGCTATATCCTAAAGATAACATTTAATTTGTACAAATACGTATATGAGCAATCTGGTCTCAACTATTTAATTAGTTCAGCATGGACAGATAGAGAACATATAATAGAATATATCTAAACAGTTTATAATGAAGTTTCAATTGGGAAAGCTCAAGGGAAACTTCTTTAAATATTTGATGACTCTGAGAAAAAGTGAAGAGCATATCTGAAATATATAAAAATAAGACCTAACTATTACACCTATTCAACCCAGCTATTAAAATTTAATTGTTATCTATCTTCAAGAAAACAGAAAATGACAATTCCTTTCTTATATTTTATAAAAATGTGTTTAAACTAAGACATATAGTTTGGTTTTACTTGGTTTATTTCAACCAATTGTAAAAGATAACTGAGTCATTCAGCAGTAAATAAGAAAGCTAATTTTAATCTGTTTATTTTTCAGCCGATACCAAAAATACCCAATAAAAATGGCAGCAAATGTGAGTGCTACATGGAATGCAATTCGAGAGGAAAATGGAACTGATAACGACCCGAATTATACAAAGCATTCTTAACTCAACCACATGTCATGATTAGAATTATTCTAAGTGTTATTGCAATAACATTAAATGTCCTGTCGTTAGCAGCTCTACGGCATCTGCAGAGTCACTCATAAGCACATTTTCAGTTCATCACGAGCTTGGCAGCGTCGGATCTCTTGATTGCCGTCACTTTTCTTGCAAGTGCTCTCAATGGCGCATTTAACCCTGTGACGACGTTTGGGGTAGGAGCGAGAAATGACCGATTATATTCTTTTTGTACATTCATTATACTGAAAGCTTTAAATACAACAGTTTTGAACATTAGCCTTTTAAATCTACTTGGAATGGCTATAGATTACCGTCTAGCTGTATTGAACTCTCTTCACAACGACAAAATACTGTCAGCGTCGCGCACGGTTAGATGTGTTGTTATATTGTGGATCACTGCTTTATTACTCTTCTATTCTGATTTCTATGCAGAACTGACAAGCCTCTCAGCTATTCGAACAGTTTATCATGTCAATTATTGCGAGGACGTTTGGGCAACGAGGTACAACGATGAATATTGCATGCTGGGTTTGGCTTTGTTGACATGCATCGGCATGATGGTTTTGTACTCACATATATGTGTACATATAAGCAGTCTTACAACGCCAGGAGCTATTTTATTATCCAATTTCTCCACTAAATCAAAGAAAGGGTGCCCAATTGATCCAAAACAGAGAAGAAAAAAGCTGTGGCAACAACATTATTGATATTAGGCAGTTTTCTTCTGTGTTGGATGACCACCTGTTTATTCCAGATTACAATGATAATTTATGCCAGTATGGACCAAAATAAACAATTGCTGAATAGTTCTTCGTTATTTATTCTTTCGACACTGGACAAGCTCTTATCTTTGTTAATGTTAAGCAATTGCATAGCCGATCCGATTATATACGCCATGAGAGTCAGTGAGATACAACATGGATACATAGACCTCCTCAAGGTAAAAACTGAGGGGCAATAATAGTATAATTCTAATTTCATAAATCTGATCTCATACATGCTTGAATTGCATTTTGACTAAACTCTTTGTTCAATTCATATAGCTTTCTTTTTTTTAACTTTTAACTTAAAATACAGTCATCATATTTGGTTTTGTCAGGAAGACGATGCATTAAGGCAGCCTGGTGACATTTAACGTGTAACAACAATTTCGGATGAGTGCTAGAGTTTATCTAAGAAGATCTAAAACTACTCGGTCAACAACATTTTGTGGTGTGCATATTTGTTGTCTATAAAATAAGCTAATTGTGTTATTAACAAACGAAACGGAGATCTGAACTTTCTTAATGTCGGGTCCGGAAGCGGATGAACATGTATGCCAACTTTATTAGCTAAGCCTCAGGATGCGTGCTAAAGCAAAGAGTAGCATTTTATATGCGTTGCAAATTAAATATATATATTTGAGGGTTAGAATTATTGTACTAAAACTAACAAGACTCGATAATAAGCAGTATGTATCTTGAAGCAATTTTATTTTCATAAGAAAAGACAATGAAGCTTCCACTCCACAATTCTTCCATTCCTGAATCGCTACCTATTTAGAAACTATGTGCAAATAATAACTAGCAAAGATAAAACAAAACACGTTATCCTTATCTGGGCATTTTTATCTAGTAAAGATGTATTCCGCTCACACAAAGAAATGAAATGATTAGCGTAAATAACGCACGTTTAACTGAGTTATTGTTTTGGAAAGGGCTCATACAAGTATATTACGAGCTGTTTTATATATTTCACTTTGAGTTAATTGTAAGTGGATTTTCTACAGAGAAAAAGTGTCACTTGGTAGTAACAGAGATTGTCAAGGAAGCAGTTCTGTCTGAAATGTTATTATTTTGTCATCTTGAGATGCTAAGGACACAGCTGGTGAATAATAAAGTGAGAAATGTTTTCCTTTCACACTAAGACGCAAACAAAATAAGGCCACGTTATCTTAAGAAACATGAAGCAACGTTGTTTTATTTCAAATACTTCTTGTTTCATTCAATATACTCTGTAAATTTTATATACACCTAAACTTATTTTGTTAGCATATTTACCAATATGTGTTTACCTGCGGCCTGTAAAAACCGGTGCGTAATCAATGACACGCCCATAACCGTGTAGAAAATGGCAAGAAATTAATCATACACTTTGACATCCAGCGTGTAATTAACCATATGTGTAGACATCAGGCCACAATTTGCAGACTACATTATTTTTCTATGTACCAGTATTTCAACACTTTAGTATGACATCAAGATTTGCCATACAATGATTGCTGTATTTTTTATTAAATGGCATAGTTTGTTATTTCTTATCACATGTGAGTACACAATGGAAAAATCAGTTCAGAGGGTAATTAACGCTCAAACAAAATACATTATTAAAATGTTTAAGATTCATTGTGAGGACAGGCTAAAAGACGTTTCTCACTTTTAAGGTTGGTTTCCTCGTAAATTTAAGACAATGTTTTAAAAAAACACATTTGTGCTTTATTTCTGAAGTTGCATTATGTCCCATTTGTCTAATTTACCTCAAATAATATGAAGCTCACATTAAAAAATTTCGAACCTTTTCTCTTTTTGATAAGTAAACAAAGCCTAACATCAACCACACCTACCAACCCGATACAAATATTGTCAGTCAGATGACTGAAAATTTAGGATGCAATTCTGTTTAAAAGAGACTTTTATTAGGCCGAATGCCAATAATATGGAAATTTTGAAATATATATCGACGTCTCAAGTAAATTACTGCGTCAACTGCTTCGGGCCATCCAGCAGTTAAGCTGCGATCAGCAAGGTAGTTGAAATATTCTTTTGATTAGTCTTCTGCCTGTCAATAGGACCGGCTCTCTGTTGTCCATTATGTTTTAAAGTAACACATGCACAATTTTTCGAACCATAAAGTTTTTCTTGCACTTAAGGCTCCCTGAGCTGCAATATAAACAACAAATTTGGAGGAGGAGAAGAAGAAGAATAAAAGAAGAGGACTAAAAAGAAGAAGAAGAAGAAACAGAAGAAGAAGAAGAAGAAGAAGAAGAAGAAGAAGAAGAAGAAGAAGAAGAAGGACAAGAAAAGGAAGAAGAAATAATAAGGGTTCCTTCAATAACACATTTTGATAGAATTTATAAAGCATTTGATAGCTGTTATAAACTGCTGACCTCTGAAGATATATCTTTTATGCATAAACACAGAGCGGATGAATGTCTAAACAAGTAGTTCCTCTCTCTGTGAGCACTAGTGGGTCTGCGAAGTAAAACAGTGTTATACACAACAGACCGAACCGCCATAGAGGTGCCCTGTTTGACAACAACGTGATGTTGAACGCAGACCTCCAGTTTGTGGACAAATGCAATTAAACCGGAAATAACAGGTAGTTCAGGTAAACCTGAAAAATGGTTTTCGACAAACTTTGTTTGTTTGTCTGTGTAATATGTTGCTGTGCTGTTGGATCATGTAAGTCATATTCAAATTTTGCTATATTCAAAATGCATTATGCTTTTGGTTATGTTATCAGGTGTTGTCAAACAGTGAGTTACATGATAACACTCATAAAGAACTGTTTATGTTTTCGACATAAATTGGCTCCAGGAAAATCTAAAGCGTGATTTGCAGGGTTGGCATGTTTCTTCGATGACGGGGAAAAAAAACCATGGTTTTCCGGTTTTTTTCCTTTAGGGAAGAAATACTTTCTTCCCTCCAATTTCAGGGAAGAAATGGAAGAAAACTTAAAAGGTGTAATATTTGAAATTTCTTTCAAATAATTTGCTTAAGCTGCACTCGGTGTAATTCTTAAATAGGTGCGAATTCACATATCAACCTTCTATGTAATAAATAGGATTCATATGATTAGATAAAGGGTCTTGGATGCCATCCTCTGCGTTTTTTATGTACTCCGGAAACATGTGCAATTTTGCGCGCCGCGATTTGAAAATGGACCCGAATCCACATTTTTTTCTTTCATGTAACGAAAACAAAGGGGACACGAATCCACACATAAACTGGCCAATGATAATTATAGAAATTTAGACTCGTGTTTCCATGTGTGCTGAAAAGCTGGGGCGCTCTAATAGCCTGAGCACTTTTGGTCAAGTGTTTAAACTTTAACTTTGTATATGAGAAATTGGTGTATCTTAATGTGCAAGTGAAAACAAAAGACAAAGGCTGTGTTTACCTTGAATGGGGGGGGGGGGGGATTAAGAATTAAGATTAAACGGGGCTGATAAGAAAAGGGTGTTGCAGCAGCACATTTGTAAAGCACATGGTATAAGATAATTATTTCTTCATTGTTTTTTGGTGTTACCATGTATTTTTTTTCGTTTGTTTCTTTTTCGTTTTTTTTGTTTGATAGTACAATGTATTTATTCATTCTAAACATAGTATACACAGTATAGTATACATAGTACATTAGAACACAGCAATATTATGTTCTGTAGAATTAATAAATAGATAGGAAGTTGCACTGATGTTTTCTTAACAAAGTAGGTTTCTTCCCACTTTCTTCCTTTTCTTCCGGGAAAAAGGTATTTCTTCCCGTTTCTTCCCTATATCTCCCCAGGGAAGAAATACCTTTCTTCCCGGAAGAAAACCCACCCTGGTGATTTCGCTTATAAATTTTAAATCAGATCATGGTCCACTTTGCATACTCAAACTGAAATCGAGTTAGTCTTTAAAGAAGCAAACGTTAAAGAACTAAGGAAAAAAAAACACAAAAGAATTTTCTACACAGCTTTTACTTCTTTGGCCTTTTCTTTGGCCTTTTACATTATCTTAAACTTTCTTACTTCGGTCTTTGCCAGTTGGTAAAGGTGCAGTGTACTGTTCAATTTGGATGTAATTTGCCTCGTAATTGACCCAGCTAATTTCTTAGCGGCATTATGTCTTTAAGTGGGAGTCTGTTCTAAAATCCTGAAGTTTACCCCTTACATTAACATTGAAATTGAAGTTAGTGTGACTAAATCGGTAATTGTTTCTGAACTACACAGATATCGCAGTTAGGCATTTTAAGTTCACTGTTACTTTGTCTGTATTATTGTATTTATTATAGAGATCAAAGGTAGGCGTCTGTTATCAGGGGACGCGTCGTATTTTAGTACAGCAAATGTGACAGATAAATAGTGGCCAGTTTTTGATTTATTTGACAATTTTAGACTGCATTTAAATTTTAGCAAAACACATGATAGGCATTTAAGACTTTATTATTGTGTCGTCTCTTTCTAATCATTTACGCAGACGGCCAGTCATGTCAAGTACCCGAGCACTTCCATGGGCAGTTCTACTCGCTCGAGTCAACGGAAGGCAGCAACGACCTAATCACCGTTATCAATGGCGACGGCATAGAGGTCACGGATATTTACGATGGTAGATGCGTCGAGTTTGAGGAAATCCCCGGCACGCGGGACGCACAGGGCAAATATGGTGCCAGAATCTTATTTCATGAACCAGGGTAGGTGTCCCCAAGTGGTATTTTTCTTTCATTTTTTTTCCATATTTATTTGGTCTGTATGGTTTAGTTCATGGCTCAACCGAGGTTATGTACAGTATTTTTTTGAAAGGCGCTCGTGTAGCTGGGAATCGGTCGCTGACATAGTATGTTTTCCTATTCCCAGGTGCTGCCAGCCTACTGGAGTGGTATTCTGTTCTGTCCTTATTTTTAAAGATGTCCATATTTTTAAAGATAGGATAAAAAAAGCTCTTCTGCTCTATCCTCAAACTTAACAAAGTCTTTTAAAAATAAGAATAAAAACTAAGGATGAACCGTTTAATCTTAAGAATAAGGACGTCCTTAAATATAAGGACAGAGCAGAATACCACTCCTGGACTATTAACTGGATGAATGGCCATGCACCAAATATTCTTCGACTAAAAAAAAACAAAAAAACAATTGATGGTGTTTCTGGGTGTGATGCTGCCAGTGAGATTTCTTTTAGACTAAAAGTTAATACCATCCACGTTGTATTTTCAAAAACTTGTCGAAACGTAACGATCTGTCGGTAAATTTCCTCAAAAATGTGTGCTGTGTCTTAATACTGTGTTGTTTTTCTATCCACAAATACATCACATTTTACTGCGAAATCACTGACTTTTCTGGAGCAGTGAGGTCTATACGGCTGTGTTAGGTGTGTGTAACGCCCACCCACCGACACAAAATAAAAAAAAAGGAAAGAAATAAAGAAAGAAAAAATACTGTGTGCGACAACCTACGTTTTTTTTATGTTTGATGTTCTTTCACAGGAAATGCTACCGTTGTTATGAAATACACTACAGAACGCCAAATGTGCTGCAAGTACGAAGCAGTAAGTGATTGGTTCTTGTTATCATGACAGTGATCTGACACTGAAATTGCAAGTCAGATTTTCTTAGAAATTCTGGGTTAGAATTCAATCGCTGATGTATCATGAAATACGCCAGGAATTTAAGGACCAAAAGTTGGCTGAAACAGCAATTTGCTGTTTAAATATATATTTGTGTTCACACAGGTTTTGTTTTAATATTGCAGCATTAAAATTTCAGCATCATAACCTTGCCAAGTAAATCATTAATCAAAGTTTCAAATCTAAAGTTTTGTCACAAAACTCTGAATTTTGAAGCTTTTCCAATAATGAAAATTGGTCGGAGAAGTTCTAGTCAGGGTTTTTCTTATTTTTTTCCAAGTTGAAAAAAAAAACTGTGGCTTTTACCGCCCGGCAGTACTTTTTGTCAGTCAAGTATGAAAAAAACGACGCTTTGCAGTTTCTCGCTACAGCCCCCTACTAACCTATTGTGACGTATGTCCTCCGGTTACAGTAGCTACCGTTAGCCGCACCACTCTGTTTATCCATGTTTACTTATTGGTCGTTTTATATGAACTTTGTCGTTATAAGGTATCAGGGCAGTTTTGTCTTTGACAGAGACAGTAGCCCGCCACATTTCGTTTTGTTTATTTTTTTTTTATTTGAGGTGCTTGAGCACTGCTTGTGTAAACCTTGGAATCAGGCGTTTTAACAAGCCCGCACACGGTCAGCCGACTTAACCATGTCCCAGGTTTTATCCGGGAAAGATGCCATGCCTACATTGTGTATACACTCACCGCGCTTGTGGTCCCTCGTGTGGGCACTGACCTCGCGTGTGGTCCCTCGTGTGGGCACTGACCTCGCGTGTGGTCTGTCGTGTGGGCACTGACCTCGCGTGTGGGCACTAGCCTCTCGTGTAGTCATCCGTGTGGGCACTCTCCTGAGAATTATGAGGTAGATTACTGGACCTGCCTATTATTTGTTCTATATAAAATTCTCTTTTAATTGAGCTCTGGCTCAAATCTGTTTCTAAGACGAAGCCGAATCCTTAATACTTACCACAGTCCCGGGAACTTCAAAACTGAAAGTTATTTAGTATTTATGTTTGTGCAGAAATAGGAGCCGCCTGACTACTCAAATACCCTTTGCATGTAGTAGGGGAAAAAATTATTCAAGAAAACTTTTTTACCGTCTACTTCAGGGTTCGCGCTGGGTTCTCAGGAAAGGGAGTCAAAAAAAAGAAAGTGTGACTCAGTTGGGTCCAGAAAAACTCGGTAGGTTCCGAAAAAAAGCGAGTCATTTCGTAAAAAATACCTGCAAAGTGGCCAACGCGAACAATGGTCTACCCCCTCCCCCACCCCCTCGCCCCACTTCCCCTCCCAGATATCCAAAGCTTA